>VZRE01004651.1:323889-403372 GCA_013396775.1 Cephalopterus ornatus
TTTTTTGTGTAATGACAGGTACTTGCATTTGAACATTTTGGCCAAACATCCTCTGGGATGTAAACACACAAGGTATATTTGAAGGTATATTTGGCTGTTGGCTCCTGAAGTATGCATTACCTGTGTAAGAACAGGAATACTGTGCAAAAGCAGAGAAAGCAGATGGAAGTGCTCTGTTATGCATAACAGGACACAGATTTCCCTTAATGACCTCATCCTGCTAACCTTGAAAAGAAAAGTCAAAGGTACTGCAAACCCTTTCTCTGTGGAAACACTTATTCCCAAGTATCAGGCATTAATACTTGATTCCTTGCAAAAATTAGGTAGTTAACAAATTTGTAATCTAAGTAATTAATTGGCATAGCTAGATCATCTGCGGTGCAAATGACAAACATAGAGATGTGTAGAACATTTTAAAATAGCTGCTGAAATATTTGTGTAAAGTTACATTTTTAATTTCTCTTCTGTTGTGAATTATGAATTAAAGTATTGGAATGTGTAAAACTCCAGTTCCAGAGGGTGGTGGTGGAACCAGAACTGAAGGGAGGGTTAGTTAATTTTATCAAGTATACAGAACAAGTTTGAAACAATTTGAAACCAGATAAGTCGGCTTTAACTGTGTTTGGGTTTGAAACTCTTAACAAATTAAACCTGATCGTTTGTATAGGAGTTCTTACACTCCATCTCAAGAGCTAGCAGAGATGAAAACAACAATGGAGAGTGGAAATGTTAAAGTCAATATTCTGAGAAATATCAGGTAACACTGAATTTTCAAACTCTTTGATACTGACATCTGTAAACGGAGATTCAGAAAGCTTACTTTTTGAAGCTCATTACTGTAGTGAACTTGTTAGTTCTCTGGCAGCTATGAAGGTTTAGCCAGCAATGATGTCAGACTAAGAATTAAAAGTATGTGTGGAACAGATAAGATAAAAGGTGCCTTTTTTCTTCTTTGAACATTAAGAGTTTTCTGGTTGTAGTTTCTTGAACTTGTTGAAGTTAATACATGATAACACAAACTATTTTGGGCTGGGGAAAAATAATCCTTTAGGCACAACAACAAGAAGAAAAAAATACCAAAGAGAAAAGCTCCTCCTATCCAGACGCTAAGTATACAGAAGATTGATTTTCTGTGTGTGTGATTAAATATCTAAATTTATTAAGTAAAGACTTACTGAAAAAAGGAAAATTATAAAAGTAATGCTTAATCCATGTATACGGCTACTACTGTGTCTGTTTGAATAATGAGTCTTTTTCTGCACATCAGTGTTATTACAAAACTGGAAAAGCATCAAATGAATATTCTGCTTACTGGATGAGCCTTAGGAAGTTAAGTACTGAGAGGAGGCTAGGTTATGCTTTCCCAAACTGTGAAACAGATAAAAATAGGGCTGAATAGGTCTGTATAAGGTGATATATAGGTACAAGCCCTCACTGGTGAAACTTCTGATCTGGATTAGCAATGTTCCATTATTTATGAAGAATGTGGAAGCACAATGATACTTTAAAAATTGAACTAGACACTGTTCCTAACTGGAGACGTCTTCTAAATATCACATCTTTTGTTATTTCTACAGAAACTTACATGAACTATGGTATAAGTACTGAAAATATAAATAGTAGCCAAGACATTTTTAAGTGATAGCTTTTACTAACAAGGTACAACATAAACAGATTACAAGGTATATGAGCATTCCTTATCAAGCAGAAGCTCATATGATAGCTGAATAGTTTCATGATTTCTAAAAAGCTGTTTAAATCAGTGGACTTAAAGCAACTCCAGTCAAAATCAGAGGGAATTTTACCAGTAGAAACAGAATTAAGCCCTAAAGAGATCATTTTTTCAGCACCTTTGAAACTTTTCATCTGCCACCATTGGAGCCAGTGGAAAGGGTTTCATTGACTTTGGCACATAAAGGGATGTTGGCTGTGTAACTCAAGATATCTTGTGTGTGCCAAAGCATAAACGAAATTTAGAATGAGACCAGCTTTGCTGTAATGGTGATGATATAATACTCAAGAGCAAACAACTAATAACCTCGTCTTAAAACAAGAATCCATCATGAATGCTCCGAGACCAAAGGGAAAATTTGCCTCTGGCCTCTGGGATTCCCTGCTGGGCAATAAAAAGAGGGGCTATATCATGCAGAAAATGATGAGGAAAGAGGAAAAGCCCTCAGGAGAAAAAAGCCTGTTTCCTTTCCCCTCCTTGTCTCCTGGCATAAGCCCTATTTACCGCCTGTGTACAATTCCATTGAGAAAAACCAGTTCATGATAGAACAAACTGAGAAAGTGCTAGTTCAGGCAGCTTCTTCTTTTTTTTCATGGATTAATGGCTACTGAAAATGAAAGGATTATTTAAGGCCATTTGGGCAATATTAAGTATGGCCTATTGTGTGAGTCTAGGATCACATGTAGCCTGGAAACCAAAGACAGCAAACCACATTAGGTTAGTGTAGGTGGACACCTAGGTTATGAAACAGGCAGTTCTTAGATTTGCTTGTCAATAGTTAGAGAATTGCCTGTTTTGAAGAAAGAAATTAAATAAATGGTGGTTTTCAGTCAGCCTTTCTGAAATCCCATAAGAACAGCCATGTTACCCAACTCTCCAGAAAACAGAGTCTTAGTGACCATTCTTACAGATCATTTTTTATTTGGACTTCTGCTGAAGATACAAGAAGTCAAAGTTCAATCAAGTTCACTTGATTCAACTTTCTTTATCAAATCCATTCTGCTGTGTTTGACCCTTTGGGTCAAATACAAAGAGTTTTCAAGTGTTTGGTGGGAAATGCATTTCAAAGACTGTCAGGACCTGGAGGAAATAAGAACTTAAGTGAGTGTACTCTGGGGTGTATCCATCTCTATCTGTGCTGGGACAGGAGCTGCCTTTTGAGTATCTCATTTTGGCTTTTGCTTCTCTCTGTATCAGCTGAAGGTTCTAACTGCTCTGTTTCTCCAGTTCTGGAGCAGTACAGGTGTGCAGGTGTCTCTTCGTATTTGCTGTGTGAAAACTAAATTAGAGAAATGAGCTTTATATTATCTTGCTGAAGGGAAATACATGCTTATTCTGTTATCACACAGATGTGAGTTCCATGGAGAGAAGCTTGCTGTCATACCTCTCCATGTTCTGAGATTTATTATTTGACAATTTGATTATACTCAAATAGGTTTACATCTATGGGCAGTCAAGGCTATAAGAAAGAGCAGGGACAGGAAAGTGCCTATCTCCAATGTAAAGCAGTGTAAACATCCCTGAAACACCATCAGATGGGCTGGCTTGGGATCTGAAAGATATAGCATAGCTCTGTGGGGTGGGGGGTGGGTGAAGGGGCTCAGGGCCAGTTGGTTTTTGTGGAGGACGAGCAGGAGTGGGAGAAGCAGCTATATGAAAAATGGAAAAAGGTGTTAGAAGATTCCTTGGAGGAAAGCGAAGTGTGAAGAAATGAAAGAAGGACACTATAATGTTAATGGACTGTTATATACCGTTCTTGGGGTTTTAAAGTTTAAATCTCCAGTTTATATTTCCCTCAGTTTTACCTCAGTTTTATTCCTAATTTCCCATTGGTCCAAGTTTGCCGCAGTGCGGTCCCCTTCCTTATTTGGTATCCTCACGCCCCTAGTTTGCATGTTCCACCCCTATTTTCCTTGTATGGAGAGTTCCTCCTCCCCTTACTTTCCCTACATGGTCATGCTCCGCCTCCTTTCTGGAACCTTCCCCAACAACCCTATATAAGCCCTCTCCCTTGCTCCACCCCTCAGTTCACCCTCCAACATTCAAATTGTTAACACCCCTTGTGGGCCGACCCAGAAATAAAAACAACTTGCTTCAACCAATCACCGCCTGCAATTCCCGTTTATCGGACCCACCAGCCGGGTGGACCAGCCCGGGACCCTATTTAAGGGTTGCGTTAGGTTTTGGTGTCATACAGTACTAACATGACTACTGCTTGTAGGGTCTGAGCTAGCAACGGTGTGGGATGCTGTGTCAGAATGAGGCTGGCAAAAATTTGCTTGCAACTAGATCTGGAAATCTCCTTGCATTAGATGCTATGTTGTAAGGAGGAGTTGTAAGGAGTATGAGAACTTCCAATTGCAACATATGTGGGTTTTGGGAGGCCACTGGTCTTGTATTACCCTGTAGAGGAAGAAGCTTCACTGATACTGTCTGGAGAATGACTAAAGGAAATTAAACACAAAAATAATTATCAGAAAGCTACTACTTTTTGTTGTTCTTTAGCAAGTGTGTTGTTAGATAGCCTTCATCCGAAATTGTGCTAATTCTGCTCTCCATGTACCCCTGTGCTTCAGGAACCTGGTTGGCAGTGACCATATGTAAGAACTTTCATTAGGGATGGACATTACATAATGTTGTGTCATATGGGACTTCTTGCACAGACTAGGTATTCATTACTGGTGTAAAGATAAGGGCCAAATCACAGATTGTTCTCAAATGAATTGGCCACATTATATTGTGTGTTCTCCAGTTATAGCTCTGGGTTCTTGAGAATTTAGAACTGATCTTGTAAAAGGTACAAAGAAATTATTTAAACCAACAATGGGGAGTGGGAAGAACATAAATCTGCACAGAAAACTTTGTGCCTTCCCACCCACGTCTTTGTGCCTGGGACACTTTTACTCTTCTTTCTTCCTTGTTTGTTACAGTTTTGGATGTCTTACTGCATTGATATTTCCTATTTTGTATATTTTGAGTCTTATTAATAGCAGAAAAAATGGTTGAATGATAATTTCTATTATTTTAATGTACAGATGTTGGCGGAAAGTTCCTGATGTTTAGATAGTAGTAATTTAAAAAGCCTCTGAATTCCAGGATAAGGCATTTCAAATGGACCCAGGCTCACTTTCCCCTTTTATCTAACCTTTATTCTTTCAGACTAGAAATTCTTTCCTATGTGTTAAGGAGTGATTGGTTTTCTTCCCAGTCTGGATCCACAGCAATCTCCTGGGTTATTTTGTCTAAGGTCATTGTAAAGAGAAGCAGGAATTTTTGTTCCCCTTCTCTCATACAGAAGTGAGGGTCTTGTTCTGGTTGTTTTTCCTTTGAGCAGTGGGGAGGAGAAATTCCTTCCTGACAGCTGAAAAGACAAACAATTCAGAAATATAAACTTTAAAGGAGATGGGATGTGTCATTCTTATATCACACTGGCGTAAATCAGCAGCATCACTTAACGGGAAAGCTACTTGTCCCCATGCACATCTTTTCTCACAGGATTTGGACTCAATTATGTCCTACATTCTTGTTGCACTGGTGTTCTCACGGCAGAGTATTTTTGGAAGAAAACAGGCCAAAGTGAAGCAGGTCTCACAAGCAGCAGGAGACACAGAGACAAATGCTGTGAAAAGCCCTACCCCAAAGTCTGACCACAGGAACACCAGACCCAAGGCTATGATGTCTTTACAAATGGGCGCATTGGAAAAGGGATAAACATTCAACTGGCTATGCCTAACATCACACTAGCACTATCTGTAATATACCCTGAAAACTCCAATAACAAATTTTGACTGGATTTATGAGTTGCAGGACAGAAGTCAAGCTAGCTCCTGCTCAGTCTTGAAGTGTTTGGAGCAATCTCATCTTTATATGTCTTGGACTTTGTTTTTTCTGACATGGTTTCTTTGTATCTTCAATAGCTTTTATCAAACTGTAATACTAACATTCTTTCTCTAACTTGTCTTAGGGTCAGAAAAAGGGCTCTTAAACATACATGTTTTTATCTAACGGGTTTTCCTTTTAATTTCTTATTCAATTAACAGAGATTCTCTAGTCTTTAGATTTTTCAATTACCTTTTTCCTGCCTAGTTTGGAAATGCTTGGCTTCCATTTTTCAGAGTAATTATAACTTTTTCATTAATTTGGTAGCTGTGATAGCACTTGCCATCTGCCATGACACACACATGCACTCACCCACCCACTCATCAACCCACCCATGCACATACAAATGAGATCTTTAAAAGGGGCATTAGCATGTCCGCAGAGGTAAATCTGGTAAACCACTTACAACAGAGGCCACCTAACCTCTCAGTTTTCTGTAGCTTTGATCGTTCCCCCTATAGAATATTTCTGTCTGTGTCAACATGGAAGGTTTCAACAAAGTCAGTTTAACCCTTATCACGAAGGGGGAAGACGGTAATAATAAGTAATTTTGGCCTATGACAGTATTATTTCCTCCCGCTTTGTTTCTTTCTCTGTTTCTGTTTTTCTGTTTCTGTATCTCTAACAATTTTTTTTCCTGAGAGATCACACATTTTCCTGTCCCTTAAAAGTCTACACAAAGGTAACTGACTTAAGAGCAAATTATTTTATACCTGTTCCTTGGATCACATCAGATGTCTGCTGCTAATGTTCCCGAATGGTCTTTGTATAGATCATGCAGCTGACCACGGTTCAGTTAAAGTTTACAACATTAGCTAAGGCTGATCTCCGATATGAAAGGTGCTGGTCTAAAACACTGTTAGAACTGTGATACATCTTTGGATTTGCCGGAGACTTCATATCTGACAGATGTCAAAGTGACCCTATGGAATACAGGGAAGATTACATATAATTTCTGTAGATATAAACCTCATTAACACATTGTTTCTAGAAGATGCGTGAATATTACTGCCACACTTCATGATGATTTTTTGTTTTAATTTTAGTTATTAGCAATTTCTTCAATAAAAGAAATGACTATGCACCTATGATAAGATTATTATACACCCACTTTCTCCATATTTTTATTGGGGGTTTTTCTCTTTCTTGGCCAAAATAAAATTAATGAGATTTTTTTTTAAGATACATAGTAATTTGATGCTTTCGGATATGAATTAAAGACATAATTAAGGTTTAGATGCTCTGAAGATGTGTATCCTCACTGAAATGACATGGACCTGTTGGAGCAAGTCCAGAGGAGGGACATGAAGATGATCATAGAGCTGGAGCACCTTTCCAGTGAGGAAAGGCTGAAAGAACTGGGGTTGATCAGCCTGGAGAAGAGAAGGAAAGAACTGGGGTTGATCAGCCTGGAGAAGAGAAGGCTCCTGGGAGACCTTTTTGCAGCCTTCCAGTACCTAAAGGGGGCTTTGCAAGAGAGCTGGAGAGTGTCGTGAAACAAGTGTTTTAAGGTCACTCGAAAAATCACCAGCAAAGGTATCAGCAAAAGCAGGTTTAATATAAAGGCAAAGTTCACTCTACTACTTACTAAACAGTTAAAATATACTGAGAAAAAATGCACAAAAAATCTAAAATCAGTATTAGTCCAGACCGAAATAAACACAAGACCAGGTATGTGGAAGCTGTGGTTGTGGCAGGGGTAGGTGAGACAAAAGGACAGAAGGTATAAGGACAAAGAGGGATATGGCCCAAAGGCCTGGCAACACTTAACAGCACTTAATTTATAACTTAACACTTAACAACATTGACTTAACACTTATTAACTTAACAATTTAACTTGGATCCATATATGATTTACTATATTAACTTACTTATAAATCTGAAGTACTTAAGAACTTAAGAAAGTTGTATCCCTAGCATATTTGATATAGCATATGCACACAGACATAGAGAGTCTTCACAAGGTAGCTGTGAAAGATTTCCCTCAAGTTCCGTGACATACTCACTTTGAATGTTTTTACATTCTTCTCAATGGGCGAAGGATTGCGTCTGGAGGAGTGAGGTGTCAGCCCAGGATCCATCAGTCAGTGATCCTCCAAGAAATAGCGAACATGGAAGTTGCTAGCTCTGAGGGGCATTCCAGCCCAGAGGGAGGTTGCTGATCGCAGCCTGATGTGGCCCAGGAGAGCTCAATGGGTCTTGTTTTGGGCTGCTGGTTATAGGGTTGCAAGATAGTGGGATTTAGTCATAATAACCTTTCACCTTGGCCACACTTTTCATTCCTACACTTTAAAGATGCAAAAAATGTTATTCAGGCAAAGAAAAGTTTCCAGGGTTGTTCTTTAAAATAGGGAGGAACTTGTTAGACAACATAATACTGTATAGGAACAGACGGTATTTCTGATAAGCCCGGATGTTGTGAAGGCTGAGGCCTGATGAGCATTTCTCAGATCATAGTGCGGTCTGTGGGGCAGGGTGAGGATGCACCACCACAGAGAGGGACTTTTCACAAGTGATAGGACAAGGGAGAATGGCTTTAAGCTGAAGGAGGATTGGTTTAGGTGGGATGATAGGAAAAAATTCTTCACTGTGAGAGTGAGACACAGGTTGCCCAGAGAAGCTGTGGATGCCTCATCCCTGGGAGTGTTGAAGGCCAGGCTGGATGGGTCTTTGAGCAACCCGGTCTAGTGGAAGGTGTCCCTGTCCATGGCAGGGGTGTTGGAACAAGATGATCTTTAAGATCCCTCCCAACTCAAACCATTCTGTGATTCTATGATTCTATGAAATGATACCTTTTTGTATCATTGTATGTCACATTATATTTTGTATCATTATATGTCACAAATAATTATATTTAAAAGTAATTTAATTCAGCATGAGTGCTCATTTCTGGGTTTTGTTTTCTGGAGCAAATTTTATGCCAGGCAATAATCCACACTTTCTATTGTAGCACCTCATAACTGCAAGTGGGTTTTTTTTGGTAAATGTGAGTGCCCACAGCTGTATCTGTAGAGAATACCTGTATATCCAACAAAAGCCAAACCAAACCAAAGTGTGTGATGTAAATATGTATGTACATAGCACATGTGTATGATATACGTGCAATTTATTACAGTATGTAGCTGTGTGTATTGTACCAGGGCAAGGAGGCAAAAGCTCCTTTGTAATTCAATTCCTGATTCACCATTGCACTGTGATTGCTTTGGCCATGCAAAGTAATTGTAAACCTGGCTTTACTGGGTAGTTAAAGTGGGTTTACAGCTGTCTTGTGTCAAGAAACCGAGTGAAGCAGCCAATGAATTCAGCACAGAATTCCTGCTCTTTTGGAGTGGTGGAAGCTGTTCCTCAGGAGGCCTTTCCAGTGAGCATCTCACTGAGAATGGAACTGGGTGATAGTTGGAGCAATTTCTTTTTCCACAGCCCAATACAATGAGATCCTTTGAGACTCTCAGTAAACTTCAGCACGTCCAAATTTGATTGTTAGAGCAGTCCTGCTTGCTTACAAGTCTAATCTTACTCAGAGGGATGAATACCACCACGCTGTCTCTCTCCACTCTGCACAGAGCAGCGTGGGCTGCAGTGGGTTTCTGTGTTTCACTGCTGGGGTGGCTGCTTTGCCATGACACCTCCCAAAGTATTTGCATCATACTTGCAGTACAGAATAGGGCTGTGGACTCTCTAATATTGAGAGAGAGCAAAACAGGTAGAAATACCCCTGCCCACATTGCTTTTCAGCATCTGTTTCTGAAGCACAGTGTTTTTCCTTCGGAAGGGTAGTGCTGGAGGGCAATCGGTCTTTTTCTGCCTGATAACTCTTCCTTTGTCTTGTTCAGCTGTTCCTCCATCAATGCTGCCAAAGAAAGGCTGAGCTGTACTACAACTCAGCCTGGAGTGTCCAAGCTCTCAACTCCTGTGAAAAAAAGTTGTTTTGTTTTTTTTTTTTTAGAAATAAAATAGGAAAAAAATTACATAAAATATAATAAATAGATGCAAAATAAAAATACACACAAAAGACGCTCTGCACACAATAGCTGGAAAGCAGAAGTGCAGCAGTCTTTTCCTCTGTCAGTGGGTCAGTGTGTTCTGTAAGCACTTCCATCCTGTCGGGTCCCTGGTTGGTCTCCACCTGCTAGCCGGCTCACTCCAGAGGCAGCGCTGACCTGGCCGCTCCCTCATTTCGCTGGCGCCAGCGGCTTGATGGGCCTTGCACTTTGATTATTTGTGTTAACAGTTAATTTAGCACCATGGACACGTGTGCCAAAGCTGCCTCCACTTCCTGCAGCCTTCCAACAAATGGGACTTTTATGAGATGCCTTTCACAGCTCCCCCGCCTCCTCCAGCTCAACTCCTTTGCCTCTCTTCTCCCCCACCCCTCCCCTGCTTTCCCTCCCCACCTCGCCGTCTCAATCTCAGCTGTAATCTTTTCTACATCTTGCAGGAAAAGAGCTATTTCTGGCAGCTCTGTCTCTCACACTCGCCCCACTCAAACTGATTTAATGGAGATTTATAGACGTGAGGCTATGCAGCTCTGAGGCGCTTTCCTGAAAAGTTTTTCTGTGCCTGTGTTACGTATGGAATATATTTATTTAATGTTTGGTGTTGCATCTACACTGTCAACTGTTTGCATGACATATTCCACATACTTTTTTTTTTTTCCAGAAGAATTCCAGTGAAATGCTGTTACACAGCACATTTCTGGTCCAATTCATCCCAGCTGCTAACTTAACCAAGTTAAAATCTGACACCCAGGTCCAATTTCATAAATCTTTGTGATAATACTGACTCTCGTCTAAGGCAATATGTATTTTGGCTCACAGCTGCGAATAAATCCTATCGTAAGTACCTTCTTCCTAGTATGCAGCACACTGCAATGGTCCAAAAAAAAAAGCAGCTTCTGTAAGAAGTTGTGAAGAGAGACTATTACAATTTATCATGATTTTCCAAGTAAACTCTCTGCTATCTTAAGAAATTATGTTCTCTAAAAATAAATGAGAACTGAAGTTGTATGTAACACCAAAACTGCTGTTTCTGCTGTTAGTAAAGCTTTGACTGATGCAGAAAAACCCAAGCGGGTATGTAGGGGGTTGTATATTTACAGCCCAATACACACACGTTTATTCTGTTTCAGCCTTTTCTAAGTGTCCAAGTGCTAAAATTAGCATTAAATATTCAAACCACAGCCAGATAAACAAAAGGAAATGTACTGTTAAAACTCCCATTTCATCTTCATTATTGGAGGGTGCTTTGTGTAAGCGCTCAAGAGGGTATGTGCTAGTGTTGGGACACCTCCGGGACTCCTTCAGCAGGCACACACCCCATCCAGTCCCACTTAGCCTCCACGTGAGACCTGGCTTTTGTGTGGACTTTCAGCCTAAGGGTTTATTTTACTTGACACCTTTCCCATCCTTGAGTGCGGACACACACGGACGGTCCCCTGTCTGCTTACAGGGGCAGGAACCGGAGCATCCCCATCCTGCCAAGTGCTCCAGGTGGCTGCATTTCTGATGGCTTCAGGTGTAGGAGTCTCCTGATCTGAGCTGTTTACAGGACCTGGGGCATAAAGCTTTTTCTCAGTGTCTCCTCTGAGTGACAATTCTTTTCCTTTGTCAGTGAAATGGAATGAGCTAAGTGTAACCTGTGAAGAGGTCGAGCACAAATCCTGTACACTCCTCATTTTCAAAACAAGCACTGTGCGAACCATGATCCTGCCTGCTCTCCTACCTCCTGCTTGTTTAACAAACGGTATTTTGAAATAATGCCATAGTGTATTTTTAAATATCAAATTTTGCTGTGTTTTGAAATTGCAGCTTCCCTTTGGCTAGAAAGGTTTTATCCCTGTGTTTAACATTTTGTTATTATGGTCTCTGCTAAGCTCCAGGACAGCACATTTTGGAGCTTGCCAGTGCATATCATTTGCGTAGGCTGAGGCAGGTACTTTCCTCATGGATTTTTTTGTGACACCAAGGGAAAAGTTAAAAAGTTCGAAGAATACAGATATTACCATTTTGGATCAGACCAGTTGTGCCTTGAGACCACTGTTTTGCTGTGAGAGCAACTAATCCTGGATGACAGGCTTTTTACAAATTAAACATACTTTGAGAATGATTATCCTGTGTAAGGGTAGCAGCACTGAAAATTAAATGGGTTTTCCAGGCTGTGGTATTGTAAGGCACGTTGCTTTAGACTTTTTGGGAATTTTCATTTGTTCTAGTCAGTTATGGGGTTTTACAAAAGACCAAGGAAGTGTTGAAATTGCAAGTTCATGTTGGACCAAGTTTTGCAGTAACATGGTGTTGGTGTTTCAACACCATGTACGTCATGAACCTGTAATTTCAACACTTTCTAAAGAGTCACCAGAGTTTCTCAGGCTGAACTATAACGTAACCAAGTACTCCCCCCTGAACACTCAACTATCTTTCCCGGCTTCCTCCCCTCCCCCCTCCCGAAAAATATAATTTGAAATACCATTTGCCTGACATTAAAGAGTTTAAAATTGTTTTATTAATAATGAAGAAAAGTCAAAGTAAAGGATTACTGTAAATAGAGAAACTTGCTGACTCAAGGGGTAGTGGGAATGAGTCCTTCTGCTGGATAAGTACAATGGACTAGAGTTGCAGTTTTAATTATGGATTCACTTGTGAGGGACAAAGCTCAATTTTTACAAGCCATCTGTGGTTACGCTTCTGCCTTATGTCATTGCAATTGGTTCTGATATCAAGTGTTAAACTCCTGCAAATGAATCTGGCTGGATCTCCCTGAGGCTCAGCCAGAGTGGGGAAGAGCATTTGCAGCACAGCTTTGAACACAGTTTCGAGCAACCTAGCTGCCCTGTAAAGTCCACAGCAACAGACCTGAGACTTACATGTTCTGGCACATGCTCTCTTTCACTAGCCTCCCTCCTCAAAGCCTCCAGAAAAAGCACCCAGGATGCAACCTCCCTTTAAAAGACATCTTACTAACACTGGAGAAGCCAGGGCTGCCACAGCTGCAATAGTGAGAATGGACAAGACCACTTTGCCTTGTAGACATAGTGGCTTTGTTTCCTCAACTGGCAACCTAGCGTTGAGTGACCTGATAATCCCATTCACTGAAAAAATTCCTTGGTCCTAATACAACAGTTTTTGTGCACTGATTCAAAGTATTTTGCAAAGGTTGAGCAACACCCCTTTATGAGGCTGAGAAAATGAGGTACAGACCAAAGCAACTGCTGGAAGTCCCCGATGAGGGCAGCAGAGGACGGAGCCGCAGTAGCCAAGTTCTTACTCAGTAGCCTATTCACTTGAGATATTGTGTCTATGGCACTCAGCTTCCCTCCATCCTGTGATGCAGGGCAAGCGAGTGTAAGGTGAGGTCTTGATGCAAAAGCTTTGTTTTGCATTTTTCCTTATGTGTTTGACCAACTTCTACCTCACTTCAGTAACCTTTCAGAAGCAGCCTCCTCCATCTCACAACC
Organism: Cephalopterus ornatus; assembly: GCA_013396775.1. NCBI lineage: Eukaryota > Metazoa > Chordata > Aves > Passeriformes > Cotingidae > Cephalopterus > Cephalopterus ornatus. The sequence goes on from VZRE01004651.1 coordinate 336,954, forward strand.
CTTGATATTCCCTCAAGATCTAAATGACCAACATCTTCTCCAAGTATAACATTTTTCTCTCTTTGTATTTATGAGATGAATTGGAAAACTTCCTGTACCATCCCTGGGAAACTGGACAAGCAAGACAGGAACTCCTGCATTAACACAGCTTGTATTAAACATGCATTGGTGTGACTGTATCTGAGGGTGGGAGAACTACTGGGAATAGTCAGGATTTCTCCTTGTTGCAGGCAATGCTGCTGAGAAAGCACAAACCAGCCATAGTGGTGAAGTCATGCAAATGCAATGCTCCCAAAGGCCACAGGAATTGTGGAAAGATTTGTGTAAATATCTCATGCATTCTTGTGCTCTAAGGTTTATGGAAACAAAAACCACAGTCACAGAGCCAATGCCACATTTGTTCGTCCCTTCCCCCTTCTGTTTCTTCTCTGCAGAAAGGTTGTAGAACAGTTTATGAGCAGACAAAAACTGGAATTTTTTCTCTTTTTATTTTTTACTAATAATACAAAAAAAAAAGTGGAAAAGATGGTGAGCGTAAACAAGGTTAAGCAGGGTGCGAGAGAAAGGGTGGCTGATTTGTGAGTACCATGTGAACTTCTTTGCTTGTAAGCATGCCTGGAAAAATACATGCCACCAGTTACGTTCCCCCAGTCATTTCAGACAGCACATTGTCTCTGTCACTGACCAACTGGACCCCCGTCTTTCCCTGCACCAGTTCATTCTGTAGATCGTCCTACAATTTGCTTACCCTCAAAGGGAAGATACTGTCTGCTTACCTTCCTGCTTCATTTTTGAGGTTTTATCATGCTCTCTTGAGAGGCTGACAATACCTGGGTCTAGACAAAACCAGCCCTGTTTATTCATGTCCTGGCGTCATTCCTCTCTGTTATTGAATGTACCAAGGACATTCTCCCGTTCTTCAGATGCTTTGTATCATTTCAGATAGTGGTATTACAGTAGAGAGGGACAGTCTACATGAGGGCTGTTATGAGTAAATAGCTCAGGGGAATAATACACCTGCTGTCAGGGAATATGTGGGTCAGTCCTACTGCTGCTGCTGGATGCAAGCTCTTAGGAGATGGTGACTGACTACACAGCACTGTCAGGAGAGGAGGAGCACTCTGTCAGGTGCTCTTTTTTTCAGGCGTTAGCTACTTACCTTCCCATACTTACAAGAGAGAGGACGGGGAAAAGGCAAAAGAAGCTGGTTAAAAGATATGTCCTTAGTCCTCTTCAATTAACCACTATTTTCAAGTCTGAGAGAGCTGTACCATCATCTTTTTTCAATGCATCCACAGACCAGAGTGTGGGGAGGACGGGAGCAAAGGACTCCAGCAGGGGCTGGAAGCTGTGAAATTACTGAGAAAGAAAAAGAACAGCTTGTATTGTCTCAGGGTAATAACCAGCCTGGCTGCTGGTACAGAGACTGCTGTGACCCAAAGCTTTGTTGAAAGGCGAACATCTTTCTCAGATCACAAAACTCAATCCTTTGCTGCCTTCTCACAGTGCCACAGCACCCTTCGTGTACCACCCCCCCGCCCCTCTTCATCTGCTGAGGTGCATTTCTCTTCCAAGGGGAGATTTCTATATGTAGGAAATTGGGCAGGATGAGCTGGTGCTGATACCAGGCTGACTGCAATGGCCATAGAGCCAGGCCTTCCTTGGCCTCTTGGAGGGACATTGGCTGTGGCTCTGAGCAGCCCTGATGCTTCAGCAGGTGGCACTGTGAGTACTGCTCGCCCGCTGTGGGGTTTTTCTGCTTCAAAAGGTATTTTTCTTTTGGATAAGGAATAAAGCTGAGGTTCTGACCACTTGCGGTCATTCAAAATGCCAAGGTATTTTTCAAAATACAGGGGTGCTGGCCTAGGCTTCCCGGCCAAATTGTGGCTTGGTTAGTATCCCGCCAGTCCAGAGCTACACCGGTGATTCCACTGGGATGTGATTTATTTCTTCACTTCCTGTCCTAAAGGAACACCCACAAAGTTGTGAAAGTTGTGCACAGAGTACAGAGTGCAAAGGAGGCTGCACTGATTGCTAGGTGAGGGTTAGCAATTGCTGGTATTTCTGGAGTGGATCTTCAGATCAGAAGTGAGCAGGAAAGAAATAGCTAAGCAGCTCTGAGTCAGGGGTACTGCTGATATATAAACACAAATAAGAAAGAGGACAAAATGCTCCAACATGTCAGCTGTGAAACATTTATTAAGTTAAGCAATAGCACCATCCTCCCTCTCTGTTGCTGCAGCCACTTATGGGTGCAGGCTTTAGCCTTTCTTTAACAGAAGCATAAGAAAATTGGTGCTAGTTATTCTGCACTGGTCTTTTGCTATGACCCAACTGGCAAAACTCAGTGGTGGTGGTTTATTTGATTCTATTAGTTGCTTCAGCTATGGGCTCAAAAGATGATTATTTGATTGTTTTACATAATCAGGGTTTTGTTTGGATAGATGTTTTAAAAGTTTTAATGTTTTAAATTTGAATGGAGAGCATCATCATCTTTTTTTTTTCCATTACGGGGTCCCTTGCTCAGAGCACAAGATTTGGAAAGCTCCAGAGAGAGCGCTTTCCTACCTGCTTCCAGATTCCCTCCAGCCTTTCTGGCCTCCTCCCTTCCATGAGTGCTGCATGCAGGGTGCATTGCTCCTGACTGTTGCAGAGAGCTATTTGCTTATTTTATCTCTGAAAACAAAACAAATTTCTCTGTGTTTTGTTCTATTTCCTACATGATAGAATCTTTTGTTTTCACTTGCAACCTTTGCAGCTTCCAAGAATTTTTACTCCTTGTGGTTTGCTGAGATGCGCAGGGTTCAATAGTCTGCCACCAGGACCTGGCCCAAGGTCGAGGATTCCCTCCTTTTCCTTCCCAGTATTGTCCTGCATCCTGCAAGGCCCTTCTCCTTACATTGCTGTGGCTGTCGTGACAAAGGGGACTGGCACCAGGCACGCTCCTGCTGCCACGGTGACAACTGCTAAGCACTCGTCAAGCTCTTCTGACAATAGCATGACCTCAGATACTTTATTAAGAAAGAAAAACTTGAAAGGGAGGGTACACTTAAAAGCAGACAACAACACCTCCTCTCAGTGCAATGCATTGTTTTTGCAAGCTTAGGACAGAAATGGTTTAATATAATCTTGGCCTACTACCTCCCATCCTCCGTCCGCATTTCATGCACGGGTTCATCCACACCCGTGCTGGACTCGAGTTCACAACAGTTGCTGTGGCTGTAAACATGCAAATAGATGTTACCTACTGCTGGGCTCAATATGAAGCCAGGCATCTTATTGGCCAGGCCATGCTTCTAAAACTGCTGTGACACTCCCAAACTGGTTATTTCTCTGTGCTTCACTTCCTCTCGGGTGATGATGGGTAAAATGGGGGTGATGGTATTTTAGTCCCCATGACAAGGCCTCTTGAGCTACATAGGTCTGCATGAAGCTGTGCTGTGGTTGGAGAGGGAGGCTGGGAACTGTGCTGCTGCATGGTGCTTCCCTCCCACAGGGACATGGAAGGGGAGGACCCTGGTGGGCAAGTGCCTGTGTTCAGCTGTGCCTGAGCACAGGGCTCTGCAGTTGTGATGGCCCTGGCAGAAAACATTCGCCTGAAGCCACACAGAATTAGTAAATAGGCTTGGCAGAAGGAGGAAGTAGAGCTGGTCAGAAAAATTCTGACTAAACAAGTTTTTGTTGGAATTTACCGATTCATCAACATCAAAGCACTTTGTGGAGAGGGTCCAATTTTGACAAAGTTGCTTCCAAAACCAGGCAGGGCTTGAAAAGTGCCTGCCAGGCACATTTTGGAAACCTGGCTAGTTTTATGCTGATTTACACTGTCAGTTCCTTAGCTGTTCACCAATGGCTGTCTGTTCAGAAGTGTATCTTTCCTGGTGTAACGACTCTGAAGTGACTGTCTCCAAGAGAGGAGTCCTGCGGTGATCAGTGTCTGTGGCCCTGTTTATGCTGTCTGTAAAACCCAAGGCTCAGGGACACTGGCTCTGCATAGTGCTATCAACTTTTATCGAGGTTCCTTCTTAAAAAATAGAGAAATCAACTGACCTAAGACTTGCTGCTTTCAATTCTGGGACCTTTTAATTTGAATTTGGAAACAAAATGTCTGAGTTTAATTTCTTTTATATACATGCTCAAATAACTCCATTGATTTAAATAGAATTACTACTCAGCTGAATTTGTGTAAATCAGAGTTCAGTGAATTGCTACATAGCCTTTGAAACATAATGAAACCAACAAAAATACCTACTTATTTATCCTCTCCAGCTGGAGTGAAAAATTCTTCTTTTTTTTCTTATGGATGAGACTGGTGGTAAACCTTAAAAACAAAAGGAGAGGAAGAAGAGGAAGAAAAAAAATACTTGCTGGACCTGGTTCTTCTCAATGTGCAATTCCTCCTCTTTTATCCTTTGCAGCTGGGTTTGTGTGTGTGTGAGGGTGTGTGTGCGCGTGTGTGAGAGACAGGGAGAGAGAGGAAGAGCTATTTCACATTTCTTGTGATATGTTTTGTTTGGGGTTGTGAATAGCTGGATTCTTTGTGCATAATCTACAAGCCTTTACAGAGCATTTCTTGAACTTCTCTTCATGGGAGGAAAAATAGCTGGTGTGTTGTTTTTTAGTTTTTTTTTTTTTTCCTTTCCACAGGGGACTTTTCCAGTGTCTAGTGTGCACATACAGTACTGTAGAAGCACAGAAATATGCCATTGCTTTCAGGCTTGCCCATGTCCAGATGTGCATCTTGAGATGTGCTAGTTTGGGGGAATATAAAGCAAACTGAAAGGAACAGGATTTTACTGAAACAAACAGGATTCCACAAAAAGAAGCAGACCAATGAAAGCTGTGCAGAGAACATTTTCTTTCATAGTACCTATGATTATGCAATTGTGCTAATGTGCTGTACTTCACAATATTACTATCTTTTGCAGCAGACTCTTTGCTAGTTTTTTTTTTTTTCAGTTGGACACAAGATAATCTTTTAAGTAATGTGTTTATTTTAGCTTTGTTTTTCCCACTCCCCAAGGTCTGCTAGGATTTCTCTCCTATCTTTTTTATGTGCGAATGACATTGGTTGTTATAAGGTCAGGATCAGAATTCATTGTGGGGGGCAACAGTGCTTTAAGGGCTTGACATGAGATCAGAAGTAATGCTGCAGTGAACTGAAAAAAAAAAAAGGGAGGAAAAAAAAAAAGCAGCAAGGCTCATGGTGCCGAAAGCTCTGGGTTTCCCATCCAGACACCATCTGTGAAGCACTTGGGGACAGTGCCTAATGTCTGAGTCATCATGTTTGGCAGTCATTTACCCAGTGGTCTGTTTCCCTGGGGGGAGTATTCATAGGGGGAGAAAAGAAATGCTAGAAGGACGGAAGATAAACTGCCCTTTAGCCCCTTGATTTATATTTGGTCAGAGTACCCCTGTTCTATTTTCTTTTACTTGGAATGTATCTTGGACATGTTGTTTCAATATGAGACAATCAGCTGGGCTCTCAGAGGAATGTCCCTGGAGACTCAAAACAGCCTCCCAGTAGGGTAATATGTTCAGCACAATTCTAAGATGTATTCTCCAACATCTGCAGTCTATTTGTGCCTCCAGAATATTTCCCATCAGCATTTGGGGAATCAAAAGGGACTTTGAGAGATGGTCACCAGTTCTCCACACTGCATGATAACTTGTAAAATGTTTACTTCTTTAAACTTCTACTGAGCTTGTGGTTTATTTGTTTCTTTCTTTCCTTTTTTTTTTTTTTTAAGAAACTAACAACAGAAGGACATGAAAATACACTTTAATTTTTTTTTTTTTTTTTCATATGAATGGGTTCTGAATGTAGTAGTAACCTCCTGGAAAACAAGAAGACCTAGGAGTCATCATGGACAGCACAGTGAATGTCTGTTCTGGGCATGTGATAGAAAAAAATTACTTATTAGACTGCACATTAGAAGTGGGTAGACAATCACATGGAGAGTATTACATATTGCACCTGAGATGCCATGTCCCCATTTTGATTATTTCATTCGGTTTTAGTAAACTCATTTCAAAAAAAGACACAGAACTAGAAACAAACTCCAGGCAGGGAGTGAGAATAGCAGAGAACTACACAGAACATACTCCTTGTATGAAGACATTGAAAAGATTAAGATTATTCATGCAAGAAAGTAAAAAGAATAAGAGAACATACAGCATGTGTCACACAAGGAAAATACATAGTATGCTGAAAGACAATTTAAACCTCCTTTTCAACCTTCCCAGTGATACAGGAATTAGGAATGTTCAGAAACAAAAAAAAATATTATTTGATACAATGTGCAACAAATCTGTGGGCATCGATTTTGCAGTATATAATTTGTACAAACAGCAGAAAGTTGGCTGAAAGACTGAGAAAAATGTTGTGTAGAAATAGTAAATGAAAATGTCCTTTTAGGTAATATAAACCCAAATCCATCTAGCTTTACTCATCAAGGCATACAAAAGTAAGAAGAAAGACGAGCATATCACTGCAATGCTGGAAGGACAAAGGAGTGTGTGTTCTTATGGCAAGGAGTCTCTTGGTCACCTCTTGGTATTCATGGGAAGATGTCTGTTTGCATGACATTGATTGCTATTTGATTCTGGTGACTGGGGGAGCACTTACTAATTAAGACATAGATAAAATTCTTTCCTTTTGTTACTTTTCCTCAGGAACTGTAAGATTTCACATGGATGAGAGGAGGCATTTGTCCATGAAACAGTGACAGTAACAAATTACAGGCAGTTCTGCTCTAGCACTACTCTTATTGGCTGTGCGTGGAGACAGACTATCAGACTTGGTGGACCAGAAATAGGTATGCCATGGCAATCTTCATCACAAGGCAAAAGAAGCAAACTCTGGTGCTGCACACAAAGCACATGAACTCACACCAAGCAATAAAGAAAACATCTAAGGTTTTGATTCCATTCTTCTTTTTTTTTTTTTCTTTTCCTGAGTTCCTTTTTTCTGTTTCTGTTCTGTGAAAGACAAATAAAAGCAACAAATAACCAAAAAGTCCCTAAACAAACAGTTGGGACTTTGACTTGCGAAACTGTATTTGCATGTTTGTTCTGAAGAGGTTCCCATAGCCCGGCTCTGACTTTTATCTATCCCCACAGGATGTACTCCTACACTTTTTCTTCCAGGGTCCCATGCTTCCTGTGGGTGTTCCCACAGCTGCCAATTCAGACAGCTTGAGTCTGGAATAGACTTTGCACAATCCTGAAGATGCTATTCTCTCACTAAGTCAAGTGATTCCACAAAAAAATATGGCAGATGTTTAGCATCAGGAATCAAAACAGCATTTTCGCACCACACAGCACATTCTTCTCTTCATGATACCTTTAATTTCCTCTCTACAGGATATGGAGCAGTTTTGCTTTTTTTGCTGCTGTTCCTGTGAACTCAGGAATCTGTGAATTATACCAGGACATTTGAATTCCCATGTAATCTTTTCTGAGAGGTAATGGGGCTTAGTTCACTAATGTCTCATGCTTCATTTTTTCCTGCCTAGAAGATAAATATTGTGTTTGAACAGAGCTGATAACACTAGATTATTTTCAGGTTCTGTGATTTTTAACACCTGAAAAACAAGGTGTGCATACAGAATAAGAGTAATAATGGGCTACAAATATCTAAATGATAGTAATTGTTTCTGCAGAGGGGTCTCCAGGCCTTGGAGCTAAAGAAAGTCAGATTCACTGATGCTGGAGATGAACATTCCCAATGACATCAATGGGTAGATTCTAATTGAGATTCCAGTCACCTATGGCCTTAGATTATCCTGTGGCATTTTCTTAAGGTGATCTAGCATCCTTTTGCGTGGTCTCATGGAGCTTTGTATGTGGACCTCTTCACCAGACTTTTCAATGGCCCGACATGATTGTTGTGCTGAGCCCAGCTCACACCATTCCCCACCTTGTCTCTGGTCCTCAGTACTGTCCTCAGTACTGTCCAGTGCAAGGGTTGCTGCAATACTGTATTGCCTACTGGAAAATACCTTAATTACACTTATGAATTCCAAGGTGAAAGAAAGCTTGGATAAAGCTGTGCCTACCAGACCCGATTCTAAGCAGCAAAGAGGAATTAATTTATTTGCAGTTTGATTCTCTGTCACAGAGACTCTGGGCTTTCCACACATCTTGGGTTTAGCACTGTGACACACTGTGTTAAAGCATGAGACATAAAAAAATGAACACATTGTCTAACAGAAGATGAAAGAACTCCATGGCTGTCACATAAATTATTTAAGCCAGTAATTAAATTACTTTCTTTGCCCCCCATTCACTAAATTACTTCATCAAGAAATTACAAGCTCTTTCTCTTCTAATGATGAGTCTGAGACCAAAATAAATATGAGGTACATTACAAACCCGTCACTATGCACAATGCTGTTACTAGTCCTCATTTTTACTAAGAATTTACACTATGCTGCCTGTGTAAGGCAAATGTTTAAAGGAAGGTACAGAATTTGTGCAGAATTGTTCTCTCTACTTTTTAGTGTAGCTTGATGATAAGGGTTATCTGAAAACTTTTAAACTCAGCATTTTTAACAATTTAGCATTCTCCCAGAAAAAAATGCCCACTTTGTCTGCAAATATTCAATTTTGTTTTAGAAGATTTAACATTTTCTGTAGACTATAGGACTTGAAAAGCTTTACAGAAATATTTGGTCTTTTGCCCATTTTTGAGAAGGAGGGGATGGGACATTTTCAGACAGCTATGCAAAATAAGCCCCGTTTACACCAAACCCTTAACATAAACACATCATGCATAAGCTTAGCAGCTGCATAGAAGTCAGCAGAGAGAGTGGAAAGGCTTTTGAACTCGTACTTCCACACTGGACAGATCTAGTGTTAGTACTGGTGGCGGATGAGGGATAGACAAGACCAAGCATACTTCTGAGGTTTGTAATTCTGTCTTGTATGGCTTCCCCTCCAACATCTGGAGCTAGGGCAGAGGTGCTACACAAACCTGTATGACAGATTTCCTACCCAAGGCTTCCCATATGTGATGGGCGGCGTAAATTGTCTTTGTTGGTTTAGTGGTAGACTTGGCAGTGCTGGGTTAACGGTTGGACTCAATGATCTTAAAGGTTGTTTCCTACCTAAATGGCTCTATCATTTTATGATTCTATGTGTCTTTGACCATCCAGAAAAGAATGACTGCAGTTTTTATCAAGCAAACTAACAAAAGGGCAGCAATGTTGCAGGAAGAAAATGTTCAGTGCTCGGCCTGAATCTTGCAGAGGTCCCTGCATATTTTACTGGACACTTGCTGCATTCTTTCAAGTTTCTTAGGAATGTCTCTAGCAGCAATGCCATGGACAGTGAGTGTGTCATAAAGTGTGAGCACCCTGGAGAAGAATGCAGGTCCTACCCCTGCACAGCTTCCTCCCCACAGCTCTGTTTTTCCCTTCCCATTTCCCAGGAAAGAAATCTGTGAAAGCTGGGCTGAATTTTAAAAGCTGAACTGCTAACCTCCAATCCCAACAGCAGCACCAGTATCCTGATTGAAAATTACATTTTTAACACCTGAGATCCCATGCAGGTGGGGAAGTATGTGTGTTAAATTTTGTGTAATTCATCTGTGCCCCTCCCGGTGTCTGGCTACCTGGTGATGTTCTCTGTAGTGCTTCCACATGTGCACAAGTCTTTTTGACATAGCATTTCTTAATTTACTATTTTCTTTTTTCTTTTTTTTTTTAATTTATGAAAATGATTGCATTTGCATTGATCTTACTACGTAATCAGTCACTATCCAGCGTTTGCTCTGCCATGATAGGACTGATGTCTAATTGATAAAGAAGACTCTTGTTACCAAGAGAGTGTTACCAAGGAGTCCAGAAATTCCATAAAGTCCAGACAGTTTAAAACATTTTAGAAATGCATTTCTTTCTGTAAGCAAGCTTTCCCAAACTGTTTCTTTACTTTTTCTGCTCAAGGTTAAAAGAAGAACTAAGGGCCAGTATTATAATTCATTCTATACATTATTCTAGTCTGTAAGATTTCTAAGAAAGTTTTCACTTTTGAAAATCCAATGCACTAGAGAGACAATAAGAGTTCTACTCCAGTGTACTCTATTCACATGCTACGCTTTTGTATTTCAGATCCCTGATATGAGTTTGCTAGAGGCAGTAGGAGCCACAAAGGACCTTTTTCAGAGGCAGAGATTGCAGATGACCTCATGCTAAGGAGACAGGATGCAAAGCACAAAGCTTCTGAGGTACCCATGCGGCACCACATGGAACCTTGGCAGGTTTGTGACATTTCTGTTCTGATTTTCAGTATGGAAGATCTATATTCCTGGAATTTCCTGGCAAAATAAAAATTGTAAAGCACATATTATTACAGACACAGTTCTGGACTCTGTAAAAATTAGGTGTGCGTATTTCAAATCAGCTTTTCTTTCGGTACAAACTCTCCGAAGAAATACAACTATATTCTTAAATTTTCACAATTCTCTACAAGATAATTTCTTAACAGTCAGTGTTTTCTCATATTGAAAGTGTAGCCACCTAAGTTGATTACTGATGAAATTCTTCCGGACAGTCATCCCTTTTAATAGATATGTTGGAAAAAATCATTCACAATACATTCTGTCTTGGGGATTACGATAAATGCACCTTCAGTCTTCTTTCCGTTTTAAATACTGCAGTTGTTTCTTTTTTGCTCTTCTCTAAACAAAGTCTTTAATGTGTTGACAAATTGGCACTTCAGCTACTGTTCATGATTCTTGCAAGTGGACATGAGGAAGAGAACTTCATCTGGCCTGGACCATATAGCAGTTACAATAATGTCTAGCTTTAGTAGACACCAATATTGGGAATAGGCCCTTAGTAATAAACTCTGATTGTTATTTGCTGAACAGAAGTGCTATAGTGGCTGCTAATTGCAACCTTGTGTTGGATATGGTGCCAAGTATGTGTTCTCAGTTATTAGCCCAGAAGGCATTGGTTTCCAAAAGATAAAAGCTCTTCCAGTAAATTCAGTTGTAAGACTGGTGCCTAAGACTAAAGGCACCAGACAGCAGCTTAAAAAAGTGCTAGTACCTCCTCTTCCTTATTCATCATTTTGGATGTCTTTTAAGGGGGTATTGACTAACATACTATGAAGAAAGTAATTCAGGGAACACAAACTCTGTGAACTACTTGTTGAGTTTGGTCGATCTACGTGGGGATCAGTCATGAATTAGCAAGGCAGTGGCTTTATACATTTTACAAGATGGGAAAAAAGAGTAAATATTACTAAATAGCTATGATGTCATGGACAGGGCAAAAGGTTATGAAAAGTATTGGCTTGAGGAGAGTCATGTACACAGAGTGATGGAAACACTTGGCTAATAAGTGTGTGGCATTCCATGGCCGTGATATCAGAATTCCCAATACCATCCGGCTTCCCTTTTCTGAACTCTTCAGAAAATGCCTAAATTTCCCAAGATAAAAGAGAAAATTAAATGGAAAAGATAACTCCCTGTAAGTAGGAAAAGCTTTTGTACTAGAGAACAGCACTGCTATTCAGTTGCATGGACATGGCCTCATCAGTCCTTAATATTTAAGGACCCCCAAGAGATCCCTGCTTTTTCTTTGATTTTTTCAATATATTTTTCCCTGGTATTTGGGCTGGACCAAATAAGAAGGCCTATGGTGCTTTAACATAAAGAAATGAAACCTCAATGACTTCATTTCTGCCCTTTTTACTGCCAGCTATGAGTTTTATTGTGCATTTTTAATCACCAAATTCCTCAATACTCTATATTTTAAGTAAAAGATCTTGTGGCTCTATTTTGTAGATATGCTCTGGCTGGGTATGTGTCTGCTAGGATTAGCTGTGAGGCCTATTTCATGCAGCATATACTGTAAAATATGCTGCTGTCTCCAGCTGGCTGCTCTGAATCTTGATGTGCAACCCTAAAAGGAAACCTTGGACATAGCATTTCCCTTTGTGTCTCTTGTCTCTTCTGAACTTCAGTCCTCTTGTAGAAGCCTTGTGGAGAACTGCTCTTCTTACTAGATAGAAACAAAGGATTTTGCAAATTGTCTTTTTTGGTTCTAGTATGTTTGTTTGAATTAATTTGCCTTGGATGGTATTATTGGATGGTGAAGGGACTACAGAAAATGCTTTACCTACTGTAAGCCTTCCATATAATGTGAAAAGTTTGTAGGTAGAAGAGCCTCAGAGAGGTAGTCTTTGATGTCAACAATCGTCAAGTAAATCCATGCCTGTTCCCATTCAAGCTTGTACAGAGAGACGCATCTAAAAATATTAAAAATGTTTTTGAATTCAGTACATTTATGTGGATCGGAAATTATGCTCTGTTAGCATGGATGGACATGCTGTGTCTCTGTTTACTGTCTAAGAATAAGAAGTTTCCCCTTATGGTCATTTATTCTGTTTACTTAGTGTCACTTCTCAATATTCCACTCTCATTTTGGAATTTTTCAGTCATTATTTATTCCTCTGAAATGCCAGTGAGCCTTGACAAAAGAAAAAAACCCACAAACTAGTACCAATTTTACAAAGCTTTGTATCTGAGAATCATCAGTCCTGCCGTTCCAGCCACCTGCTGCCTGGTGTGGCACTGAGAACATCTATCTAACCCTTGGCCCCTGAGGGTTCTTGATTCAGACAGCTGGAGCATAAATTCCTCTTCAGGCAGTCCAGCAGTGCAAGCTGCCAAGGTTCATCTCCTGTGTGCTAACCTACAGGGCCTCTCTGTGTGAGAAACATGAAAGTATGACCCCTTTCCAATGGATGATCTAAGGAAAATTACACAAATGAAAATACAGAAGAGTCCGGTCATCTGTAGTTATAAATAGCTTCTGTTGTTTGGTCAGCTGGAGTCACACAAACATGCTATTGTCAGGGCCCACAAATGTACATATACAGATTTTGAAATAGGAATAATGTACAAAATGAAAGGAGTAATTAACCAGATAAATGCTTGGTTTCCGTCTTACTCTGGCAATCTAACAGATAGGCATATAAAGACCTACAGTGCTGTCAATAACTTGACCCGAGGCTTTGACCTGGGCCTGGGTCTTTGAACTTGACGTGGGCAAAGATGCCCAGCTTTGCCAGTGTGGACGGCTGCTTGATTGATTGACTTCCTAGAGACAAGCATTCAAAATTCTGCAAAAGGCAGGCACAGTTCTTCCTCTCCTTTTAGGGGTAGGAGTTGGATTAGTGTGGGGGAGTGGAGCAGGGAAGAGTGAGAACAGCAGAAATTGTCCTTACAGGAGAAGGAGGAAACTTAAAGAGCCATGCATCTCAGGTCATCTTTTCCCTCTGTTTCCCCCACCCTTCTTGTGAACAATAAGTCCATTTGCTATCTCCCTTTCCTTCCTTCCCCTTCCCTCCCTGCAACACTTGGCCTGGGAAAAGGGTGAAGGGGGTTGCTTGTAGTAGTACCCACAGCAAACACGAGGGTGGAGGTCCTTTGTTGCTTTGGCCAGGGAAAGGCTTGGAGCAGACTGCTTATAGCCACCAGCTTTCTAGTCTGGAAGGTGTGGTGTAACGAGTATCTCTGATACACAGCAAAGTGGAAGAGCAGTTAAACAAGCATTGGAAAGCCAAGGGAGTGAGCTAGGACTGTGTTAATGGGCCAAGCTGGTATCTCCATGCGGGAATTGCTAGACTTGAGTAATGGACAGACCTTAGGTGCAAGCTCTGCAACAATTGCTTATCAGATTTGGGATCAACTTTTGGTCTGGTAAGATGTCACCTAATGCAAGAATTTCAAATGTTGCAATAGTATGTTTAAAACTTCTTAGATGTGTTGCACTGTGTGGTGCCACATGCTCTAATAAAGCATGCTGCCTGTACCTCACCTTGATGCAGCCTTTTGTGCCTGAAGGCAAAAAAGACACTCCTCATTGCTTCCTAAGAACTGAGAGACAGAGCTGGATGTTGAATAAAAGATAGCTGGGAAGCTTAACAAGAACCTGAGGAGACAAGAAGGCTGCCTTTTTAGAAAAGGGCAAGATAGAGAGAATAAGCAGATTTGGCCCCAGGCAATTTATATTTGTTCGTCTTCTCTTCTGCCTTGTTCAAATATTACTCTGCTCTCTTAATTTTTGGCATTTCTGCCCTTGCCTTGCAGACCTGTGAAGTGGGAAGTCAAGCAGTCAGCCCAAAGGCACCACAGCCAGAAGAGAAACAGGAGGAGGATGTGGAAATAATTGGAAATCCCTGGGTTCCAGAAAGTCAGCAGAGAACATGCCAGCACCCTTAAGCTAAGGAGGGACCTGGAAGAGGGTGCAGTTTGCATATTTGGAAGGAGAGAGGGAAGTGCATGTTAATAAGGCAGTGTGAAGGTCTGTGAACTGCCGGAGAGGCATTCGAGGTGGGAACCGCACCCTGTCTCTAATTCCCTCATCTAATCTAGCTGCAGCAGGAGCCCACACAGAAAATCTCTTTCAATCCCCTTACTGTCATCTGGGTCCACACCGCTTTTGGGCTCTGCAAATGGCTAAAATGTGAAGCATGGGTGGTTTGTGTGTGCTGTGTTTCGTGTCAGGTTATAAAGCTTTGAAGTTGAAAACCTGTTTTTAAAAGAAATTTCCTCATGTTGTGAAGAACAAAGCAGAAAATTTGCTACCTGAAACAGCCTCAGTAACAGTTAATTATCAAATGCAAATGGCTTATGGGAGTAATTCAGGAAAAAAACAAACAAGTTCTTAAGAAAAAGGCTGTACTTTTAAAAGATTTATATTCTTCTCCCTTGAGAACAACGCACAAGCGATATGGATGTTCCCAGCTCTGCTGGCTGCCATGCAGCCTGATGGTTTTTGTCACACTCTGGCAGTGGCAGGGAAATCTGCTCTAGGCCAAGCAGAAGAGTTTTAGCTTGCTCAGCAGGACACTTGGCTGGAGCAAGGAAGCTCCTTTATAGCTCAAGACTTCAACAGGTTATTTCATATGTCAGTTTAGCCAGTGCAGAGGGAGTGAAGATCAGCCTCAAATGCCCCTTCTTGGAAAGTCCTCTGAAAAGGGGGGACTTCCCAGCTTTAGAGTACTGCCAAAACATCCTACTTCTGCAAACTCTTCCAGAAGAAATACTTTTTAGGACTGTGTGCATTTCCTTGGGATATTCTTCTGGGAAAAGTTGGGATAATTTCTTTAATCGGGCATTGTGGCTGGGGCAGGGGGAATTGGGGAGCCACATGACCCTTCTTTCATATATTTGTCTGCCTGTCCTTTGTGGCTTTGTAGGATGGGAGGGAAATCCATCCTCTACTAATGTACCACTGTAGGCTTAAACAGCCCAATGAACCATTCTGTTTGCCCTCAGGCTCCTTCAACTTACTTGAAATCAAGGAACAGAGCCACTCTCCTGCATGGAGGCTGCTCAGCAGGAGAAACAGGGAAGAGGTAGCAGCTGCTCAGAGCTTCCCCCTTTTGCATCCAAACTGCTTGCTGGCCCTGAGGTGCAGGGAGGGGGGAAAGGGTGATGGGAGGCAGCTGGGGAATGTGATGCCCTCTATATCCTTCCTGTAGTGACAAGCCTTATTCAAACACTTCAGTTTAAAAAGCTGAGTGCAGCTTCAGGAGAATGCTTTCAATTCATAATCAAATATGGGGCAATAACAGATGGATAAAACAAACAAATGTGGGGGAGGATGAGGTACATACTCAAACACTTTGGAGTGTGTTCTGGGAAGAAGACACCCACTTTCTACATGTTATTTCTCATTCAGGGAAATCTATGGGCGAATGAACTTTGGGACCTTCTTCGCTGTGCTCAGAAAAGTCATTGCTGGAAGAAACATCTCTATTTTTTTTAACTTTTTTTTTATTGTGGAAAAAGGTCTCATGTCCTTTCAGGCTTTGAAGCTCTTCCTATCCCTGCTGCATTACTCCTCTCCTTACATGAGGAAGCTGAGCAAGTAGCTTGGTTTTCTGACAGCTCTAATACTACCCTGTCATTTTGCCAGGAGATGCAGCCTGTTGAGTGGAGCACTGGCACAGCAACCCCAACGTGCATTAGCACTCCGTGGGCCTCCCTGTGTTACACTCCTCACAATGGCTGCTCTGCAAGTTCTGCGTGGGGCTCTCCTCTGCGCTGGTGCACTGCATTACCACTGCACGGGCAGCCAACTCCATTGTTTTGCTGGTGATGATAATACATAGGTTTTTCCAGCAAAGAAAGCCTCCAGGCAAGCTGGGAGGCTTCTCAAAGCACAGCGGGTCGGTCGCCAGACAAACAGCAGAATGCTTGAGAAGTCTATAATGATTTATTGTCTTAATGTGCCTGGGTTCCTATGGCTCGGGACTGCATATGAGATTTAAAACCTGCAGCAGACATGGGGACATTGATAGTAAATGAAAAAATCTTTTAAGGTGAACTTTGTCAGTTCAATCTTCTTAATCAGTATGGAGTTACTAAGGAGAGTAGAAGGATCTCTGCAGCTAGTAGGTCTGTGCAATGGTAGCTGTAAGTGAACCACATCATCATCTTCGAAATCACATTTTAACTTCATTGGGAAATGGCATATATATTATAAGAGCAGAATTTCACTTCTACTGTTTGTGCAGTCAGACATCCCTGACTTTTAATTTTTTTTCAAATTAGTTTCTGCCACCTGCCAGCCAGCCACAGATGCAATATCATACAAATAGTGAGGTAAAGGACAGAACAAAGTATATTAATTTTGAGGAAATGAAAATATACATTTTAAATCAACAGCAGTAGCTTAGTTCTAGAAACCATGTCAAAATGCTTTTTATTTTTTCCCCTGAGTTTAGTTTTGGAGTCTTGTTTTGAAAGCAGAACATTTTCTTGGCATGCCTCTACTGACTTCTTAGATGTGCCAGTGGAGGAAGCATCATGCTTCTGTGTCTTCAGCTTCTCTGTAATAAGATCCAGTTAAACAACTAAAGACATTAAAAATTCATTAGAGCATTTCAATGTTGCAGTCAATGAGACCTGTTGTTTATCAAAGTATTTCCAGCCAAATAAAATGTCTTTTTTTAAAAAGCATGTACTGGAAGACATTTGTTCAGAGTGCTTTGTATAAAATTAATTTTGTATTTGTATGTAAATTATTTTACCCTTTTTTAATGCAGCAGTAGGTAATGTTAGGTAATAGGGCAGATCTGTGAGAACACATCTCAGCTTCAACTGCTGAATTCCCCTTTAGGTCAAACAGCACAGGTGAGTTACATCACAGTACCATTGCGGCAATCAGCAACAAAAGAAGTTAATTGAAAATGCTTCATTATTATCTTCATCATGAAGCATTTTTAGGGTACCTAGAGGTCTACAAGTGAAAATGTGGTTAGCCGAATTCTGCTCCACTTTCCTACTGGTGTCTCAGAAAGAAGAATTTTGGTGATCCATTTAAACTACCACACCCCAAATTATTCTGATTCTTACTTCTCATACTACCAGAAACAGAGGAGCCTTTGGATAAATTGTATTGTTGAGACAGATGTGCCACAAGAAAATAACATGTCAAGTCTCATTTTGAGAACACCAAATTGTGTTCTATATAGATTTCTTGGGAAGCAGCAGGTTAACCGATATTTAATTTCTGTTCAGCCGAATGGAATGTGACCAAAACAAGTGCCAAAGTAGCTTATGCACTTTCTTATCACCCATAAACTTGCACAAGTTTAACTTCAAAAGCTGCTATCATGGAAATAGCTCTGTTCAGTGTGATTTCAGTTCTACCTCTCCGTGTGGTTACTGAGAATGCTAGCTGGGAATCTGAAGCTAACCACAATGTCCCAGTACAATAAAAGTTGAGCCAATGCATTAGATCTGCATGACCTTTCACAGGAATCTAAATTGGAGGTGACAGCAAATCTGACAACTGAGTTAAGACTCACACTGGTGAGGAAAAATATGAGGCTTGCTGCAGTTCCCATCAATCTAAATACATTAGGGTCTGGTATTTTTGTTTGAAGGATTGTGTTATTTTTCTAAACATACCTGAAAGGGTAATGGACATTTATATTTGGAAGACTAGGGACATATCTGAATTTATGAGATTTCAGTATTTTAAGATTTAAATGAGTATTTAAAATGTATGCTTATCGTATGGTATAAAATCTGTGGTTAAACTTTGGACATAATGTTTCTCCAGATGTTTACATACATGAGCCAAACTGAGAAGAAGATTGTCAAATAATTTGATACCCAGCTTGGGAGAAAACCTTGGTTGAAACCTTGGTTCTGAGCTTTGAATCTTTAAAAAGAGTGATCTTAAGTGCACAGTATTTTTCAATGAAAGTCTGAAAAGACTTTGTAGTCTTACAAGGACATACTTTATACACACATATTAAATATGTACGCTTAAACCTCCTAGGAAAGATATATAAAAAGTACTACTTTCAATAGTGTGATTTATCACCAGCAGAAGATGCTCAATTCTCTACATTTTTCCCTTGCATTTAGAAATTTATTCTTGTCAGAAGTACAGAAGCTACCAAAGCTTCCTTTTCTTGTAAAGATGTGCCTGACCTTATCTTCTGTAATAAGCTCTATTTTGGCTAAAGCTCTGTTTATGTAGGAATGCAGGCATAATTAAATGCTGACAGCAAGAGATCTGTTTGGGTGAAATCTGAATGAATATCTTATATAAGTAATGTGGTTAATAAACCTTGTAAAAATAAAAAAGAGAAGCTTCACCCTCACATACTGGGCAGTGTTGGTAGAGGAGGCTTATAATATCCTGAAGCAGAGGTATGTAAAGAATGAGGTGGCAGTGTTAGGTTTTTGGTGTTGACAGCAACATAAACAGCATAAAGAAGCCTTCTAAACAAAATCTCTAGCTGATCAGTGGAGCTGGCCCACCACAGGCCTCCAGAGCTGCTGAGAAGGCAAGATGCATTTCTAGAGGATTCCTCTGTGTTTCCACCAGTAGGGAAGGCGGGGAAGATGTGTTGTGAGGTGATGTTCAGTAATGGGGCTGTGAACAAGTGTGACCCTCAAAGGCAGAGTGGACCTGGAAGCTGTAGACACATCAAAGGGCTCTTAGCAGCACCAGGTCTTCTGCTGCCCTAAATGTCAGAAAAGGAAGAAGTAGCCCCACTAAAAATTTAGCAAAACCTTAGACTTTTTCTGTCACAAAGAAAAGCACAGCAAGTGAGATCCTGACCCTGCTAAAATCCATAAGGACGTTACAGCTCATTTAAGAGAATGGCAAAATTCTAGCATATCCTTTTTAAAGTCTCTCTAGCCCAAGCTGCTTGTGTGGTTTTTGAGGGCATAGAAAGGGATGAATACTTCTCTGTCCATCTTTCTCCTTTTTTAAATTCTCCCCTTGCCTGTTCTGTTGGAGTCAAGAACTAATTTGTGTTATTGAAGTCACCCATGGATGCTTAAGAGCAGTGCTGCAAGAAGGAAATGCTGATTTATGCAATGTTGTGGATCTTCCTAAGAAAGGAGAGTGGGCCTAGGTACCTTCTTTTTCATGTCACAGGCTATGAAAAGTAGCACTAAGTGAGATATGACCTACCCTGAACAGATGCAGCTGTTGTGTTTGACTGTGATAAATGGTGGAAAAGCATGTCATATCTTCCTTTAGGAATGTGTTTATTGGTTGAAATGTTACATCCGAACATACCATTTTTTACTGGTAAGTTTAAATAGAGAATACATACATATTTATAGCAAATACTAAAATAGGTGGTTATATTTGGTTTTGCTCTTATTAATACACTTACTCACTGTTGCCAATGCTTTAAAATCTATCTGTATAAAGTTGGGCATTTACAGCCAGATTTCAATTTGCAAATAAGTGATCTCATTTTCCAAAGTACTGAGAGGCTAAGAGACTTCTTGGAAAATAATTGTATGAGCATCAAGTGAGGTGTTGACAGGATTGCATGCAGATAGATGCGATCACAGTTGCTCATATAGAAACCTTATCCATTCCAGATTCCATTCCAGAAACTGTATAGGTGCATTGGTGCAGTGCTAAAGTGCTGTGTCTCAGCAGCAATAGCTTGCTAGTGACTGACAGCAGGGTTAAGAACAGAAGAACCTGTTTTCAGAAAATTCTTAGGTTATGGTTTTTCAAATTTCTTTCTAGCTGCCATTAAGCCCACTAAATAGTTAGTGAAGTATTTAATTGTGTATTTTATATCACTGCCTTTATTTGGATTGTAGTGCAGAAGATTAAATTTAGAAAACTATACAAGCTTGGCCTTTCGTTGTAGTTGACTGATAGCAGTAATTTGTCACTGTTTCCATCACAGGCCACATGATTAAGATCAGAGTCAAGAACACAACTGTGCAGATCTCAACCACTGGGACCATTGCTGTGCACTGAGATAACCAAAAAAGGTAGAGACTGAAAGAAGACAGTGTGATTTGAAATTAATCAAGATGTAACAACTCCCTTCTGTAGGCTGCGGTTGGGAAGTCTCAGCTGGACTGAGTGTGCCAATGGCTGATTCACAATTGCTGGCCTGTTCCTTCTCTGACCTAACACTGTGCTCTTCTCACAGCTGCCGAGTTGCTGATAAATCCTCTGAAGCCTAAAACCTTGGGTTGCCTGAGGTTAACGGAGCCCTGACAGTTTGCACCAGTTGAAGATCAGTCCCTGAGTGTCCAGAACCCTACAGGGAGCGTTCTTTTCTAATGAGCAAGTGTTTGGGGGAACTGCAGGGACTGTGATCTGAGGATACTGGGGTGAAACAACAGCCAAATCCAAATGTTAGTTTCTTTAGTAGCAGCTAACACATTTCCTGACTGCCGTGTTATCCATGTAACTTGAAAAGAATTTTGAATGAGTCTGTGGCAGAATAAACTAGTTAATGAGATCATGGGAGAGGGCTTTTTTTCCTTGATGATCATCTGTTCTCTTGTCTGGTGGTAATACATACACGACAACCACAAGTAGCGGAAGAGCTTATGTTTGCCAACAATACTGGATCCCAGACTTTCTTCTCCATGGGCCAGTGAAGTGCACAGGCCAGACTGTAGTTCAGAGGAAGAACAGACAGGCTGAAAGGAAAACGTTGTTTCTCCCTTCCAGGTTGGGTTTTTGCAGTGTTTCCGAAAAAAAATTTAAGCTCTCTGTGGCGTATTTCAGTTAATCTTTAGAAAGCAGTAATAAATCTCTATGAAAGCTATGCAAAGGAAAAGATAGGATGTTTTCCATCAGGATGGCTGTACTTGGTAGGAAGATCTGTTTCTGATTAACATGCCTAGGTACTTAGGTTGAAAGAGAATTTTACTAGACACTTTTAAAGGAAACTGTTTAGAAAAATCCCATGTACTGACCTCTGAGAAAGATCTGTAGAATCAGTGTTTCCTCCAGTTCACTCTGAGGTTTCTACTTTTCTTCTGTGTCGTGCACTCAATTGCAATACTAATAATACCAATACTTTCAGTGCTGCAACACTCTCTACTTCAAAGCACTTCACAAACACTGGACTATATTCAGTCTGGTCTTCTATGGATATAAACTTTGTGTTGAAGTCTGGCTCTTTTATAGTGAATGGCAAATTTCCCACTGACTTCAGTGGGACTGAGATTTCACTTACTCCTTCTCAAAGAATTTGGGCAAAGCAAACCTTCTGAAAGAGGTGAATGTGATAGTTGAAAGGAGATGAAGCCTCTCTTCATTGCAGGGAACACATACATTCTCCAAATGGAGGACAGGCACATCCAGACTGTTAGGGGAATGACAGAGGGAAGAAAGCCTAACCTATTCATCTCACACTGTCTCTTTTCTCCTAAATCAAGAATTAGGACAATTCCCTATTTTGGTTGTGCCCTCAAATTTGTAAGTCTCTGACATTTATATAAATATGACTACAGATACATAGGTGTTTGATTTACTAGCTTGGTTGGGTGGTTGATAACCTCAGTTTTCCAACACTTTTGCTTAGGATTGTCACTTGCAGTTGTTCACATCGGAACAGAAGGTGTTTATGCCCCCTTTGCACAGGGGCAAACCAGTCAGGAGTCAGACCCTTGCTCACACGCATGCTCAAATGGATTTTACCTTTTAACACTTAAAACACTGCAAGTATTTTCAATATTTTTAGTCCTTTTATCGCATTGCTCAGTGAAGACATAAAGTCTTTTTGGGCCAGAGGAGATGTATATTTTCACAAATATATTTAGAGATTGCAAAATGTAAAGTGTTTCTTTTGTATGAATAAACATGGCTTTTATAGTTTTGTGATCCCAAAGAAATGACTAACCATATACAAGGCTGAAGATAGCACTGAATATCAAAACTGAACAATGAGGAATATATTATGAAATAAAAATGCTTTAAATATGAGTTGAAACATTGAGCCATTGAAATATGTCAGCCAAGCTACATTCACTCCTTCTGATCAGGGCTCTGTACTGAAATCCTTATTCAGGGCAGAACTTGTATGATATTGCCATCTGCCTTTGCTTTTGACTGATCCAACTGAGGATTTCTACACTCCTGGGTATATAAATCCCATCTGTCCAACGGTTACCTGAGTCAGTTACCTGAGCTGCTTTCATTTTCAGCTTCCAGTTGGTACATCCTGAACATGCCAAAGAGCAGTCCTGACATCTTGGACTTGTTTTTCTCTCTGCTCTTCCATGTGTGTATCTTATTACATGGAAGTATGCTGAGAACTAGTTTGCCATGTAAAAATATGATGAAAATTGAAGGAGAACTTCAGGTTTTGGCCACAGTTCTTTTTTTTTAATCTCTTTTTTTTTTTTTCTTCTTTTTTTCCCCTATATATAAGGCTTTGCAGCACAGCCAGAAAGGAATGTGGAAACAGCTGAAAAGTAAGTTGCTCTTCTCCTCCTTAGGTCTCAAGTCATCATTTCTCTGTGTATTTTGGAAAAGCTGCTTTCCAAATTTGAGCTTCACACAGTTATTGTGGCCTTGTATTCGCATTCTGTGCCTCATCACTAGGAGCAGCTGAACTAGTTTAAATTCTCAACAGCAATGAAAAACTGACCAGAGACAATAAATCATAGACATCATGAACTTCTGACTAGTGTGAAGTCATTCAGAAATACATTTCCCAGCAGATCTCCGCAGTCTGTGGTATTCCCATCAGGTGATTAATCCTCTGTCAGGGTGCAAAATGTATTGTAATACAGAAAGACAAGGAAATAGAGCAGATATGGAATACAACTATGCTTATGTTTCTAAAGTCTTTGGGTGACAGAAATAAACTGCAATCACTTGCAATACCTTGAATTGCATGCCTTTAAAAAAATCTAAATTATGATTGAGGTGATAAAATGCTCTGAAGTATAGATATGTGAACACATGTAGGTGTGTCTGTAGGTGTAAAGAATAAAAATTAAAACTACTGCATAGTTTTCCTGATTGGCTTAAAAGACATATTTTTGGATAGTTCTAAGCTTTTCCAGTTTTTAATTATTTTTTGAAGGAGGGGGTGGGGAGGGGAGCTGGGAAAGCGGTTCCCTGTTGTGTAGGAAGGACATACAATATTTGAAATTGTCTGTTACAGTGATTAGTGTCACTATTGGACTCTGAGCGTGTTTGCTTTCATAGGAAAACTTGGCAACATTGGACATTACCAGATGCTCAAATATTCTGAGTAAAAGCAGAGAGGAGTACAAACATATAAACCCAGGAGAAGAGAACTCAAGGAATAGGAATTATGATTAAATACAAGAAAGAAGAGTGGGTTGGTGGTGTTGGGGTTAAAAATGCAGTTTTTCTGTTGCAGAGCTTGAATAGATTTTGACTGAAATCAGGGATCTAAAAGAAAAGTGTGGATCCCCTTAAACACCTTTCCCCTGAACAACTTTAAATGTTGTGGTGACTGCTGTTTGACCTGACAGTCACAGCCTGAATGGGAAGGAGGGGAGAATCATGTTCGGAGCTGTTGGTAAGGATGCTGACTGACATACTGTGTGCCTCAAAGAAACAGGGAACGGAAGGTGACCTGCTTTTGGCTTCAGTCCTTATCCCTTCTTGAATGGTTAAAAGGAAGAGAGTGCTATGTAATCAGAACTGAAATTTCATTAAAGGCATTGAACAGATTGTGTGGCTCTCATTTACACCTGCATGAGTTTGGATTTGGACCATGAAGCCCAACTGCGCACTGGTGGAACTGAGCCTGGTGTCTTATGAGTGGTCCCTGAGTCTGGCAGCAGTGGCGGGCAAGCTGCTATCAGGAAATGGGGCATGTGTTTCTGTGCTCAGATCTGTGTGCTAAGTGCTAGGCCTGGCCTGACAGATGTTAGAGTGCCTCTGAGTAAGCAGGGAAACTATATACAAAAGTTTCCTATTACGGCTGGAATAAACAATTTCTTAACTTTTGTGTATGCTTGTCTTTCAGAGATTCACAGTGCTCTCACTCTGTAATACTGCTGATTAATTGCCACAGTTCCTCTGGATCCCAGCTCCTCTGGAACTTGTGAGAAACTCCTTTTCATACTACTACATCGACTTCTCAAGAAAAGTTTAAGTGCTTCATAAGCATAAATTAATTCAGTCAAACAGCATTTCTGTGATGTGGGAAAATCTGTGATGCCTAGCTGACACCGCTTACTTGACTTGCTTAATATTACAAACTGAATCAGTGATGTAGATAAGAACCAAACTCAGGATGCTTATTTCTAACCCCCTTGCCTCATACAGTGAATGCAGACAAGGCAAACTCACAATACTCAACAGAAAAAGTGGTGACTAGTGCACCTTTTCATATTAGTGCAAAAGCAATTTCTTTTATGAATTCATCCTCCCACTAGCTTCAGTGAGAGGAAAATGCTCTAAAAAACTCATTCTTATAAATTTAGCAAAGAACTTTTTCTGTTCTTAATTTCCCTCCGCCCCTCCTGTAACAGTGAGTTGCTTTATTTAACATTCACAATCCAGATTCTGACTTAGGTGTCTGGGTTAGCTGACTAGTCTTTAGATTTGGTTCCCACTGGTGTCAACAGATAGCTGTGCATCTAGGATCTTCTTCCAGAGGATGATTCAGAGCAGAAGTCCAAATCAGGTGTTCAGATTTTAGCTGAGTGTCTAAAGCCTTGACAAACTCTTGCTCCTGACTGCAATAGGTGGAGCTGCGGTTCATCTGACAATATAGTGTCAAAGAACTGAAATACGTCTGACAGAGAAAAGACCAAGAGGTGATTATCCCAATGATATGTTTGTGCATCTATAAGGGCTATAAGCAGTAGGAAGAAATGTATAGTGGAGACATCTATGTTACAGGCAACCTTCTAGTTCAATTCCCAGTACTAAGCACAATTCAGAAAGTATACATTAGTTTTTGAGGGCTGATTAAAATTGCCCATTTTGCATTAATAATGGGACAACCTGTTGTCATTTGCCCTCATTAAAACTTCTGCCAGACATTAATTTTCCAGTCAGGGAGGCTAAACGCATGTGAACATTATCTGAGATATCTTGAATATCTTTTCTGAAGACAAGACAATGACATTTCTCTGTACAAGTTCAAACATGACTCTCTCGTGTTGCAAAGAACTGTCAAATTGAATAACAGGTACAGTGAAAGCACTTCTTTCCCAAACTATTCAAATGAGCATCACCTTAAATAAACAGCGCCTGGCTAAGGGTTATATGAAAGATTTGTCACAGCAAGAAGTAATATTTGAATGATAATATCTCTTAGTTTATTCATTATTTAAAGTTACTCTTCTAAATAGACTTAGAGCAGTCTTTCCCAGGTAACCCCTGAGATAAAGTTATCAGACTCTGGCTCTCATCTTCACTGTATCCTGTTGTAAATAATGCCTTTGCACATGGTATCTCCTACCAGTGGTGATTGCAGTAACTCTTTGGCTCCCGGCAGAAGTAGTTGGGGGTGCGGTTAAGCCAGGATGCAGTGAACATGATTCATACAACAAACCTCAGACCTTGAACTGGTTGTAAGGGATTCCCACATTTATTATGTGGGAAAGTGTTGAACATATTGTATAAATTATACAATGGAGCTGAAAGATTGGGATTTCCCTGTGTTAGTCAGTTGGTTACTGCACTAGATTTAGACCATCATTAGAGAAGAAAATAAAAATCTTTCTTATTATAGACAGCAAGACAACATTCAGAACACTTTTTAATTATGAGAATGCCAGAGAAATGAGAAAATGATGCAGAAATTGGAGCAACAATTGGTTTGCTTTGGCAAATAACCACAACCTTTACAATGCAATGGCTTGATACTCTTCTTTTTTTTTTTTTTGCTTGAAAGCAGGGTCTTTCTAGCAGTTCAGTTATATTGACAGAAGACATAACCTTTTTGTGGTATTCACGGCATTTATATCGTCTGACTGATAGTACTTTAGTCATCTGTTACGGTGCAGTTTGGAGGAACCTAGGTTCCTCCTACTGCCAATGTAGAGAAGGAAGGCGTGATTCAGAGAACAGGCTAAAGGCCTAAAGGAATTTGGAGGAGATGGTGTGAATACCACCTGAGCTTCTACTCTGAACTTCATTTTTCAGTAATTTGTAGTTTTACTGTAAAATTTCTCTTGGAGCACAAACTTTGCACACATGACGTCAAAGAGACTTGTAACAGCCACCAATTTGTAACAGCTGAGGATCTGGCCCAGGATCTGTAATATTGTTTTTAATAGCTATTTGGAAGAGATTATTTTACAACTTGTTCTAATATGTACATTCCCAGTAGACTGCTCAGGTAATTACTTGGGCTGCAGTTCAAATATTCCACAGTTTCAAATATACTTGCAAAAAAAATCCATTTTTCTGTGTATAGAAGGTATAGAACAGTCACTTCTTTGGCATGTGTAGCTATTCCTTTGCTAACAAATCCAAGGTTGTAGGTGAACAAATGAATGACCATGCAAATATTTTCAGTTTGTATTTAAGGTTATATCTGTAAATGTGCACCTTTACCCAGAAAAAATTTGTTACCTGACAACACACTAGGTTATACAGGTTAAAAAAAAACAAGGAAATGATCATGAAGATTGGAGATGGATCACGATATTGAAGAAAAGCCTTATAAGCTGTCTTCAGTGCTGCTGACTTTCTCATTGGGTCATATGAAAGATAGCACTTTTCTACCTGTAACTTTCTCTTATTTTGTAGGTCAGTAGAGGTTAGTTTAAATTCCTATGCTATATTTATCTATATATTTAAATTATATATATCCATAATTAATAAAAAATAAAGATCTCTGAGCCAAAACAAATTAAAGTGATATTTCAAGGCTGATAAATTAGTGCTTTAAAGATCCTCCCTGCATAAATGTGAAATTATTCTGAACTAGGCACAGTGGATGCATAGGACAGCTTCATAAGTTAATTTTCCCAGGTTAGAGTCTTGACAAACTGCCTCTGTTTGTATTGTGAAATATATTTCTCAGCCCTGCTCCTGATTTCCCATGGAACCCTGCCCTTTATATTAGAAGTGAATAATTAGATCATTGGGTTTAATGCTATTATGCAGCTTGCCAAGGTTTGGTGTGCTATCACTTGCTAGAAGGTGTTCTCGGTCACCCTAATGGTTCTAAGGCAGGACCAAGTCTTTACTTTCCCTTGGGAATCAACCTCAGGGTGGCGTCACTCAGTCAATGCATGACTTTTCTTTCAGGGTTTAACAAGCTTCACCAAAGACTAAATGGTGTATTGTAAAACCAGACCTGCAAAGTCTCACACACCTAACAAATGAGTCCCACTCCTTTTTGCTTAAGGAAAAATTAAAACAAAGCAAAAAAAAAAAAAAAGGTCTTGCCTAAAGGGATTTCTCAGTGTTATTAGGAAAAAAAATCAAGTCAAACAAATCGTCTTTCTCAGACCTACAGACTCAGTGACATTATCTTTTGCATGACACCACAACTGTGCTTTGGTAGTAATGATTAAATGGGGTTCAGCAGGCTAAGCCCTGCCTGAGAAGTTCTGTATTTGAGAGAAAGGACTTTGTGAAGAATGGGTTATTTGGCTCGCTATCAATTTAAAAAAAAAAAAAAAAAGGAGTAAGAAGAGTTTGGGTAAGATTTTGAGGAAGATTTTTTACTACTTGAGAAATAACTTCAAGAGAATTTCAAAATAAATTTTTTTTTAATCTATGGATCAAAATGAAATGATTAGCAGCTACACATTGAAATGCTGTTAAACCTTTAAATGGTTAAATAGTATTGATACTTGAAATACTTTAAAATATATTCTTATTTTCCCCAGGGTAAAATAGCTGCACATTACACAGCACATTTCAACACCTCTCTTCTGAAGAAGGACTGCAGTTGCAAATTCTGTATAGCTCTAGTTAGAATGACCTGAATTTAATACTGTCTCAGAAGACAAGACAAGAATAGATTTTTTTTGGTACATCTTGTGCTTTTACATGCTATAGGGCACATGTGAATGCTCTAAAGAGGAGCGAAGAAATTCACTGTGATATTAGGAGCATCTTTGAAGCAAATGGCTGCTGCAGGTTACAATGTCAGTGCTTTGTCTTCGTTCCACCTGCACATTAATTTAATCTAAACATACTGTAATGAATATCCTCCTAACATGAAATGTTTAACCTCTAAGAACCCTTTGTAGATACAGCCTTACCTTTTCATTTCACACACATAAACCTTCTCTATAATTCAGTCATCCCTTTCCTCCCATACCCCCACAAATGGGGCACCCACTTTTAAATAATAAGACACATAATTAGCCATTAATACACTAAACGTTAATGAGTAGGTATAATCTTATTAATCTAATGGAAGTTACAGGTGTAACTTGTAAGCAGCCCTAGGCTGCCAAAGAGTGCAAAGGAGTTATTGCCATCTTTAAATAAAAGTTAAATAAACATGATTCATATCTAATTTTTCTTCATGTAAACTTGTCATTCCAGAAAGTTTTATGATTTTCACTGTGATGGTTATTTGCTGCAAGCAAAAGGCCAGGAGGCTTGTCCTATCCGAAGTTTTTACCCAAACTGATGCTGTTGATAGACTTTTTCTATGAGACCCATAGACATTATGTTTTCCTTTACATATTGTAACTTTTTGGTTTTGCTTTCTAGTAATTTGATTGGAAAATAAAATTCGGTAAAATATCTCTCAATTTCTAATTAAAGATCACAGGGAAAATTCTTGCTGTGTTTTAGTGCACCAGGTAAAATACAGGCAAATGTGTGTTTCTATGAAATGCTGTGTATGGTTGTTGCTGTCAACATATACACTGTGTATATATTGTACTTCGCTGCTATGATCTCAGGGACCACTTGTCTGTAGCCTGGTTTGGTTTGGAGCCAGCAATGCAACTATTCACATCCACAAATATGAGTATTAATGGAAAGCTTTTCATTTGTAATTGCAATGAACTAGTGAGCTTCTAAATGAGAGTGGCCTCAGACACAAAAATTATACATACAAGATCCTTATTCTTCATTTTTGAGGCATAATTTTGTAATAGATAACTTTTAATGCTTCTGTAAAGAAAAAAAAAATAGATTCCTTGCTGTTCCTTAACTAATTTGATTGTATTAATTGACCAGAACATTTCCCTGGGACAGCCAAAGGCACAGTATGTTTAAATGTTCATTAAGTTCCATTAATTAATTAAATAATTTTCATTAAAATATTATTCAGTGAAGGGTTTGTATTATATCACAAAAGAATTTTTGTCCTATATTCTTCTTCTTAGAGTGCCTCAGAGCTTTGTTCAAAATTAGTAAATATTACTTCAGTGGCAATTACAATTTTTTATCATGAAAATTCAGTGCATTTACTAGATTTTTCAATACTACCTCACTTTTTTGAAGAAGCAGTGCAAAATGTAGCATGCTAGACCTTTGATGTCTCTGCAAAATGAATAGTGACTGCAGGGCAACTCCATCTAGCTATGGGTTACTCAGGTCTCGTGGGAGAAAAGTTAAATCCTATTCCGTCTGCTACCAGCTGGGAACCTGCTGCTTTCCTCCGTCTGCCTTCTCAGAGTGTTCCACCTGCCTCCTTGCCACTCCCAGTCTCTTCACACAGGCCGTGGAGCAGCTCAGGAGCGAGTGGAACTGGAGGCTTGCTGGCAGGGCTCTCTGAATTGCTCTAAGCACTGAAGCTGGCAAGGGGTGAGAGCGAAGCAGGTGAAAGGGTGTAGTCACTCAAAAAAAAAAGGGACGGGTGGAAAACAGGATTGGGAAAAGGGATTAAGACAGTTAATTTATCAGAGATGGTTAGAGAGATGGTATTCACGAGCATATTTTTTTGCCTTTGAGCTTTATTGCTTAATGATAAAGACACCTATCCTTGATTTCCTTAGAGCTGTCTGACAATCCCAACTAAAGATTGCCAGAGATTTCTCTTCAGTCAATGCTAGGACTGGCTCCTCTTTCACAAACACCCTCTGCTATGTATTTTGTTTTGTGTTCAAATGGCACTGTGTCTAGACACAGTAAAGTGACGTGGCTTCTTCTGTCCCTATCACTCATTTTTTTGCATATGTACATATAAAGCTATTGCTTAGTGTAGTACATAACTGATGTACCTATTTCATGACGAAAGTAGCAGAAGAGTTTAAGGCTGTATTTTCAAATGTGACCTCAGTATCTGAAGAGATAGATTTCTAGTCAAATTCAGGACAAATTCAGCTTCAGGTACAACGATGTCAATAGGTGTTTTCCAGTGAACATGGGAATAAAAGACTGGGGGAGACCTCTAGGGCAACAGTCCTCTGCTGTCACAGGCAACCACACCCCAGAGCATTTTCATGAACCAACCTTCATCTAAAATTTATGTTAAAATTTTTTCTTTCCTGTCAAAAGATTGTACCAGAACTTTCCTTCCTTAATGTTTAGAAGCCTTCCTTATAATTCTCACATTGTATTGATTCAGAGGGATCATAGCTTTTCTTCTTCAGAGGGGATATGCACCTGCAGTTTTCACTGATGAGCTTTCCAATAGGCTTGTTCCCAAAGCTGAGGAAATCAGAAGCAAATCCACCCATGTCCATTATCAATGATCTGAAGTAAAAAGTGTTCAAGTCAGGAATGAATCCATGTTAGAAATTGTATCAGTATCTTCTGTGCCTTGATACAGATTCAAAGCCCTTAAGATTATAGTCTTGAAACTGAGAGGCATCATGCCTATGTAATTTTGCCCAGCAAGAACCTATGCTGTTGGCATTATCATTCAGTAAAACGTGCTGAGTTGAGGGACATAAATGCATTGTGCAATGCATGACAATTATCTCTTACTAATTAATCCGTCTTTGTCTGTAATCTCATGAGAAATATTTTTTCATATACAGCTGGAAGGAGCATATGGATGAATCCTTTAGGCTGTCTTAGTATTTTATTTAAGTTGTTGATTTTTTTTGGTTTTGGTTTTTTTTTTCAGTTGAAGGTTTTGAGCCAAATTTTCCAGGTAGATTTTTGGGGGACAGGGGTGAAGGAAGCAGGGGTGAGGGTCTGTAATCTTAAATTGTTGTAAGGTAAAACCTGGGTGAATTTTTTTCTAGCTAAAAACAGGGCTAATTAACTTCCATAGTTAGAAGCCTAGTTCGCCTCCCTTGGCTTTCTCCTTTCATGGATGCAGTGAGTGCTGACTTTGCAGTATCAGCAGATTTATGCACTGCCTCGGGTTCAGTTAAGACTTTTTCTAATTTTTTTAATCAGGCTTGTTGTTTAATATTAAAAGCTGTATAAACTAGCCATTATTGAGTCCTGACAATGAAAACAACTCGATGCAGATAAGTAAGTTCTATGTGTTAGTGTTTGCAGAGACAGATCTCTGCAACCATTAACCTCAGCTAGAACCATCGGAACAGAGAATAGCCATTAATTTCTCTTAATAAAATGCTTGATTCTCATTTTCCTTGAAGGACATTTGCATATTCTTCAACCAGGTATAAAGAAAAATAAAATCTTTAGTGCATCGTACTACTGCTTTATTACTATTACCATAATAAAGATTAAATTTAAAATTTATTCTTGTCTGCAAGCTTCAATTAAAAGCAACTTGATCAATGCTCCCTTTCTACAAGAACTTTTCTTAACCATCACCTTATAATTAATTTTTTAAAATACAGCTATGCCTTTGATATATATGGTACAAAAGACTGGATTGTCTCTAAAAGCCATTTAACTGTATTTCCCGTTCAGAGGTTTTTCCCTGACACTTTCTCAAAGTTACGACTTGACATAGCAAGTCCCTTCTTATCTGACAGGAGCTGAGCATTCTCAATCCTTTCCTGTAAAGACAACTCTTCAAGGAGCTGGTCCACAAGCAGAATGGTTGTCTCAGAAACTGGTATGTAATCACCAAAATGAGCATGACTTAGTGTTATTTTCTTGTCAAATGACCCAGTGAAAATTAGCCATAGTTTTCCCACAAGAAAATTACTAGTTTTCTCCTCAGTCTTTATTAGATTTCATTGTAGATGCAAATGAGCACAGTGTCAAACAGATGACTTTTTTTTTTAATTAGCAAAACTGACAGTGGTTAGGTGGGATGGAACTGATTAATAAAAAGAATTCTGAAAATAATAATTTATTTAAGAGCAATATAAAAAAAAATTAAAACATGGTTTCAGTGGTTATAGATCTGCTTTTCTCCAAGACTATCAAAGCTGTTAATCTGAGTTAATCTCGATGAGATATGAATTTAATTTTGCAATCATGATTACTGAAAGGAAAGCCAAGTCTTCTATTTTCAAAATGGCCTCTAATTTTTGGTTCACACAATTTCAGCTTACTAGTTTTAGACACATAAGTCTTGATTACCAGTACTACTGAATAAAGCCTTCCTAAAAGAGAGGAAAGAAGAGAGGAAAATACAGAACTTTGCCATATTTTTTTCTGTCCCTCTCTCCAAAAAATAAACAAATTTGGCATGTGAAGTTCCATTTCTACTTTCTCTATCTCTCCCACAATACCAAAGCAGGTATTTTGACATATTAAGATTAGTATAGTATGTTTCAGGGTTTTTTTCAGATGGATATTTCTTACACTGATTTTTGGAAAACTTGGCTATGGACTCTTTTTTTTTCTGTCCAAAAGAATTGTTTGCAACAAACCTTTCTTCTAGTGTAATATGTCAAGTATTTTTGGGAACATTAGCTATTTCTCTCTGAACAATAGGAAGACTGTGTGTTAGAAAGCTCTGGAAAGGATTTAGAGGTCAAAGAAGACAAGTCACTCAACATGAGTTCCCAGTGAGATGTTCTGGGAAAAGACTGATGTGGTCCTTTGATATATAAGAAGGGGAGTTGTGAGAAGCATAAGGAGGTGTTTTTACCTCTATCTGACACTGGGGAGATTAACACTGAAAATACTGCATACTCTTCATGTCTCTTAGCAGTGTTATTGTAACTATGGTGGTCTAAGGATACAAGAAGATTTGTAGTAAGGGATGCATTTTTGCTTATTGGACCAGCTAGCATACTTGGAAAAATAGAGGGAACCAGTTGGGCATATGGGCCCGTCTTCATATCATGACATCTGTATTAGGAAAGATTTTCAGTAGTAAAGAAAAGAAAAATAAAAATTGTTTCAACCTGTGAAAAAAATACAATAGGGTAAGAAAGAGAAGTAACTCAAGATGTTCATCATATTAAAAAGAACACTGAGTGCATTAATTTTTTAAGTTCAAAGCAAATTCTGGCTGCTAAGGGGCACTCTGATTCAGAGATGAAAGTCATACTGAGGAGGAAAATAAAAACATAATGAGGAAGAGAGAAACAAATGATTTTAAAAAAAGAACTAAGGCACAATTATTTATGCCGTGTATATGTGCATGCATGTATACGTACAGGTGCCTCCAGTAACTTTTGAACTTGTCTCTCTGCAGCCACTCTTGCTGGGAGGAGGTCTGAAAAGCAATTATGTTTCTACAGTTTTCATGAAAGTATGAGGTCAAGAATAGGTAAAACCTCTCTTCGAACAATCCTGATGAAGATATATAGTGATCTGAAGTACTGTGAGGGCCATAATGTGAGTTGTCACATTAGTAAGACACAGAGGATCCACAAGGAGTTGGGGAAAAGACCTTAAAAATGATCCGTATATGGGAAGAAACTTTAATCAGAGCTCACAGCTTGTTAGGCATCAAAGTCAATCAACCATGAAACACGAATCCATGGGGGACTAAGCTTTATTAGTCCCAAGCCTATATTAGTTGTGTAATACTTAGGGTGATTAGCCGTAGGGATAAAATTCCAAGGGAGAAGAGGGTTTGCCATCTTTTGAAGTCTTTGGATGTCTTTTTTGGAAGACAGCAAAACACAACCAATTGGGTTAACAACAGGACTAAGTGAATGCAATTGTATGGCCTTTATAATAGACCAGCAGAGCCTGATGACCTAATGATTTCTTCTGGTCATATAAATCTATGAATCCAGGAATTATAAATGCAAAGCATCTCAGAAGAGCCTTGTGAGGAATTGGCACAATGTGATCCACCTAATTAACTGTATAGCTACTGCCAAACATTTGTGTATGTCCAGGTGAATGTACCTCAGTTTGGCTACTGCATTAATGTGCTCTGCTCTAACATCTTTCATTGTTGTCAATGGAATGTTAATAGATGATGGCAGCACAACAGGGGTGAGGATGGACAACTGCGAAAAGTTTAAGATAATGTCATCAGAACTGAGCGGTGTCAGAGTATAATGGTCTCCTGCTGGTACCTAAATGCAGAGGAACTCACGGAAAATTAAAGATCAAGGCATGTTCATTTGCAAAGCTGGAGATACAGATCCTATAGCAATCTCCTGTTACAATGGGCTTATTTCTGCTTTACTGAATGGATGTGGAGTCAGTGAACCAGTATTTGTAGGTTTTTTCCTACATGGCCAGAAGCCTGGTGTACTTTACTGTGTACTTCGTTCAGACATAGCAGCATTTATCTACTAAATTAAAGACTAAAAAGTGTTGATTCAGAATGTATTTGGATTCTGCTGTTAATTCTGCTGTGATTATGATCTCCTTTGGCTCCTGGGTTAGGGGCACTTTTGATGTCAGCTGCAGAATACGTGCTTTAATTTGAAAGTACCTCACAGTTTGAAAATGGTAAGAGTACTCCCCCAGCCAGTTACTCTTACTTACTCAATAGATAATAGCTTATTAAGATGCAGTATCTTGGTCAGTTTGGGTTGTGTCTCCTTATACAAGACCTACTGCATTGCAGGCCCAGGTATTGTGCCAGAAGTTTAATGAAAATAAACCTGGGGTTTCTCTGTGGACTTTAAAGGAAATGAGACAAGGCCCTGAATTTCCCTCTCTATAGACAAGACACAGTACTTTATGGTGAGAATTCGTTAGGACATGCTAAAAGAATACAGACAGAAAGATGAGACTTGTATATATTCATATGACTCTAGGAACTAGTACTTCAAGAAAAATACTGATTATTGTTAAGAACTGAGCACAGAACAACCATGAGAGTTGGCAAGGATCATCCACAAATAATGTATGACAGGTCCCGTAACTAGCAACAGCTACTTGTTATTCTTTTGTTAGCTATGAAACCATGTTACATTTGGATTTGCTTTCCATAAATATCTAAGCTCATGAGTATCTGGATCTAGAATTTTGGCTTGGATTCAGCTATAATTTGCATGTAATCTGACTATCTGAAACCTTTTTAATCTGTATCATTTAATGCAGGGCAGCCACCTAGCATAAATACTGCTGTGTGACTGCTGGCATTTCAGTGAAGCGTTTTTAATCCCTAAATATTTTTTAAGACTTGCCTATACTCATCCTTTAATAGGTTCACTTTAAACCAGCCATTTCAATGAACTTTTTGAAGAAGTTTTCTGAGGAAAACATGTTTCTCTTTTAATAGGTATGTCACTTCCTCTTAGTCAACAATCAATGATTTAATGAAGTTTTCACATGCATGATCACCTCTGAGAAGTAATGCAGGATTAACTTCTCTGGTGGATATTTCTTTAGTCTTTCTGTAAATTTTAGCAGACTTGCTGCATTGGTGGGAATCTGCATTGGTGAGAGTCATACCCTATGTTTTCATATTTTCAAGGTATTTTTGTAGGTTTTTCCCTTCTTTTGCTTTCTTCCCCCCCTGCCCCCCATTTTCTAACGTTATGTAGTGCTGGAAGTGGAGAAGTTTGATGGGACAGTATTCTTTCAGCATGACACATCATATGTAATCTGTCACTATTGCCCTTTGTCCTGCAACAGCTGACAGAGTACCTGCACAGCAAATGGTGTTTTCCAGACACCAGTGAAAAGTGATGTTATTTCTTAAGAATGTAGCAGCTACACTACAAACTGGAATGACACCACTCTAAACCTAATTCCTTCACTGCTTTCCCACCTGCCTGGCTGCAGAAACAGTTGCCCTTGCTGACTGAAATGAAGATGCTTGACAATTGGCTACTTAGAGCTGTAGCTTCTCCACTTGCATGAATCCTGAGAATAGAAAATGCAGTCCTCAAAATGCAGAGGTGTTACTTAGGAAAATGCCAGGCTGATAAGTGCTAATTACATGTGCTGAAAGATCAGAGTGCTGGAGGTGAACCTGATTCTGCAGAGGTGTGGTCATTCATAAACATGAGAGCAACCTTTTGCATTGTGCATGTAGTATTTCGTATTGGAGGCAATGGGAATCATTCTGTTATCCTGTCAGATCTAGCACAGGACAGAACAGGAACAGGACTAGCTTGGTATCAGAGGCTGAGGGTTCCTGGAAAACACTTAAAATATTATAAGAAATGCTTTCAGTAACAATCTCTCAGATTTGAGAGGTGAATTTATCTGACTTTGTGTACTTCCTCCTTTTCTCCTACCATAGGAATTTATATTACAGTCATGATATATCAAGATACAGACAAAATCATCAATATGTCTTTACTAGCCCTCTTAAGCTAGTACTGCAGGAGCAATATTAGTATTGCAGAGCTTAAAATGGTACCACTACAGCTTCACGACTGCACACAAATATTGTACTGGACTTGAGTGTGTATTTCTTTAAGTATAGGGATAGTAATCCTTTTTTTTCCTTGGCAGAACTATCTTTGAATAATTGTATTTGCTCATCTAAAATCCCCCGCCATTTCATTTGAAAACAGAATCTCCCCTGATACACTACATGTTTATTTGATCCAATCCAGAACAAAACACATTTGGTAATGGTGAAATAATTAATTCTAAGACAGAAATATCCTTTAAGTTGCAGCTGGAGGAAAGTAGTTTGGATATTTTTCACTGAAAGTTGGAAGTCAGGCGTTGGAACAGGCTGCCCAGGGAATGTGGGATCATCATTCATGGACGTGTTCAAAACATGTGGATGTGGCACTTGGGGACATAGTTTAGTGTTGAATACAGTGGTGCTGGGTTAATGATTGAACTCCATCTTGCAGGTCTTTTCCAACCTTGACGATTCTATGATTATATTTTGAGGTTTATTCTTACAAAAGCTCCTCTTCCCTATTTTGATTCTGTACTTAAGTATCTTTGATTTCAGAAGGGTATGAGAACATACCTAAAGATAAAATGTCTTAACTGCTGTCCTGAGTATTGATGTGTTCCTAATGCAGGACCTAAGCTTATAAATTGTATTGGTATTCTTAGAGATGAAAGAACTGCTCATGTTTCATTGTATCTTCTCCTTTAGGATAACAGCCATGCTACTGAATAGTAAGTAATAATCATACAGCAATCCATTAATTTTATGTGGGCATGTTAGGACATATGAGCTCCAACAAAACAAAAACATTGATGAAAATTTGGAAATGATGTGGAAAATGTATCAAGAGATCGGTTCATATCATATATAAATGGTTTGCCGTATTGAGAAAATTGCATATATTTAGCAAATGCTATTACATATATTTTCAAACTAACTACTTAAATCAAACTCTAAAAAAAAAAAAGGTAAAAAATAGTAAAATCCTTCAATCAAAAGCTTTGAAATTGGACCAATCATTCTCACTGTCCCCATCACTAAAGCAATGCTCTGGCTCTGCTTTAGGCAGACAAAGTGCAGGAAGTTTAGAGTGGGAGCTGTGAGCGGAGGCCCTGTGACATGGGGAGGTGTTGCAGCTGATGCGTATCAGGCACCACAGCACAGCCAGCACCTTCATGTCCTGCGCCAGAGACTCATTAGCTGGGTAGGGAGGCAAGCTGCAAATGGAGACTTGTCCTGAGCCCATGCATTTTGACTTTCTGCAGCTCTTAAGGCTGCAGCCTTACCAGTGGGCAGAAAGGGCGCTTCTCCCAGAGTGGAGGAGCTGGCAGCGGCCGTGGGAGCAGGGCAGCTCTTGGGGCAGGCCGTGCCTGAGCTAGAGACCAGCATCATCACAGCAGGGCTACAAAAATAAGTAGGAGAACTTAAATTGCCTCATGATGTTAAAGAAACTTCCCAGTCTGACCATTCATGAGACTCTCAGGCAATCACACTCCCAACACCAGAGACTTCCACTGCTAGGACCAAAGAGTGGGGTTCCAGTAAACCCACAGGTACCGCTCCTGACTCCCTGCACACTCCACTCCCACGCAAGTTTTCTCTCCGATTCGACGCCAGGTTTCCCATGGCAGTCTCAGATGTCTCCTTCCATAAAGACATTTGTTCATAGTGCATTTACACAGAAAAAGCCCGAGTTGGGTGCCTCTGAGGAGGGTCTCCCTGCTAGAGCGTCTCGTGGATGGTTAGACTGGGAAGTTTCCTTAAGAACGAGATGGAAGAAAACAGAGCTAGAGGAAGCCTGACTCTTCCCTCGCACACACGGGGACCGCTGGAGCCGGCGGTGTTAAGGCTTGTTTAGAAGCGACGTGAGACCAAATGGGGCCTTTAACGCGACTGGACAGGACTGGATTAAATTAACCTCGGGTGCAGCCGCAGGGACTGGGAAAGGATTTAGGCTCGGGATGACTGCAGCCGTGCGAGAGCCCCGCGGGCAGCGCGGGGTACGGGCGGCCGTGGCGGGCGCTGGCCGGAGAGCGCCGGCCAGGCAGCGCCGCCCCGGCGCAGTTGGGCTGGATCATTCCTGACACGGGGAGAGCGGGACCAGCCGCGGCTCCAGCCTGTCGGCCGCTCGGCAGGTTGATGAATGTGCTGGCCTGCGAGCGCTCGCCACCCCGGCCAGTCCAGCCCATCCACAATGAGTTACAGTTTCCCGGCCTCCCTCCCGGCACCTCCTCCCTCTCTTCCTCCCCGCTGCCGGCCGTCCTCGCACGGCAGTGCCCGCTGGAGCCGAGCTGCCCCGCCTGGTGCCCCGCTGCACAGCCCTGCCCAGCCCCTGGGACAGGGCACCGCGCTAGGCCGTCCTGCAGCTTTCCCAGCGGGAGGCATTTTCCTCTCAGGTTGGAAGGGACGGAGGTTTGATTGGAGAGCGGATGGTGCACTTGCGTCGCCCGGGACCTGGCTGAGGAGCTGGGCCGTTCCCACCCTGCGCCTCGCCTTGGCGGCTCCCAGCTCCTCCCGGGAATGTGTCCGCAGGGGAGCCGTCTGCCCGTGGGGCGCCTCGAGGAAGCGCGCGGCGCGGCCGTCTCCCAGGGAAAATGTGCTCCAGCTCTGCCGTGTTCCCACCAGCTTCTCTTTTCCTCTCCACGCATCTGTTTTCGTTTTCTTCACATTTATACTTTAAAGATGATGTTCGCCCCTCCACATCCCTTCCCTCTCCACCACCACCACCCCTCCCTCCCCCCAGGAAGATGAATTTCATCTGTGCCTTGAAACAGGGCAAGGAACAATAAATATTTATGGGTACCAGGGGAAGGTTGAATTGTAAACCACCACTTATCCCTACGTCTCTTATGAAAGGAATTAGCGTTGCAAAATTTACATTAGGCAAAAAAAAAGAGGAGAGAGAAGCATTTCTATGATGTGAAAATGCTATGCCTCATACCCATTTCAACTGGAGCAAAATACCTCTTCACAGGGCCAAATCTGGGGCATGGCCTTTAAACTGTAATGGCCAAATTAAAACAAATGGCCAAAATTAAACACTCCAGCTCTCTGAATGTGAAAGTTCAAGTGATGAGGAAATATGTGTGTAGCAGATTACTTTTCCACAGTCTTATTTGAATGAAGTCTTAGGGAGTTTTTTTGAAACAGTTTTAAGTGTAGTCAGAGATACTGTACAGATAAAGATACATAAGAACATAAAAATACCAATGTATGCAGCCAAGCACAAACAGCTTATATACCTCTAAATCCAAAAGGGGCCATAATAACAGAGTGTTCAGTGTGGGTTGTTAGAAGCCCAGGCAAAGATAAAACTTCAATAAAAAGGACATTCTTTTATGTTCAATGTTAGAAGAAAGGCAATGTAAAATAAGGATTTATGTTTGTGGGGGCAGGCAGAGGAATACAGACACTTTAATAACCTGGTGCTGCAGGAGAGGGAGCAAGCTCCAGCGAGGTTTCAAGAGCTCTCTCTGGCAGCGGAAAGGGCCTGAGGGAAGCTGGATCTTTTGGAGCAAGGCTGAAGGCTTGGAGTTGGGTAAAGAGTACAGAGATGTTTGGCAGATTGCCTATTTCCTGGTAAATCTCTGTAGAGCACTTAGGCTTAAAGACCTAATTTTTTCATTATTCCTCATCCCTATCAAAGTAAGTTTTGGATTATGCTTCTGGTGACACTTACCCTCTGACTTTTCTTTGAACAAGGGTGATCCCTAAAGTGCCTTCACAACAAAGTCAGGTTACTGTTGCCTCCAGTACAAGCAAGATCATGTTTTAAAATTGCCTATTCTGGTATTACTGTAGACCTTCGATAGCTGGTTGAAGTGGTCATGAATACTTAGCTGGTTTAAGGAGAGCAAAAAATGCTTTGTCTTTTCTGTGTCGATATCCCCAGTAGTACATAGCTGCTGCTGATGGAACGTTTGCTATTATAGTGGCCTTGGGCTGGTGGATCCTAACATTAACTGAGACTGAAACCAGACTGTTCTTTGACTGAGACTGAAAAGCCTCTCCTGTTTCCTCAGAAGAGGTAGAATTGGAAGAAACCGCAGTTTCTCTGTAACTTTTGCCCTCTGTTTATTCATCACAGTTATCAATAAGTTCTCCCCAAATCTTCTTACTATATTCCAGTTTTTATGAATGTTTTCTGGCTTCTGTGAAAGGCCAACTGAACAGAAACAGAGACCAAATAAGTGAAATTTTATTCTCTCTACATGAGATCAATAACAGCATTTTCAGAGGAGAATGAGTCACGAGAAATTGCTGGCAAGGGTGTGGGGGTTGTATAACATCATCCTAAAAAACATGATGTGACAAGGTTTCTTTGTTCCTTCACTTCTCTCCCAGAGACAATCAGACTTGTCATTTGTTCAATGGGATTATTAAATTAGTTATTCTCCTGAGTAAGAAAACTACTGGTAAAATATGCTCTTACACTAAGTCCCCATAAATCATTTGGAGGATGGAAGAGCAGAGGAGGTTTTTTCTTCTTCTGTCTTGACTCCAGCATTTTTTATCCAAGTCATTTCTCGTGTACGATAGGCTCCAACAAGTCTTATGAAGAGGAGCTTCTGGAAATTCAGTCTATGACAAGGAGCTGAAGCTGATATGGATGTTAATAAAAATCATAAATGACAAGAAAACCTTGGAATACCTGTCCTACAAACCAGATTTTTTGAGTATTGTGAAGGCTGTAATCAAGTTTTTAACTTTTATAAGTGAAGCTTTGTTCTCAAAACTCTTAGAAAGTTCCTGATTTCTGGTACATTTAATTGCAGTTTTCCTCAATTCAGGGCTGATAGGCATTGGACATCTCTCTCATATGTTGTGTTTCTTTTTTTCCTCTCATTAATGTTAATATGTTAATATAGGGGGGATGCTTTGACATTGTACCAGCTTTGTTGCACTGTGCCTAGTGTCCATCAGAAACTGAGTGCTGTGACCCTGTCCTGTGTTTCAGTATACAGAATACAGTATACAGAAGATACTGTATGAAATAGGTTTTATATGGCACATTGAAACTTTTCCCAATATTCTTTTCTTTGGGGTAAGATCATCTGGAGAAAGACAGTTGGCAAATATAAGGTATTGCCAACATTTTCTGGCTACATGGGAACATTTCTGTGAACAGTATTTGGGTAGCTACATTCATGTGATGTGTCATATGCGTAACAAAATGGCGGTTTTTAATTTATTTCTGATAAATAACGTAGTTTTAACTGATGTGTTTTGTATAAAAGCAAGTAATTTTTAGTGCAAAACTGTATTTAAGAAAAATAAAAATAAAAAATATTCAGGCATAGGAATTTAAGATAGAGTTTGCAATTTTGGGAAAAAGACAGTAGTGTCATTGCATTAGTGACAAATACTGAAAAACTAAATGGATTTAAAATTTCAAATACTTTTATCAAGACTAGGGAAGGGCATGGAAAGGGAAACCGATTGGTGAAAATTAATCTATTTTACTTCTGCACAGTATAAAATATAATAGCAGCTTATAGTTATGGGTATAAGAGGAATGGAGCCTGTTTGCAATTAAATTCCTCTGCTCATGTTTTGAGATATGTGGGACTATGGAACAAAAAGCTTCCAGGCAGTTTGATAATGAGAAGAGAGAGAATCCTGTGAAGTACCTTATGCAAGAGGCTCCGGCTGGCTAGTGCCATTTTGGTGTCTTGGCAGGGCTGGGGCAGCTCTTGCAGCTCTCAAGCGCTGCAGTCAGCAGAAGTTCCTCTGTAGGTGGCACATCCTCACCTGAGTCAGTGCTCGTGTCTCAGTAGGAGGTAGGGAGCACTGCTGATGTGAGTAGTATTTTTCAGAAAAGACATTAAAAAGCTTCTTCACAATTACTGGTCTTAAGTGTTTTGTAATCGTTTCTCTGGCAGTAGCAGCTTTGAGTTGCCCTAATCCCAGTTCTACCTGAGATTCTTCTGTTTACCTAATTCCCTCTGAACTGGCAAGTTGGATGTGGCATTTTCCTTGCTTTCCTATTCTAATCTGTTGAGTCATGTTGCTGCACACCATTACATATATATTGCTATCCACTGCAAAGAGGTTGTGTTCCATGATTTGAATCTTAATTAATTTACCAAATGTTTTCTTTTCACTCTTGGAAAGCAAAGTGCTAAGTTATTAATATAATAATATTTACTATTTAATTAAATTTCATACTGTCTATAATGTTTTGGGTATGTTTCAGTTGCTCAACTTCTGAGAATGAAATCTCTCGAGCTTTTAATGTGATTTAGATCCTTGGTAGGTTAATAGTTCTAGATGCAAGTCCCAGTCTTTTCCACCTTGTTGCACATTGATCCATCTCACCCTGTAAATGTTTATTAAACCACAGAATACCCTAGAGAATTAGAGAACTCCACTGTATATGGTCGATGAAAGGCTGAAATGTAGGGACAAGTTATGTGATTTGTTCAAATTTGTCCAGCTATTCAGTGGCAGAGGTGGAAGCAGAACCTTGGCATGTGCACACGGAGAGGGCTGGACTATACCAGACCTTCACAGAGGTTTTCAGCCTGACATCCATTGGTGACATTTAAGAGATTCCCGACAGGTAACTAAAAAGAGCCAGTGTAGGCAGATAAATGTAATAGGGAATGCATGCCTGTCCTGACAATGATGAATATTCACAAGGTTGGAACTATTGGGAATAAATGAGTTGTTAAACTAGCTACCTTGGATATTGGTGGCAGTGTATTCATCATGGAATGAAGCTTAATACAAAAAACTGTGATGTGCCTATGCAGGCCTGCTTCACTAGCTCAGCTAACCCTAGAACATGAAGTGCATGGCAAATACTAGCCAAAATTGTCACCATGCCATTCTGTGGCTTTTGATAAAGCGAGTTTGGAAAGCTGATTCTATGAATAAAGAAAAGATCTTTTCATGTGTTTTTGATAAAAACCACAACACAAAATCTGAGTGGAAGTTAGTCACATCCTCACCTGATAAGGAAGTTTTCTTCTGTAGATGAGTTGTGAAAGCCTGCTTGCAATCAGATGGAACAACTCCAGGTTCTACAACTACTTTTTCTGAGCCCTGATTTGTTGTTACCAGATTTGATCAACGCCCCTCTGAGCACAGCAGCCAGGTAGGGATCGGATCCAAAGCACATGCTGAGGGCTTTTAGCTCTGGATAGCATCAAGAGGATTGGACTAAGATACTTTGAGAAAGGGTTGCTATCCAGATAGGAGAGGTCATAAAAGCTATATGAAGGGAAGAAAGCCAGAGGATTGAGCTGACTTGCAAGTGAGTTTCCAAGGTCAGAACATTTTATTTAAAAAGCAGTTACAAAACTTGTTACAAATGCTGAGGGACTTAGAAAGGGATTAAGTGATCTTGTTAGTTGTATGAACCCTCTTATGACAGCAAATCTACCCATAAGTTAATGAGGCATGTGTGACTGTAATATTTGAGCAGAGTGCAGAGTGACTCTTCCCCTGCAAACAATGGTAGGAAAAATGTTGCTCAGCTTTGAAGAGAAGCCCATTGTGTTCACTCAGATGCAAAGGCATCTTGTTTAGATTCTTCAAGGAAGAAGTCTCAGGCTGGGAAGCTGACTGGGAGTCTGGGCAAAAAACAGTGGGGGAGGAGGCTG
This sequence comes from Cephalopterus ornatus, assembly GCA_013396775.1. Taxonomy (NCBI): domain Eukaryota; kingdom Metazoa; phylum Chordata; class Aves; order Passeriformes; family Cotingidae; genus Cephalopterus; species Cephalopterus ornatus. The sequence continues at coordinate 381,350 of VZRE01004651.1, forward strand.
AGTATTCAGACTGGGGCAAAACATCATTAATGGTAAAAGCAGTAAAAAGGAGGTGGCAAGGGAGGAAAGAGACCTAAAGATATATTTTCAGGAATATATTTGTGGATGTATACCATGTGCATGCATGTGGTGTACCCGAACTCAAAAGTAGCATATTTCTCTTGTAATTACTCAAAGGTAGGTATTTAAATCTCCTCAGTTTCAAAAATCAGAGCTACACATATATATCTTGTGTGCTTACATGCATTATTAAATTTGTCTTTCCTTCCCTGTGTACATGGTTTTCCTTGGTAATAGGCCATGACAGTACCATATTTTTTCTTAAATCTCCCTTTTACAGTTGCACATCATTTTCCGAAACACTGTATTTTTTTTAGTTTTTCCAAAATTGATCTTGGCTAAAGAGAGAATATTTTAAAAACTTGTGAAGTACGCCACAGGGTAATATGTGTATTTTCACCTCTATGTATGTCTTTTCATCAACCTACATGTTTATAGTTCTTTCTTTATGGGGATGGAGAGCAGAATGGAGACAAATAAATAAAAAGAAACATGACATTGCTAATATAAATGACCAGGCCATTACTTCAGTGTCAGAATGCAATTAGATCTGACCTGGGACTGGAATTCACTTCTCAGCAGGACTGCTTAATGATTAGTTTTATTGTTTCTTCATCACCCCTACTGGGGGGTTCATTTTTACTCGTAATGCAAAAAGACTATTGCCCCTGGATAAAAAGATGGGCACAAAAGACAAAGGACTGATTGAGGACTGCTTTTCAGCCTGCATACCACTTCTTCTTTTGCTGTCCTGGCTGACAGCAGGAAAAACGGTGAAAGAGGTCAAATCTTAAAGGGCCTACAGGGTAAGGAGCATCACGCTGTACACAGAAATTAACTGGAGAGGCTTCTATGCTTAGAGCAGTTCTGATCACTGTCGTAAGATCAACTGAAGGGGAATCTTTACAGCAAGATATTGCAGGTACCAGACGTTGCTGGTATGATTAGTATTGAGTCTGAGACATAGTTAGCAATGTAAGTGTGGTTTGCAAACACCTGCTCACACTCCCAATCCCAGCATGCAGGTACAAGTACACTTCTAGCAACAGCTAGGAATTTCCCAACAGCTGCAACAGGTAAAGACTCGTTTAAATCCTTGGCAAAATTTGTGTGCCAGCTGCTACCTGTTCGGAAGTGTTTCCAAAGGGGTTTTTTATAAGCCCTGGCATAAATAAGAAGAATACAAATAGTTCCTGTTTGTTTGCTTTAGTTCACTGGGTACGTGAAACATGTAGTGTGACTCACAAAGTTGTAGGATGAGTTTGACGCAGAATTATAGACCTTGTGCTATCTGATATTATGAGATGTAACAGGTGTCTGTGAAGGTAATTTCCCCATCTGGAAACAGAGCTTTAGGGAATTTAGGCTGCTGGTGGAGGATAGGCTGGTTGGTTCACACTCGTGATGATAGGTGAGCTACCAGGAGATACTGCAGGATTGGAATTGGTGGTTTCTTCAGCTAATCATCTATAGGCTGAGGTGTATATTGAAGCCACAGTAACTAAATGTCGGAGTTTGCAAAAACTTGACTGGAACCTTCATGAGATCAAATATGAAGCTGAGAGTCTTGCCAAGGGCAATGATACTGCTATCCCCTCACACCAGTTCAGCTGGAGAGAAATAAAAATAAAATAGAGCTTTTAAAATATCTTGATACCATAAGTACAAGACTCTCTATCAACTGGTGCAAATTAGTGAACATTCAAGGACTTCAGTGCAGCTACACTGATCAAATCAATTGTGGTATTAGCCTTTAATGTTTGATTTTGTAAGACATCACTTAATAATGAACAATCATTTTTTAATAATAGAATCTGCAACAGAGCAAGTCAAGAGGGAGTTAAAATTATACAATATGCAAGTGAAGAAAAAATGGTGAGCTGTAAACCTCAGGCTTGCTCTCTCAAATGAACGGGGAATAAAAATGGCCTTTAAATTTTAGTAAATTCTGAAATGATTTGGAAGCATAGGACCTGAAATTGGAACAAACCATGGACATGCTAGTGTCTTCAGCATGTGTAATTCACCCAAGACCTGGGTCCTCAGAAAATGTTCCTAAATTGTATAGATAGTTATTCAGATCTTATAGATAATTATCATGGTCTCAGTTAGGACCACACTGGATGGGCCACACTCAGTTATGCACACACTGGAGCATCCACATCACTTGGTATCTGTACGCTGTGTGAAATTCACCTCTTGAGCCTGCTGACAAGTTTCAAACAATCAGATTTAGAATGACACATCTGGGAGGGCTGGCAGTAGCTGGAGATCAGTGTTGAGCCTTGTGGAAAATTTCTAACAGCCCTTCTGAGGTTTCTGCTCTGTCCTGCAGGCAGCACCACTGCGGTGGCTCCCCTGCATAAGGCGTTGGAGCAAACAAGTCCCCAACAAGTCAGGACAGACTAGAGCATCCCTTTTTCCTTCTTCTTCTGCGAGGGGGTGGGCTTCAGGAGGGCTTTTGCTATTTCCTCCAGCTCATTTGCCCCTAAAGCCCACTCCTTGTTTTTAGTTTGGAGGTTGCCCAGAAAGAACAAAGAACACGTCCTTCATGAGTGAGTTGTGCAAGACTTAGAGAGAAATGCTGTTGACAGAGAGATTTGACAAGACATCTGTGCAGAGCCATAGCCAAAGAGACTTCTCTTGATGTTTCCTCTCTTTTGCAAAGCTGACATATCAGGATTTCGGTAGCACAAGCAGCTGTGAGTTGCCTTGCTGCAAAGCAGGTCAGGATGGACTGGAAGGCTGTTTCCTTTGTCCAATGCTTTGTGTGAATTCCATTGGCAAGGTCTTCACTCCCAAACCCCCATGCATATGCACACATAACGGTCTGAGGAAGTTCTCCATTGCTCTTCCTCTCTATCTGGGCTTTGCCATCTCTATGGGTCTTGGTGAGTACTTCTGATCCAATCTTGCCCTACAGGGACAAAACATTGAAGCCTTTGGGACTACATTAAGCAAACAAGGTAAATAACTTACTGCTTGTGATAACACAGTACAGAGTCTTTGGGAAAGGACAACCCTTTTCCATGAAGACATTAAGGCACGTGAAGCCTATGGAGGCAGGTATTGCCTCCTCTCTCTTATGTGAGCTGTCTGGTATAATTAAGCTGAAGTGGGAGTCTGGAAGGTGCTTGAGCCACACTTTCCTTTGGCTCACATTTTCCTTTCATGCTTCCTGGATCCCACTGTGCTAAAGGGTTGGAAAATAGTCGTGTGAGTCATGTAATGCCATATGTTATGGTTGTGAGGTAGGTACTGTGAAAACGGAATAGCTGTAGTGCAAAGCACTAGACAGGGGTTATTGGGGATGCCACCACATTTTGTGGGACCGATGTCACACCTAAGGGTGCTGTAGGTGATTGTGCAATGGTGTGCTCCACTATGGACGAACAGAGCATGCTTTATATTGGTGAAGAAGCTAAGGACAGTCTTCAAAGGTACTTATACTTTTAACTCAAATAGTGTTTGGTGTCTAAGAAGGACATAGTGCTAAATATGTTTTTTTAAGCTTTAGTCTTCAGCATCTTTGATGACTGAAGTCTCATTCTTTCTCTATCTGCAGCAGTTCATTTCCTGGGGATGAGGAGAGTTAGTAGCAGAAGGAGAGTTATGAATGCCACCAGAGTGGAAAGAAATAGTTGTTGTTTTGCAGATCTCCAGGCTAGTGAATGCAGCTCGTCCTGGCCTTATACAAAAGGATGGAGACAGTGCCTATAAGTGGTGTCTGTCTTCTCACTTGGATGAATTACACACTAAAGTAATTTATAACAAAGGGGAAAAGGTATATTGTTAATAATCGTTACATTAAAAAGCAACCTAACTTGCTGATTTAGCATCCATTTCCTCTTATAAAAGAGAGAAGAAAATGACAACTGAGGATGGGGAGACTTGGGAGCAGCTTAGATGATAGGAACACTTCAGAATAATTTCAGCCATATTTCTGCTAGGTTTAGTGGCTGCATTCTCTCATCTTTTTTCTTAATTGGAGTGGTAGGCCCAGCATGTCCAACAGGGATGTCAATTAATTCACCGTGGATCATGTTGTCAAGCTCAGGGATGGAGAGCAGTGAGATCTCTGTAGAGTGTGTACTGAAAAGTGTGATGAGAGCACAAGTAGAATTACAGAGAACCTTAGGAAATATTTAAAGACAAGCTCAAAGTGGGTGACATTAATTTCCTAAACTTGGCTAAATTACTTGCTGCTTGGTCACCTAATCTTGCATTTTATGGTTGTTGATGGCTCGTCCTCTAGTTTTCCTTCCTCTGTTTTTTTGTGCAGGCTGCACTGTCAGAATTTTTGAGCCTGGTCTGATGAAAATTCTATTCAGTGCTGCAACCATGAAGATCACTCTGGTAACTCTGCCTAGGGTGGTAACTTCCTCTGTGGCACTGATGGCATTTCCAAGTTTGTGGGCATACATGCTGATTTTGTGAGATCCTGCAAAAACCAGATGGGGTTGCTGGTGCTTCAGAATGTCAGTGTCGTGCTGGACTGCCGTGTAAATCTCTTGTTGACGTACATAAGGACCATCATACTTGTAAAACAGAGAATAGTAATAACATGCCATTCCAGTGCCTTTTCATCAGAAAAAGTCAGTGAGAAAGCAAGGCAAACATGAAGGGGTGCTTACTGCTCCACAACACTTTGTTTATAACTGTGACATTGTTAATTAATGCTATGTCTGATGATCTCAGGAATCTTTTCACCAGATGGGAAACCATCAAAGTAGGCTAGACTGTACACCAAAAAGTGGTGATTCATAAAGATGAGCTGGAAAACCCTCACAGCTGTCTAGAGTGAGCCAGAAGGAAGCACTGAACTTTAGCTAGGATGTGCCTGAAGTAATAGCCATCGCCACACCTCAGCAGGGTTTGTGGGAAGATTCCTTTATCTAGCCATGATCCAGAGTCCAGCATCGTCTTTGAAGTGTACAAAAGCAAGTGGGCAACTGCTCTTCCACAGTGTAACCAGGGGGAAAGCTTGCAGATTAGAGTGCTTATCTGAATGGGGTAGACGTCTTCTCCTTAGTCTGTAAGTAGGAGGAGGGAGGAATCAAATCCTCCACTTAGACTCTCCCCTTAAAAAAGTGTCCTTCTACCACTTGTGAGACAGGATGACCTGGAGCAGTTTCTTGTTTGTGCCGCCATTAGTCAGCTGCTTGCGAGGACCAGGAGATTCATTGAACCAAAGTTAGCAAAAAGCAGTCTGCCTCTGTTGCTTATTGTTTGGGGTGCTCTGTTGGGAGGAAAGAATCCTGCTTCCAGGCCCATGTCTGTGTATTATTAACCTGGTCTTGAATGAGAAGCACAAAGATATCAATGACACAAATTCCTCTTTCTTCTCCATTTAAACAGCGTCCACAACTGGCTTTTTGTGGAGACCTCAGTTTATCAGTGTGTGCTGAGCTTGCTCTGACAGCACTTGGTGAATTTCTTTTCTCAAAGGATGCAAACTATTAACCACGTTTCTAAATCATGACTGTGTTCAGGAGCAAATTGTTTATCAACCCAAATTCTGGCAATCTCGCACTTTTATAGAAGAAATCTCCTTCAACCTGGTGTACTTCACATCAAGTAAAAAAGGTGCCAGGGACTTTAGGAATTATTTTAGTCAAACTTTTGCATTTAGGTGTCTCATATTCAGCTACCTCTGACTGCATTAGCCTGTGTTTTCTAAGGCGTATTTGTACAGCCTTTTGCATAAATTGGTTGCAGTTCAGGAGTTCCTTGGCTTATGAAAGTATTTTCTATATCTTATTATGAATATTTGATTTCTTGGCTGTTTCTATTTGACTGAAAGAACCAAAGAGAAAGAAGAAACCCTCATCCAGAATGTAGTGTATTTATTTCCTAAGAAAAAAAATTGTATGGAAATGAGACTGTGAAGTATGTGGATGTTTGAGTTAGCTACAGTCCTAGAAATATTACAGAAATAGCTCTCTCAGTTGTTACCTGGATTTCTAACATCAGCTAAAAATAGCCATCAACTGTTTAAAATCCTGTATTTTGAAGTTTAAGAAATGTATGCTGTCAGTTTTGGGCAATATAGTTAAGGCTGTGTTTTCTCAAAAATCAAAAGAGATTCCTGTCCATACATAAAATATGGATATAACCCTGTAAAACAATCTTTAACTTTTTCCTGATACAGATAAGAACTTTTATGTTCTTATTCCTTTTATATATTTAGTTAAAATAATAATAATAAAAAAAGCAAAAACCAAAACACCCACAAGGTTAAATGATGCATACACTGAAATGTGAAAAGAATGTTCTAAATTACTATTATTTTCCAAAAATCAAGTAATTCATTGACTGACTCATGTTTTATAGCAGCTTAGGCACTGCAGGCTGATGGCTGTCAGGTGTCAGTAAGCTGGCAGCTTAAGAGTTGCCTCTTTAAGCCATCCCAAACAAATGAATTGCTCACTGTGTGCGAGGGTGGATTCTGGCCCAGTGTTTGCTGAGACACTGTTGGTTGAGTCTCTTATGATACTACTGGTGTCTGGCTCTGCCTCCTGTGGTACATTTTTCCTTGCCATGGGCTGGAAAAAGTGGTTAGAGGTAAGACTAAGAGGGGGTTCCAGAGAGTCAGTGAGTCTGAGGCCTTATCTAAACAAAAATGGTACCAATTTTACTGAACCTATTTAGAAACGGAGGTTACTGAATTAATGCCACTCCTTTTTTTTTTTTGTAGAACGAAGTCTGGGGAGAAGCATTATTCATGCCAGTACAATTTATACTGTTTCTAATGGCTATATTTTCCTCCATTTTTACTGTCAACAGCAGTTGTTTTATAACTCTTCTGTGCATAGTCCAGCATATTCCTGGATGGTAAATCAGAAACTGGGTCCCTTGCTGCTTTTGCTTTTTCATTTCTTCCTTCATATGTTATTTTCTAACCCTTCTAGTGATAATCTGACTATTTAACATAACTCTGTTAGTATTCACTTGTAAGCATATTCTCCTATAGCCTTGTTTAGGGAGATGTTTCAAATAATTTCTTTTAATTTGCTGTGCAGTACAGTATATTAAGTAGGGGAAGGGAGAATAGTGGCAGCTGTAGAAGGATCGTACCAAAATTTACTACATCAAATGGAAAAATAGCTGTTTTTCATACAGAATTTTTCCTCATAAGATGTTGGCTTATGACTGACAGTAGGAAAAAACTTGTCATGTATTGCAGAAAATTTGTGTCAATGTATTCCATATAAGAGATATAAGGAGGGACCTAAGTAGATAAACATATCTGTAAGTTAATTTTCTTTGTTGCCAGAAGCATTCCTGGCACCTCCAGAAAGACTTGGTGATAAATGTTGGTAGAGATGCATCCAAGAAGCATCCCTTGTGAGCAGGCTTCCATGTTAAACTGCATGACTTCCAGGTCTCAAAGAAGGTGTGACTTCAAAATGGAGAAATCACAGCAGCAAGCTAAAAGAATGACTTTTTCCCCCTTTGTAATAATAATGTCAGAGCTGTTATTACATTTGGCCTGGGGAGCAGATTGGAAGTGTTTCCCAGAAGGCAAGTGCTTCCAGCTCCATGTGTCTTTCAAGAGCTCCATTCCCATGTACTTGCTGGAAACCTTTCAGGAAACCACATTCCCTTTCCCGTCCCTGTTCAGCAGTGCAATCCTTCTCAGCCAGTGTGGCTCACAGACTGCCTCATCCTCCAGGCCTGGGAAAGGAATGTGACAACGAGGGGGCAAAATCCTTCCCATCGCATGCTGCCTTTCAGAAGAAATCTCTCTTCCTCTGCTCTCCCTGCCTTATGAAAGGGTTTTCTACATCCATAAGCATGTTTAAAAAGAACGATAGTCTCTAATTTTCCAGCATGTGGTGGGGGAAGAATGTCATTTTAGCTGGAAACAGTCACATAGCCAGATCCTCAGCCTTGTACGAATCTGCCCGATGCTCCTGAGGTCACACTGTGCTGTGCTCATTTACACTGACCCAATATCTGGCTCCCCAGGTTGCCTCTGATGGCCCTAAATGATAGCTGGTGTCTGAGAGTACCCATGTGTGACTGAAACACCACTGTTGTGCAGAGGAAATGCTCTGAAACCTTGCATTGGTGTCATTTTCCAGAAAATCAACAATTCAAAAAGACAGTAGATGAAGAAATGCTGTTTATATTACAAGTTTCAATAAATAAGATAAAGGAGCTGGAATAAGAGAAGGGATCAAGGAACTGTTAATGACTTAGAGGACAGAATCTTATTAGAGACAAAAATGTAAACTTGCTTTGCTATTGCTAAAAGCCCAGGAGATACGCATTTCATTCTGCAGAGAACTATTCTGATCAGTACTTTTTTCTGTCATAGCAGCAGGCAATTGAGCTTGGATCCCAGACAGCCTTTTTAATCCTCTCTTTAAACTAATCAATCAATTAAAAGAGAACACAAGGCAGGATAATTTAGCCAGCTCTGTTAGTATAAACAGAATGGGTTATTGGGCAACGCCACAATGGCACAGAACAATCCCTCCTAGCTTCTGTGCCACAGGAGCAGTTAAGGCTTCCAAGATGAATTTCCAGCCATTGCTGTTAGGATGATTGTACTATTTTATTATTCTTTATTTTTATGCTGTTTTATTTGCTTGTCATTTTTACTGTTTGCTTTGTGTGGGGCATGGGTGGTAATGATTAGATAGTGATTCTCAACAAAACAGTTTCTCTTGAAGCAGACATTTATCCACCCTGAGACAATTGCTCTCCAAAACTGAGGGAAAAGAATATGGGAGGAAAGCCTTACAGCTACCGAAGTCAAAGAAAAAAATTTCATTGACATTAGTGGGCAGGAAGACTGGGAGACAAGTAGGTATTCTTTCCATGTTTTGAATGACTTAAGAAGCTGAAGCTTGGAAAAATTAGGATAAGTAGGTGACCTTTGGAAACTATTTGGAAGCTGCAGGTGCACAGTAGCTCTAAAAATTACAATGCTTACTTAGGCATCAGAAATGGCTTCTGGGGACATAGTTTCAGAGAAGGAGCTTAATTTTTATTTTTACTTTTTTAATCTAAGTGGTTTAGACTGTGGACGTTATGGTTAAGCGGGCAAGGGTTGGGAAACTGAATTTTATTCCAGCTCCTGATGCTCCCTTAATGTGTCCCCTTGCAGTAGCTGTTAACCCTGTTGCACTTAAGACTTGCCTGTAAACTGGGAATAACAGTGTTGCTTGCTTAAGTTTTGAAGCCTGACTAAATAATGTTTTTAAGAAACTATGTGAGGCCAAAGTCATTCTGGGGCTAATCAGTTGCAGAGATGGAGCTGACACACAGGACTGTCAATAATTTGACACCATATACATTTCCTTTACAGAAGTGGTTCCCAAACTTCACTGGCCCATGGGAAGCCCAGTGAGCAAGTAATGTGCTGCATATAACATATGCTCTACTCTTTTCCAGTGGTTTCCATTTTAACTCTTTGATTTCCAGCAGCCACTGGCAGTAGAGAGGATTTTAGCAGCAGAAGGGATGACTGCTACTTCATAGGGATTTTCGAAGCATAAAGGTTATCCCACTTTGTGTGATTCATGAGGTTAGGATTTTGTGTGTGTGTGTGTGCTCCAGTGGGAATGAATTTTGCACCAGAGATTCTTTAGGGAAAAAATGATTTATTTTTTGTGTTTGAGTAAAAAACATTGTTTAAAATATCTCATGACTTTCTGTGTTAAAAAAAAATTGTCATCACCTTCACTTCATTCCATTAACTCAACTTGTTTTCAGCTTCAGCTGTGCAGTGTTTATCACCCTCTATTGTCATATATTACACAGCTGCAGAATAGCAAGTTTTTTTAAAAAAACCCCAGAACAATAAGGCCAAACCCACTCCAGAAGTGAAGTTCCTGCTAGGTGTGAACAGTGTAATGAGTAAAATGTCATTAAGGAGAAAGTGTTTGCTGAAGGATTGGGATTTCACAGTTACAAGTTTATTTACAAGATTTCAAAGGTTAAAATCAGAGGAAAAGTTTGAAATGCTCGAAGTCTGAAGTGTCAGTAAAACTTATTTCCCACTAGCAGTCATGAATCTAGATTATGTAGTTGGTTTGTATTTAAGCAATGAAATCAGAAGGCTTAAAGTGGAAGTCAGTAGGCAAAGCAGGAATTTTCTGCCCTTCTATCATGTCATGGTCCATATGAAAGGTTGCTGAACTGTAAGATATGAATCCTATAATATTTTTGCTGCCATTCACACACTGCCTTCACTTACAGTAACATGTTAAATGTTTACAATATCCTTCAATTTAAATCACTTGAGATTAGCAACTCTCTCAGATAGTCTTGGCCTTAGCTGCTGTCTTTTAGTCCTGTCCCATTCCATGTGTTCTTCTGAGGATGCAGAACCTCCTAGTACAGGAGCCTAATAAGAAATCATGTGCAGCAGTGACCCCAATGAGAGGAAATTATCAAACAGTATTTGCCATGAAAATGGATTAATATTCATCATTTTAAATGTTCAAAATATCCTTGTTGGAATAAGATGTAAAGTCAGTGCATCTGTCTCAGGAGTAAAGTGATATGCCACCCATAGAGCAGTGAGACATAAGTAATCATGCTACAAGTCAAGTCTGTTCAAGGGCGTAATATCACCTGTTTCAAATTGCAGAGAAGTAATCTGTGAAAAACAGGATTGGTAGACACCTGTAAAGTAATACCCGCCCTCCCCCTTTCATTCCTTTTACATCAACTGTCACCAACTACGTGATTCAAACACTTCAGCAGAAACAGTGTTATATCACATTTGATTATGATTTGCAAATTTGACTCCTGACTCAGTGCACAGAATCTGCATTGCTAGATATTTATTTTTAAATTAAATTGGATTCTATTTTTATTCTGCGTGATCCTTTCTTATTCTCTGACTCTTCCCTTTATAGTCTGCATATGAGCAAAGACATGTTCATATTTTAGTGTCAGCAGTTCCACACTGGATATAAAGCCAAACAAGCCCAGCACTCCTATTCTTTAGAGGTGTGCCTCCACATCTCTCTCATTAAACAAAATCCCTGAAATTTGTGCTCGGTTGCTGCCTTCTAGTATGAGGAAGTGGTGCGATGGATGACGCATGGACTGGCCTCCAGGGGAGCTGAGAAGCATTCCCAGCTCTGCCATTTGCTGGGTAATATCCTGCAACTTATTTAACATTTTTGTGTCTCAGTTTCTCCAACTGTGACAATGAGGCTAGCGGGCCAGCATTTCTCACTGAAATCAATAATAGATTCCTATTGAGTTCAGTGGCACTTCAGTGCTTTGAGATTTGTGGGGGGAAAAAAGCTAATTGTTGCTTTTAATACATTTTCCTTGGTTGTCATTCACTAGTTTTACCTCATTTGAGCATGATTCAGATTTATTCTTAGCCTGCTCCTTTACCAGTATGAAACATAACCTTTTATACAAAGATTTATCAGGATTTTTATAACTGTCTGTTCTGCTCAATCCTTTTCTAATGTTTCATAAATATTTTTTCTCTTAAATTTCTACAGTATAATACAAACATACTTCCATACTCCTATGCGTTGTACTGCAAATGGAAGGGACAAGGCAGTATTCAAAAATTTTCAGATTATGAAATAATAAGTATTAGCTGACATGCCCCAGAGAGACATGACTGACCAGCTGCTCTGGGTGAAATAAGTAAATACAAAAATCCTTTATTAATGATGTACTCTGCAATAGATGGTACCTAGGGAATTCTGTAGAAATGGAATCTTTCTCATCCCTTCCCTGTAAATGAAATAAGGAGAAGACTGAGTTCCTAGGGGTTTTGTAGGCACGAAAACAGTGCACAAATACATATAGAACAGTCACATTTAGGGAGGATTTCAGCTTTGGTAACCACTACATCTTGCATTTTCGTTGGCTTCCTTTAGTCAGCTAAAGACTGTGGGTGAGACTTTCCAAATATAGACAACCAAAATTCTGACCAAGAAATACACTTTCTCAGGAGTAGATTAAAGAAGGATTAGTGGATCTATGCCTTAAGCTTGGAGGGGGCCACTATAAACACAATGTTTGAATTGAATCATCTAGCAGCTTGGGCTCTTAGTGGAGCTCTAGTGGAGTTAGGGCTGTGGAGAAGGAGGTAGAGCTAACAGGCTATGGGGGTAGTTGAGTCATGGGAATTTTTACTGTAGTTTGGATGGATTTGGTTATTTTATTGCAGTACTCTGGCTTGCTTGAGGCATGCTGGTTGGCCTGAGTCCAGGTCTTCTTTAGTCTGACTCTGCCCCAGCAGTGGGTCCCTTTGTTCCACAAATTGTATACTCACAGAAAATGCACTTACTCTGTTTCTGATGTGAGATGGAAGACAGGTTAGCCATGGTAACAGAGGAAGTTTTATGCATTTTATGCTAACTTTTGAATAATTCAGGTTGTGACAATGGTGGTGAGACACCCTCCTTCAGCTCTCCCTTTCCAGGCTGAACGAACTCAGCTTGCTCAGCTGTTCTGTCAAGTCACGTACTCCAGCCCTTGGTCCGCCTTGGTGGCCCTCAGCTTTACTTGCTCTGGTTTGTCAGTGTCCCAGAATTGGATGCAGTACTCCAGATGTGGTCTCACAAGTGCTGAATAGAGGGAAATAATCACTTCCTTGACTTGCTGGTTATTTTCTTAATAAAACAGCCCAGTATGAGGTTGGCTTTTAATGCTGCAAAGACACACTGCTGATTCATGTTAGGTTTGTCCTCCAGGAACCCCAGGTCCTTTTTGCAGAGCTGCTTTCTAGTCAGTTGGCCTCTAGACTATCCCAGATGCAGGACTTAGTTGAACAGGCCTTTGTTGAACATCATGAACTCATGTATACCTTTAGGTACAGATGCTCATTTTTCACACACAGTGCATTATTGCAAATACAACGATCTGCTTGTACATGTATCCATCAGGTTTATATAGACACATTTTGCCATTGTTTTCTTGACAGCTTATTGTTTCCATGGAGCAATAAACCAGTAAAATTCCTTAACTTCATATATACACAAGGAGATTTCTCTAATGATAAACCTCTCCATTTTCTTCTAATGATAAACCTCTCCATTAGGTAGGGTTCCATTTTGTTTTTCACTAGTTCCCCTTGACTTTTCAAATTCTGAGATAAAGGCAGTGAGAACCGCATGAGGTATATTGGCAATAATCAGTAACACAGACTTGTCTGGACCTCAGGAGATAAGTCTGCACTGATCAACAGACGGCACCTAAGAATGCCTTTCAAAGAAAAAAGTTTCCTCTATCTTTCAAAGGCAGCTTCCTCCTCTTGTCTTTATTGGAGGTCAGATTGCTGATCGGCCTCCTCCAGAGTTGGAGGAATTCCTCTGAAGACCCCTTAAATTGCATTTCAATTATACAGGGGACTGCCTTTGCAGGGCCATTTTATTTCCAAGCCACCCCATGGCTTCTCAGAGGTGATGTGGTTTTGGAATCCCCATTTCAGGTAAAAAAGAAAACCCTCCTTGGGCAGCCTCCAACAGAACTGTGCCTGAAAAGGCATATCCAATTGATTTAGAGAGAATCAAGTGCTCTCTGTAGATACTGTTTGCACAGTGTAAATCTCTCACAAATTAGACATTCACAGGAATGTGTTCATCAGCAAGGAGTTACAGGGCAACATCAATCTTTAGTGGCCAGTAACTACAAAAGAAAATATTTCAGAATAATTTGATTTTACAGACTTAAAATATTCAAATTTTTATTTCACAATTTACAAAACAAAATAAGTATTCTGATTTTCAGATGTGCTGGCGGATGCTAAGAATTTCAAAATCAGCTGATGTAACAGTATAAGTAAGATCTTTTGACCTTAACCTGCTTAAAAGAAAGGAAGCAGTTACTAAGATAGAATGAGAGGGTTTGAAAATGCTCCAGGATTATTCAAATGCCAGACCCCAGTCTGGGTTTGGGCCGTGTGTAGGTTTTGTTTGGTCTTTCCCAGGTCCATGAGAGATGAAGTCCCTAGCATTCTTGTGGGAGACCCTGTATTTCATACTGTTCTGTCATTCTTTCAGAGATCTGGAGTTTGTCTTCTATTTCCTGCAGAGAAAACCTTGGTAAAATCACCCAGAGAATCCCAGTAAAGGGAACTGCACTTTGGTAAAGATTAAATGAGAAGTCTTGTTCCGGTGATTTAATAAAGGCAAGAGGTTATATCTTTATTGATTCTGACTTATTTCCTCTACATAAAATATGACTTTTTGATGCCTTTGATAATAAAACATATACCAGACTGTTATTATTGTCATTGGTAGAAGCCATTGCAGTGTATAACTGTTAGTAAAAGAATGAAAAGTTATGGGTAAAAAATTTGAGGGAAAGATATGAGTAGAAGTTAACTTTTGTTAAGTGTAATTAATATATATGAAAACACAAAATGTTTCTTTTTCAGTTTCCTATCGCATTTTCCATCTGGCCTCTGCAAAGCTTTTAAACTTCCACTTCCTCTGTGCAGTTTCACAATATTGCTATTCACAGGAAGTAAGAGGAAGAGCTTAATGAGGGATATGTTACAAATAGACTGTAGGTAGGTGTTTGGACAAAATAGCTGGGCTCAAATGTGATCTGGTATAAACTGAAGACCCCTCAATGGAAGTATGAAATTCATCCTGTTATCTGGTGCTTCATTCTGCAGCACTGGTTATTTTTTGTACAAATTACTGTTACTTTTTCCTGGTGCTTTTCATCTGTGATCTCAAAGCATCTTATTAAGCAAGAATGAAGGTCTTCACCATTTGTAGGCTTGGTAACTGTAAATACAATCTGTGCCTAAAATGTGCTTCAAAGGCCAGGAGCTGGTAGCAGACTTCACCGATGTGCTGAGTGAAGTCCTTTATTCCCAGTTCAACATACTATCAATATGCTGCTTTCCAGTGCAAATGAGTGTTTCATAAACAGACTGAAGAACAGCACAGCTCTCAACAGCTTGTGAAAACAAGAATAAAACAATTATAGCTTTGTGTCTTGATTGCAAAGAGATTGGTCACAGGACTCATGATTGTGACAAGAATGTAAAGGCACTGGTGAATTGCATTGTTCTGCTCAGATTTCCCTGAACAACAACAGGAACCCAAGATCCCAGTAAGGAGCGGCCAATTGCTTGCATAGTTTTGTAGAAGCTGCACTGAGGTTATTACAATGTGCATGCTACATAGCAAGGCTGTAGAAGCCTACATAGAGCAATCCTTTCCTTTTTTTCCCCCTCTTTTTCAATTTTTCTTTCATCACTGAAGCCAGCTAGAGCCTTCTAGTGTGAAATTTGAGAGGAGAGCCAAGCTTCCTCTCCTCTAAACATTCCAAACGATTGATGAGCTCAAAATTTGCATCAGGATCAACATCCAAGTTTTGCAAATGGTATGTGTCTTACTAATTAGCTGCTCCAACCCTCCAGATTTCAAACTACAAATATAAATATCCTATTACTCTAATGAATCTCCAGTCCAGCTACAGGATACTTAGTCTGTTACTCACTTCTTACAAGTTACACTTCTTATTAATATCATTTTCAGAAAAGTAAATTAATTGTCATAAATGCAGAGTGACTGACGTTATTTTTTCCCTGAAAGCTCGAAGTGATCCATTCAGAAATCTTTCCTCTCACTTGCACCTTCTCCTGTCTCCCCTTTCCCAGCCCACAGGTATAGCAATACAGCCTTGCAAGATGAGCCTTACAACGTCTATGAACACAACCTTGTAAATCTGGCTCTAGAACAAACTCTATTATTTTTAACTGCTTTTGTGTAAGACAGGAGGCTATGTAAAGAACAGGATGTTTTGAACATTGAACTCTGGTGCATTACCTAATACTGCTGCTAAAGATTTGATGTAATTTCTCTGCAGGTGTCAAAGGCATCATAAAGAGCATGCTACTGGGAAGTTTAACATTTGGCATATATAAGCTCAGTGGACTTACTCATACGTCTTTTATCAACAGAAATGCCAAGTTTGTTGCTTGTTTATACACAATTTCAATTACAACACAACCTATTCTTGCAGTTTATTTAGATTTTATTGTATTTTTAAATTCCTGTAGATAAGATACTTAGCAGAGTTTTGTTAATCTCCACCTCTTACGAAATGCACTTCTGTCTTCCTCGGAACCTGGGGCTACTGCATTTTGCTTAAGCAGGGAAGGATAATTCCTATCCAATTCCTATCTACTCTGCAAGATGGCTCTGCAGCCAGGTTCTTGGTTGCTCATCTTGCCTCAGTCACTCAGGGAAACTCACTAATACAGAAAGTCATTCTTCCAAATAATGCAGGTGTCAGAGGTCTGTGTAAGAGGAAGGCTTGGCAGAATCTCTTGTGGAAATTTGCGCAACATCTGCCCACACAATGGCTGGACAGTACTGTCTTTTCTTCAGTTGTCAGGTGCATTGGAATGTGTATAGAAGAAAACCCGAAGAAAACCCAAAGAAAATAGTAGATCCAAGATTCTAATGCATGAATAGAGGGCAGTTAGTGTTGGAAATATGATTTATTTTGCAAGCAATTTTTCTTGACTCCTTAGTACCTGCTGTCTTGCAAAAAAGGCATTTTGCATTAATTTAGACTTTAAAGAAAGAAGATATTATCATAGTTTAGTAAGATTATCCGTTAATTTTGTCTTTTTTAAACTTTTGTCAGGGAAATTTGCCTTTCTGACCACTAAACCTGAGGTAAAGTCTGCACTTGTGACCCACATGTAAACAAGGGCTTGATTTTACACTGCAAAAACTTGGCTCAAACTAAAGAGGAAGAGCACTGTTCCTGAGTTAGAGGCATAATACTGAGAAGGAATTCTCTGAAGAGGGAATGCACTATTTGTTCTGCTGTTCCTATCTCTCTCACCCATTCAGTTTCAACACCCTCTTCATGCTTCACTCATTTTTTGTCCTGGCTTCTAGATACATTCCTCCAGGGTCACTTAGCATTGTCTGATATCATCTTACCATCATACACGATTCTTTACAGACAACTATTATCAGCTTTACGCTCACTTATTCTCAAATTAGTGCCATTACTGTGGTGGATGAGCTAAGAACTGTGCTGCTCTTGGTGTCCTCTAAGTATCACATTTCTCCTGGGCCACGCATTCAACATGGGATGGGAAAAGTCACATTCCTCGCTAAATTTGGCTACTGTCTAATGAGACCAGCCTGTGTTGCTTTTCTGTGTGGAAATGCTGGCCGTTGTAAACACCTGTTCGATCACCCAGTTCGTATTTCTGTCAGTGTAAGGGAAGTCCCTGTAGTACATTTACTAGTAGCCTATAAAGAGTCTGTTTTTGAGGTCATTTGGATCCTAATCTTGCCATCCTGATTTGATACACTTGCTTTATGTCCATTTTGTCCTGCTGTAAATGACTGTACAAGGCATAAAGCAATGATGAGAACTGTCTTTGGGGAATAGCTGGGGTATGGGCTGGACACTGGGATGAGAGGAATTGGGAGGCAGCATGCCTCCTTCGGGTCCTGACAGAAGAGCTGGTAATGTGACACATACACTTTGTTCAAGGACTTGTCCTCAGTGGCAAATGCATTCCTGCTTGCTTGCTGGGAGCTTGTTGAGCTTCTCTGTTGCCCTGTGTCTTCTCTGTTGCCCTGCGTCTAAGATAATGATCTCAAGTGCCTCCAGTGTTTGAAAATTCAGTATGAACTTTACACATAAGAATAATCATATTTGCTTTAATTATTTAATCGTGTATGATTACTTATGTTCTTCATGGTCAGAATCAGAGCACCTTCTAGGATTGATTTTACCTAGGGGGAAGAGAGCTTATTACCCCATCCTGTCAATGGAGTGCTAAGGAAAATCAAGTGCCATAGAAAACTGTATGCTGTATTGTCAAGTCTTACAGTTTTATTTCAAATCTACTGATATTTGATATTTTTAATCCTCCATTCTTTAAATCAAGGGACACTGAAAGAATCTGAGTATTCCTTTTAAAAAAGAAACTTTCAAAATCTTACAGTGTGCTGGGAGGGTTTGAAAACTCACAAATTAGGAAACAAGAAAGGATGCTGCACATACCCCTTGGAAAATCTTACACCTTTTCATTTTTCAGCTTTTATTCACAATTTTTGAAAATTTGGAACAGCTGACGATATTTCTGTCCTTTTAAGATGCTGTGATTTAACCCAGGTGGTACTCTGAGGATAGCCTCTCTGGCAAAGGAGAGTCTTTAAAATTCAAAGCTCATTTTTGGGAATGCTTGGCCAAATGGGACTGGGAGCCTTTGCTGAGAATTTCAGGCACAACCACAACAAAAATAATAAATGACTGAGGCATCTCGTTGTACCCAGAGATGCTGTATAAAACTGCTGTTAAAGTGCACATTTACAAATAAAAGCAGCCTAAATTTAACTATGACTCAATTACACTAAATCTGACCCATTTTTGTTCTGTGTTTCAATTTAACACTTATTTACATTCCTAGACTTGGCACTGTTGGAAGAGAAGGGAGGGGGAGAAGGCATTTTCATCCTCAGAATTGCTATTAAAAAATGATGATTAGGAAAACACAGCTATAGTCAGCCTGAAGCTGGGTAGCTCATTTGAACCCACTATAAAAGATCGTTTTCTCATCCTATTAAAACTCAGTTAGCAACGGCTGCGTAGGCGGCAGGAGATCAGAAATGAATGTCCAACTTGGAGTCCGTACAATTGGGGTCGGGTCCAAAGCAAACTGCCTGATTAGTGAAACAATTTGTTTTTTACAGTGACAGCAAATAGGTAAATCTTGTGAGCGTCAGGAAATCCTGGAGGATTTTGAATGGGAGCACTGACTGGCTTGCAAGTTGCACTTTGATTAGAAGGCATCGTTGCCTCTGCTTTTCATGCTCATGTTGCAAGGAAATAAGAGGGACTCAATTTGCTAAGGGCATTTGTTTCTCTGTCTCTGCCTCTCTCTCTCTTGTTTTTACAATCTATGTGTAATGACTAATTGGCTGTGTTTTCCCCACTATTTTATGTTTCTTTTGCCCTGGTTACAAGTTGTACTAAACCAGTATATCCACAGGGACCTATAGATTGCCAGCACTGCCAAACGATATGCAGCATTCCCCTCTCTCTCTAAGTGTAAGACATTTACAAGTAAATTTACAAATGCATTAAGAACATTTCCTCCGTTGGCTGTTAGTGTTTATTTCTTCCCTTTCTCCTCCCGGGAGCAGACACCTTCCAGCTCCTCAACTTTCACACACTGCTCTCCCGTTATTTGCCTCCTTCCCCCCCCCGCGCTTCCCTGTCGCCCCTTTCCCTCCTCTCCCTCCTCCTCCTCCTCCTTTTCCAGTTCAGCGGCGCAAATTTCTGTTTGTGCCAGTGGGGCGGCCTGGCGAGACCGCAATTGCTCTACCCCACAGATTGACGAGCCCTCAGATGCCGATTTACTGTACATGGCAGCCACGCTGGAGCCGCGGCACATCTGGAGTGGAGTAAGCTTACTCAGAAACAGGGGCCAGCTCCAGCCGGAGCCAACGGAGCCGAGCGCGGCGCTGAAAGGCAGCCCTCCTGCCTCCCCTTCCCTCCTCCCCGGGTACATTTCCTAATGTAAACAGAGGCCAGGGGGGAAGGACACAGTAACTCTTTGCTGCGTGTTTGTCATTTCATGTTCTTTATCTGCTTGAGGTCAGACTGGAGCTCTGGAAAAACAGAAGCTTTGCTTTTATTCTAAATAGCTGAAAGCCAGCGCTGCTGAGGGGGGGGAAAAAAAAAAAGAAAAGAAAGAGTTTGCTTTTGTGTTTATTTGTTCCACTTTATGGTAATTTGGGGGATAATTTCATTATCTGCAGCCAAATTGAAAACAAGCTGTTGTCTATGCTAATGATACCAGCATATTATTTTATGTACAGTAAGCGTGGAGCTCTTTAAACCACAAGTGGACTGGATTTCTGCTTACAGCTGTACTACTTTAACATTTTTTTTTATAGTCACAAAATGAGACTTTCCTTTTATTATCTGGAAACAAAAAAGATTATGGATGGCTGCTTTGTTTTACAAAATGGTGAATACCTTTCAGGGCCCAGTGCCAGCCTGCTGTCCCACAAATGCATTTTAGCTATGTTACTGCAAAGGAAAAGTGTGCTCGTTCTGGGGCAGATATGCTGATTTTATAGTCCAGTTCACTGGACTGATGAATTTTAATCTCTGTAAAGAAGCAGGAAAGATTTTTGAGGCATTTACTGACTGTCAGCAATCTGGAAGAGAACTCTGTGATTCTTTACAAGTTTTATATAATTTTTATTTCTTCTTTCTAATAGCAGAATGATAAAGTTTATAGGTTAGTTGTTCAAATGAGATTAAAATCATAAACATGCAATTTAAAATGCCTTTTCCTACTCAATATTCCTTCCAACTCAATGGATTTTGCAGTGAATAAAGGAGAGAAAACAAACCTCAGAAAACATTGCTGCTGCTAACATACTGATGCATACTATGTTGATTTAGCTGTCTTTAAAGACTATAGTAAAAGTCTTATTTAGATGAAAGCAGTGGTTTAGCCAATATGGAGACTGCTGAAAAATCTTGCTCAGTAAATGTATTAATAAACCACTCTGGGTCGGCCCCTAAACCATTTTTGTCTGTAGGAGTAGAAAATCTTGATCAGCACATGGTTTTCTAGGGATGTTGGTTCACTGTCACCTCTCAGTTACTCCCATGCTCAGTATTTTAGCATTCTGGTTGATTAAATTCCAGATAAGTAGGTTGCTTCCATGAGTGTCGATGAAGGCAAACTTATCTATCATGTAGGAAAACTTGGGCTGGGCAGCAAGTGTGGCTGGACAGCAATTCTTGTACTATTGTAGTTCAAAGTTTGAACAGTGCATTGCCCACCCTCTCACAGGGCTCTTATGATTGCTGTTGTATGTTCTGTGTTGATATACCATAATACCTATATAAGAGATAGCAATATAGGGTTCATATTTCTGTATTACTGGTTTTAATGGATACTGTTTTAGTTGATTTTAGTAATTTCTTCACTAAAAAAAAAAAATTGTGTTTTCTCTTACTTTTGTGGTCCTTCAGATCCCAGTAGGAAGGGGCCAAAACTCCTCATAAACAATGTTGGCCAGGTCTCAGCCTTCTCACCAAGGGAAGTAGTGGGCATTACCTCCTTGTGGCTGCTTAGAAACCACTTGAGGTGAAATTGAGTAAGGAATGGACTGTATGCATGGCAGAGGTGTTGGTCAGCTTGAAAAGACTGAATCACACATCTCCAAGGTCTGTAATAACCTTTCTGTGCCTGAAATCAGAAGCAGCATCATAGGTACAGGGACAAATACAGGGATGCTATACCATTTTGCATGATCTAGGTGATTACTGAGGTAGATAAAATGGCTTCTTTGGGTGAAATGATTTATTTGGAAAAAAACAAACATGTCTACACAGAAAAGCTGATGAAACCAGTCTCAAAAGCAAAACTGTTTGGCAAACTTCAGAGAGACCTTGGCACTTGACTGAAATCTAATTTTTTTTCAGGGAGAGTTGGATTTTGGCTAAGTTCTTCTGCAAGCCTGCAGGGCTCTGGCTGGCAGACCATTGCTCAACCTTCCGACTGCCAGGGTAGAGAATTGATGGCCTGTCATTGCAGGATGGCCTACCAAGTAGTCTACCTTTGAACTAAAGACCTCAGGGCTTCCAGGTTTCAAAACTAGGGCAACACTTGTTTTGAAACTTTTTTTGATATGTTTTGGTATGCATTGGAAATATTTTGATTTCAATGAATTACCAAATCCTGACCCCAAAAAGTGTTCCACAGGAGTTTTTTGAACAGTTCTATTCCAGTCTAAGTTTAATGACCCCAAGGGGAAAAAAAAGTTTCTCCATAAAGTAGAAACAAACCAGAATCCAGTGAATGAGTCTGAAGGAGGATTTCTCTGATCCCTCCTTACTGTAATCCCACTGGTGTTCTTGGTCCTCCAGTAGACTGGTTTGGGCTCAGTTACACAGTTCTTAATTTTAAACGTGATATCCTGATAGGTATGATTTCTGTCCCCCCCC
>VZRE01004651.1:403377-445218 GCA_013396775.1 Cephalopterus ornatus
TTAGTGCATGTTTGAAATTGATTCAAACTCCTTGTTTTGCACTAATTCCAAAACTGTCCATGGGGTCTCGAAATGAAATCGTCTTGGTAGACGACCATGCATCCTACTGATTATGCTATTGTTATTGTATTAATAGCATATTCTCAAACTTAGGCAATGTGCAGGTGCAAAACTCTCATTCAGCAGTACATAACTCTTTCATCTGCCATTTCTTGCCAGTAGATTTCCTGCCCATATGAATGTTTCTTGTGAAATTTCTGGAGAATAGCTGTTGGAGTTTTGCCAGATGTAAGAAAACAAATACACAAACAACCCCTTTCCAAAACTCAACAACCTCCCCCTTTCCCAGTCCTCTCTTTTAGAAACTACTACTTCATAGTAGATGTTCTACATCTAACAAAAAATACCAGTTGTGAAAAAATACACATTGTGGATTAATGTATCAAAGGTAAATGTAAAAGCTTTACTAGAGTGGTGCCAATAATGTCACTACAGAGTGCCTGTGTATTGGTATGCCCTTTTGGCTCACATGGGTGCCTCACTTTAAATATGTGCCCTTGCCTGTTCTTACTCAGTCATTCACTCTGTTAACACTGCTTTGGAATCTTGTCCGGATATATTAGGTTTAAAAAGCAA
The DNA here is from genome assembly GCA_013396775.1 of Cephalopterus ornatus. Taxonomy (NCBI): domain Eukaryota; kingdom Metazoa; phylum Chordata; class Aves; order Passeriformes; family Cotingidae; genus Cephalopterus; species Cephalopterus ornatus. Next base: position 404,014 of record VZRE01004651.1, read on the forward strand.
TTGGTCTTGGCAAATAATATTCAATTTTTAGAGAAGCCTTAACTCAGTGGGGTTTTTTTAGGTAAACACAACTTTGGGATCTACACACATGCTCAAACAGCGGTGAAACCTGTGGACTCTCATTCACAAACTGTATTTATTCCAGTAGGCTTCATGCTTTGTGACCATCATCCAGAAATGAAGACAGAAGAGCACTTTGAGAATCTGAGGGGATTTAAGGGTTTGAAAAGTGTATCAGTAGGTGTTAGTCTGCAAAAACATATGTGTGTGGGAAAAGGGCAGTTATACTAACCCAGCTATTAGTAGTATACTTTAAAAGGCAATAGATCTCTTTAACATCTAAATAAACTGAGAAATCCGCCTAGAAGTAAAAAAGGAATTTCCAGTTTCAAGTGTGTTATTTCCTCTCAGTGTGATTATTTAGAGTATATCTCTTTCATGTTTTTATGCAAAATGTTATTGACATTTGAGTGGTATTTCAGCATAAGATTATGACAGATGCAAAAGTCAAACACCAACATTTGCAACATTTTGACCCCAGGATAAACTGTAAAAAATTATCCTATTGTACTTTCTTTGTTTGCTTTCGGTGTTTTGTTTTGTTAAAGCAGCAAAGGATTCATTGAACTGGAGCCTGCCATTTGTTATTGGCATTTCTCAGAAGAGTAAGAACAGTCGTCAATTATATATTTTTCCAATAAAAACATGAACTCATTATGTAAATGTTCAGATTACAATTCCACCTCAAATATATATGTATCCTAAAAATAACCGACAATAAATGTGAGAGTAAGCAAAAATGAAGAACAGCAAAAGATTGAAGTCGATGAAAAAAGTGAAAAAAAAAAAAAGTAGGAAGAAAATTACAACAATAAATAATGCAGGCATTAAGTAGTATATAGTGAATATGAAAAAAAAGAGCTTCAAGCTGAAGTTATGAGAGAGACAAAGGAAACTATCCACAAAATTGTTGCAAAAGCACAATTTGTTTTTACCTGGCAGGTGAAATTGTGATCACAGTCATTGCAGTCAAGTCAGGTGTCCTGAAAGACAACAAATAAAACCCAAGAGTTGTAAATATGCAAGATTAAAGAAAGATTCCAATGAGTTTCACTGATCAATAAATGATGATTTAATAAATGTGTCAGGCCAGACTTTATTAAGTTTAAATTGAGTTATACAAATCACAATTGCAATGTTCTAAAGAATTATCCCCTTCTCTTCTGAAGCAAGAAATGAGAGTTGGAAGCTCTGTTTTTGTGAGGGAGAATCTAATTCATTTGGGATCAAGTCTGTGTTTTGAACCTCTCTGAAAGGAAGATGCATTTTGGCTGGAGCTCTAGGCTGGACCAATCTCTAATTCTGTTGTTCCCAAAATAAGAAAGTATACTGGACCTCTTATGCGGAGCATGATTGAAATCTGTGAGTCTAAATTATTCCTGAAAGTGAATTTGAAGAAATATGTTGCTTTTTAGTAGATTCAGCCCCATGACAGGACTCAGTTGTATCTTCAGATGAACACATACAGCTCTCATTAGTCACTAAGGATTGTACAAGTGCAACAGTGGGCAGAGTGGGACTTTTTCATTAATTTCTTAAAGCCCAGTTGTAGTATGAGTATGTTCCTCATTAGTAACAGCACTACTATATTGCTTTTCCAACAAAACTTGAAAAATATTACATTACTTTTTGGTCTGCTGAACTGCTGAACTACTGAACTGCCAGTTCCTAACAGAAAGGAGCTGTAACTGAATCGCTAGTAAAAGGGGCAGGAAATTAGATAAAAGGGTAGCACTGGTTTTACATGCCTAAATGAAAAGGTGTTAGCTTCAAATATATAGCCTTTCAATATATTTTCCAAATCTTCAAAAGTGCCTGACTTTTGTTATTGAAATGCTGCACTAAATTTACTGACCATGCTCCTATGTGTTGCAATGGCTTAGTTCATGTGATCAAATTAAGGTGAAAATTCCTTATATCCTGATAGGCACCATGGTGTCTTTGAAAATTAAAAATCTTAGGGCTTGCATGATTGGAGCATGATTATTGGACAGACAAAGGTTTTTTTTCTGGTAAGTACATAACAAGACATTATTTGGAGGAAGCTAGCATTATAGCCAGATAAATACCCTCGCTCATGCTGCCCAGAAAACTCTGGTAGGAACAGTTATTGAAACAAGTATAACAAACATTGTGGAGAGAAGAACCTTTTGAACCTTCTTCTCTCTGGTAGGGAGGAGGAGTTGTAAAAGCAGAACAGGCTAAGTTGGATGGGAATCCTCCCACCTAGCTTTAACCACCTGTGTAAAGTGAACCCATTTTAGGTTTCCTTTACAATCAGTGGAGGGTGAGAGGTCTCCAGAAGGTGAGATGTATTTTGGCTTCGCATTATCAGCTGCTGGAGTGTCTCTCTCCATTGACTGTAAAGGGCATTTAGGGGTCCTACAGCCCATGGGTAGCTGCTCAAATTTAAGTGGGATGAAACTGGGCCATCCAATATATACTATAAATGTAAGACATATAATTACAAAACTACATAACAAATGGAGTTCCTGGTCCCATTTAGGGAAACCCAAGTTAAACTTCTCTGAGGCCAAAGTCCACTGCTAGGAGGGGAGGAGAAATAGGAAAGAGAATGCATCCTGGGTGAAGAAATAAAAAATTTTCTCAGATGCTTACTCAATAGTATTGTGCTTCAGGCTCAGGATGTTGCTTCATTGTCAAATGGCTGATCTTTCCTTGTCATGCTTTCCTATTGTTCTCCATTCCTTAAATAATCCTGGCTTTCAGCTGCATTTTTAATTCATTTAATTAATTTTCAACCTCCCTAAAAAACCGAGATCAGGAATGAGTTAGAAAACAGGTTGCACAATGGACCTAGTTAAATTACACAGTTGCTACTTGCCTTTGCATAGTAATAACAATGCAGTTAATAGTTTCCACTTTATTTAGCTGCTAAATTCTGTTTTGTTTCAGAAATCAACTCCACTGCAATAACTACATTGTTCTTTGCTCATTAATCTCTATTATTTGTTCTTCTTTGAATTGTTGTGAAGTTTCAGAACATGGGTAGTTCTCTGGCAGACAGAAGAACATGTTGATCTATTAGATCTTTTAGGCTCTATGATTTAGACAAAGTAGTGCAATTATAATGGTTTACAGACTTCAGTGGCTCATCTTAGGGCATCATTGTGCAGTCCATGATATCACAGCAGCTCTTAGGCAGAATTCCTTTGCTGCAATTTGTTCTGTACAAAAGGTACAAGAACAGCATAGTGCTAGCTATTATACAGTCAGTGTTTGTCAGTAGTTTCCAGACCACTATACGTGCAGATAAATCAGAAAATAAGGAGGGGATTACAATTAACATCTGAGGTTAATTTAATTTTCTTTTTATTTTTTTTTTAAACTGCATTCCTACAGTGTATGCCTTTATGACATTGTATACTACTGCAGACTGCTGCCACAAACTTATTTTTTGAATTGAGTCTTGTACCATCACAAGATAGGCAGTAGGAGATATATAAATAGTTGTAGAAATACTATAGTATTCTTCAGCAAAAGACCAGTCCAGTGCAACAATTACACTAATACAGATGGAAGTGTTGAAGCAGGTTATTCTATCATCTTAATATTTATATACGTATTCCAATTTAAAGTGAAAAAAGCATGACTTTTTTTTTTCTCTTCATGTGTTCTTAAAAAAATCTTGCAGTTAGTATCTCATTAAACATGTAGGGAAAATCTCCTAGGATTTTTCTTTTGCTCTGACCTCATAATTAATAAATTCCTGTGGAGCAAATGCTTTATTTAAATTTCATCCATTAGATTCCCTGAAATCCACAGTTCTCTATCACCTTTTCTACTAAATGTACTTGCTACATCTGATGTTCAGTGGTTGTAACTATAATCTCTATCCCTCTATCTCTTAAATTTGCCGTTTCCTGTGATGGAGCAGCTCTTGACGTTACATGTGTTTCATTTAAGATATTCTGTGTTTCAGTCAAGTGTATTTGCTGTGGCTTTAGGGTGTCAAAGAACAACAGCAACAACAAAAAAAGCAGCCTGAGGTGACTTGATTGATCTCCTATATAGAAAACATGGCAGAAGACTGTTATTAATTATTTCTATATTCATTAGCAGGACTCAATGAAATTGCTTACAGCATTTATGTGCTTTTCAAAACATACAAGTTGTAGTAGGTGCCAGACTTATCTCTGGGACCTGCTGCACTACTGAGTAGCAGTCAGACCATCTGGGTTGGACTGTGGTGTCCCACTGAGATGGTATTGTGCCTCTCTGCCCAGGGAATTTGGACTCTGGCTAGCTGAAGACCAGAAATATGATAGTTTAATGCCCAAAGCTGTAGTCTGCTCTTCAGAGTAACAGCCATTGGGCACACCACTGAATGAATCTAACTAACCCAGACTGGTTATCTCATCATTTGTGTGTTTATTTGAATTTGTAAGATGCTTCCTGAAAAAAAAAGCTTTTATGAGGGGTATGTATATGTTCAGTCTTTGCAGTGGTCCTCTAACAGTCATACTTTTTGTCTCTGAACACTCAGGAGAGTGCACCCAACTATTTGAATATTTGTGAGTGGACTCTAACTGCACAAACATGAATTCCAGTTTAATTAAAAATTTACTGGAGCTCATCTGGGCAGTATTTGCGTGTTGTCACACCTTCAGTCACAGCTCTGCTTGTATCATTGGTTCAGAACAGCAGTTCAGACTAGCATAACAAATAATCCAGAGTCGCTGAATATGGGTTGTCACTGTGGATAGTTTAGTTGGTTTTCTCAGCATTTAGAAATGGTATTTCTCACCTCCTCCACACAAGACTTTTCATTATCCTGCCAGCTTCTTGAAGGGAAAAATAACTTCATACCAGTTTGAGGTGTTTCAAAAGTTATGTGCGGAGAAACTTAGCTGGTCTTTTTTTTCAGGAATATTAGTTAAGGTATGCTCTTCACTTCTAAATAAGCTACAATTCAGGAAGCATTTATGTAATCTCTCGACAGCAGGAATGTTCAGAAACATTCACATTTGAAAATGTTGTTGTACCAGTACATCTCAAAAGCTACATCTGTGTGAAGAGATTAATCTTTGGCAAAGTCCAAAAAGCTGTTGCCATGCTTGGAGCAGAATCTATTTTAGCATCTGAAAAAAGGTGTTTCTAGCTATCTTAGTTTTCCAAAGTCCTTCTACAGTGAACAAGTGTGCAAGGGAGAAATCCTTCCAGTAAAGATGCCTGTAGAGATGTCTGTCTCTGCTGATTATAAAAGAAGCACCTGTAATCTAAGCATCTTCCTGTAGATGTTTAACTGTAAGACTTAGGAAGTTAGGTGAGATGAATCCTTTTGCTTACATTTACATATAAAGCTTCTGCAATGTGGATTCCCAGAACTTGACCTTTCAAGCTGAACCTGATATCTGAGCCAGTGGCTGAAGCCAGACTTCCTGGCATTTCCCACTGTGCTGTCTGGGTGTGAAAAGGCTTAAGGAGTCATATCCAGAACAAGAACATCTACTTACCATGCTGTGTTCACGTGGACATCAACACTGCAAATCAGCATTATGCAAACCAACGCAAAAGAATCACTTAGGCTACTAATTCTTAGGCCTGTCTATGTTTGACTTCCCACCTATTGAAAACTGTTCTTTGTCAGTTTAAAATACAAATGTCATTTTACATTCTCACCAAAGAGTGGTCCACATGTGATGAGCTGCTGAAAGAGAAACCAGGATTCACATAAGTATCCGTAGTTCTGCATAAGATCAATACCTTCCCTATAGCAACTTTGAATTCAGTGCACAGTCAACTCTCAAATTTATTTATCCTGGATTTGATACTTCAGATTTGGAAAATTTGGTTCAAAAGAAACACAGATATTGCAAAAGATCTATGAACCAACCAATGAACAGAATTATTTTTTGAATATCCTAGTACACAGGTTTCTGTAGAATGCAGAGCAGCAATGGTAAAGACATAGCCTAGTGTTTCTGAATTATACAAAACATAGTGCTCTGTCAAAAGCAGTAGTGTTAGTGGCACATGAAAAGAGATGAGTCTACAGTCCCAATAATGTTCTACAAATAAATGGAAACTTTGTGCATGAGTAGAATTTTGGATGTCATATTAACATAAGAATTACCATTTTGGATCAGACCTAAATCCTGCCTTGGTGAACATTGCGTCTTTGGCAATTCCTATTCTCTTTCTTTGTTAGTCTACTTGCATCTCAGTTATGTTCAGAATTCCCAGTAAAATCAAGATTCTACTACCTAAACATATAGTCAAAGTCATTCTCTGCCCCAAAGAATTTACAGTCTGAAACTGGGAGAACCTCCAAATTGCTGGAGCTACCCTACTGACATAAAATGATCTATCTTTTGCTCTGGCAAAATATCCTAAGCATCTACTTAAAAGGTGCTGAGTGACCTCATTTAAACCAATCCTTAGGATTAGACACACTGTTTGTTTAAACTTTTTTGAGATCCTGAGATATAAGACGCTTTGGAAGTGTAAAGATTTTTTAACTGGCATAATATGTTTTTGTGTTTATTTGTAGATGTAGAACTTACGCAGTATAAAATTTGACAGTCATGAAATTTCACCAGGAAAATAAAAACCTGTTAACAATTTGCTGACATTCATGAAAACCCCTAAATGCTTCCAAATCTGCTTCCAGGTATTCATATGCAAGAATCTGAGAATTTTTGCATTGCAAGTATTAGCAAATGCTTTTTAAATCATGCTTGCTTTTCACACACCGTTTATATAAAAGCTTTCTGAGTAGCAGCAAATTGTAGTCCTATTAAATTTCAGTTCACCTTCACACTGGTACTCTAGTAAAAAATTGTTTTTTGGAGTATTTTATAGACAATCCAAGAGTACATGTCAACCATTAAGAATCTGAATATAAAGTTACAAATAAGAAAATATGCTATTAATAATGAATGGAGAAAGTTCTGTCTGTTTTACACATGTGAGCAGTTCAGTCAGTTTACTAATCACTGTATTTGAACAGAGAAGACTATGTATGCCATTTCACCATTTTTTGAATTTCTCTGTTTATGTGTGAGGACGGCAGCAAATAGAAACAAAATAAAAAAATCGCTTTAGAGTCTTGTGTTAATTACCAGCTTTGGATAATATTCTGTTTAAGGCAGTCATTTTTTTCCTAAAGAATAATTTTTTTAACAACAGCAGCTTTTAATTTTGCAATCGTTTTAATTTTCCATTTTCTCTGTGGGTTTATTTCTAGGATATTCATCCTAATCTAAATTTAACCATCTGGAGAGTGTAAGCACAAGAGGGAAATGGAATGAAAATTTTGCCTTTTTTTCTTTCTCTTGTGTATAGCAAGTTTGTCAAGCCTGTTGGTGAGTCATGTCCAGCAGTTTTAATAATTTAGTCTCATTAGTCATTAATTCACTGGAGATGATAATATTTTTTGATCATTTATGGTTTTGCTTCTTAACAGTTCTGCCGTCTTACCCTAAGGACTGCAGAATTGGGCCAGGCAGGGAAACAGGAACATTTGCAGTTAATCTGTAAGACTGACTGTTACTCCTTATTACCCCTCATTAGTATCCCTTGCACTCCCTTTTCCTCATCTTCTCCTTCTGCAGTTCAGCTCCCAGTTGTATGGATCTCTGGTAGGTTCAGTGAGGAGGATGAGCAGTCCCAGCACCCTCAGTGTACAGCTGAAACTGTATCCAGCTCTTGCATCCCAGTGGTCTCTCTGGGGACAGAGGAGGTAGCAATCATAGGCACCAGAACCAAAATGGGCTGTTGCAAATTCCCCCTGATGTGTTTTTGTTCATGCCTTCCTAAAACTTTTGCCAGAGCTTGAAGCAGCCTGGGCATTTAAAATTTAGCTTTACTCCTCTGACCCTGACTCCTTCTCTGCCATTTGCTCTGCATTCCTTTTGGGAATTTCGAGGAAGACTATGGTGGTAGAGTTGTCTATGATCTGTGTATGCACATAAAGTGTGCCTTCATGTTACCGCAGAACCAAAATCCCGGTTGTTGTCCACTTTAATTTATGCCTCTTTCTCCTTCAACTGAAGTGAGGCTTCTCCTGAAGCTGAACATGCTGCAGTTTTGTGCCATCGGTGGCCTCATTTTGATCTGCTCTAAACCCAGGCATTGGAGCAATGCAGTTGTGCCAAATAACTTTTGCAAATGTGCAGGGAAGAGCAAGGTAATAGAAAGAAAAGCACCTCTGCAGAACTTCTTTTCCCTGCTCCCATCGTTTCTATAAACAACTTCTGATGAGGAAAGTGGGAATTTGGTGTGAAGAGTGGAAAGAAGGCATCAGCTTGGAGAGGCGAGGGAGACTGGGAAGGGCAGGAGCTTGGGAGGAGGGTTAGCAATCCAGAGCCTGGGGGAAACTAGCTCTGTCTGGAGAAATATAGTACAGAGCTCACAGTGACTGCAGATGTGTCGTCACTCCCAATGGGCTTAGTGGCCCAGGCTGCCTTGAGAAAAGCTGAATGCATGCAGTTGCCTAAGGAGCAATGTTAAATCAATCTTATAATTTTCTCTATTTGTCCAAGATGCCTTGTTTATTCTCTGTTATTTCACCTCAGAGGGTCTTTTCCAAAAGGGCTTGAAGGACACCTTAATTAACAGCAATGGTAATGGCTGGCAGGGAAGTAGCAGCATGTGTCCCCTTTCCTGCCCTGCCTTTTATTTGGTCAAGGAAGTCACTTGCACTTTCTTTCATCATTCCTCCTACTGTCTCCCTCCCCCGTGTCCTGACTCCCTGCCCAGATTCAAGCTTGAAGGTCTGCTGGTGGTAGCCGTGGTGGCTGCAGGGAGGAGGGAAGGGGGGGAAAAGCAGAGGGAGTAAAATAAGTGTCAAGGAATTCATTGTCTGTTCTCCACCTGTTGTTATTCTGGTCCCAATCAACCTGCTAGCCAGGCTGGAGCCAGTGGCCATCTGGAAACACTGCTCTGTTTATAAACTTGGCATGAAGCAGCACTCCCGGGCCCTGACCTCCCACACAAATCTGGAAACAATTAGAGCAAGATGATAGGCAGGCAGGCAGGGAGAGGAGGGGAGGGAAAGAGCGCGTGAGAGAGGAGGCTTCATAGAAGGGGAAAAACAGACAGAGTGAAGGGGAGCATGGAGAAGGTGGCGAATGTTTCTGGGATGCAAATATTTATGCCCACCTTAAATGACCGCTGGCTCATTAATTATTGCCCTTGCCAAAACAACTTTTTTTCCATGAAGGCTAAGGCATGCCTCTTTGCCTCCCCCAGCAGCACAGGTTTTCCAAGTGATATTGTATGTTTTACACTGCTAAAAGTTTGACTTTACAACTCTTAGGAAATTGAGATGGGTCTGTTACGTACACATGCTCAGACCCGTACGTGTTCTGTACTTGGTGGTATTGAAAACTGGAGTCCAAATATTGCAGCTCCCACCCATCTCTATTAGGAGTAATGTCTTTCTCTGCTACTCACACACCCAGCATGCTGCTTTCCGGAAAGGATGGCTGCCAGTCTCCAGCTCTCTGGAGTGTGGGAGTCATTTGGGCTCAATTCTCTCAAGCCTTCTCTTGCCCCACCCTACCCACCCACTCCTATTGCAACTCATTGTTGTCTTTACTGGGAAGGCTGTGCTTTTCCTGGTCAAACCAGACCTTCAGTCACTGGGTTACTCCCTAGCTCCTCTTTGGATTTTGGACCCTTTCCCAGCCCTGCTCTTTGCCATGCAGGTAGGCAGCCTGCCCATCAGCAACCTGTTCCAGTGAAGCCTTGAGGAGAGCAAGAAAGAGCCACATCTCATCACAAAATAAACCCATGCTTTTCACTTTCTGGATACATGGTGTGGGCAATCTTGTCTGTGCTCTGGGTGGTTTTAACATAGCTAATAGAGATGCCAGTGTGTTAATTCACCTCTCATAATGTATCCTTTCAGTGTAAGAGCTGCAAGAGTGAGTCCTGCCTGGTCGAGACAAACCTGACATTCATTCCTGCTGGCCTGCACAAGGGAGGATACCTTTTGGCTCACCTTGACAAATCTGCTACTAACACATCCTGAGAAGTCAAGTGTTGTGTTTCAGGTGCAATAAAAACATGTCTCCTTCCTGGTGTAAGGAACTGCTTGTGGTGACACTGAATTTCTCTCAGAGTGCATCCCAAAAGATTCCTGTACTGCACTAGGTGTGGCCCTGGCAGCCACGGTCAGAGCTGCTGCTGGGGCAGAAGGACCTGAGCCAGTGTGGCAGATTGTGCAGTATAACCCACATCTCTTCATTTCCTCGATTTTCTTCACGCACCAGTCTTAGTGTGCCTTACTGGTGAGGTACATTAAAGGTTTATCTGCCCTGTAATTTGACCATAAAAAGCTACAGCTCAAAATGCCCGAGATAATTTCTTCCATGATGTTGGACTCACCTCTGGTGTGTACCTCCGGGCAGCCTTTTGCCAGAGTGAGTGGCTTGCCTCAGCTATTGTGTGCTGGCAACAATACAAGCACGGCCCAAGTAAGACCAAGACAACTGATAATGTTTTAATGCATAATACCAGCAGATCAGAAATGATCAACTGTGGGATGAGGGCTGTTTGATTTTCATGGCTCCTAAGGAGTGGTATAGTATGCAGTGGTGGTTGTGGTTTGAGGGGGGAACTCTTCTGAATGCTACGGGAAGCACACAGGGTCCACTCTGCTTTCGTCGTGCTGTATAATAGTTTCTCCATTATCTAATGCTGATTTTTCCCTCAAATGGTGAGCTATCACCATTGGATACACATGTAGTATCTGTGGACTAATTCCTTGGGTTTTGAAAGTCTTTTGAAAAGTGCTTAAAAAGACTTTTCCTCTCCGAGGGAGTTCAGTGGTTCAGGCTCGTTAATCTGAATGAAATATTGCTATCATAATTAGTACTAATTGGCAGCTTTGTTTGTAGCCTCATCAGAGTCAGTGATTAGCTAAATAGAGGTTATAAATGCATGTCTATACTACAGATAAATAAAGGACCTTAAGGTCAATTACTGCTAAAACAGCACTTTTCACGTACTGCCTCCCTTCCTTACCAGAAATTTGTGTTTCACAACCACTGGTTACTTTTCTCAGATTTGCAGTAAGCATCAAGTTCTTACATTAATGTCTGGTATGTCTGTTCCTATGCTGACCCACTCAGGAATGTATTTTGTTTTGACATGGCCTTGGAAACTTAAAGGAGTACAAAATGCACAACATGTAGGCATGTAAAAATAAATACAGGGAACCCACTAGACATGAATAGCAAGGAGGCTACAAGCAACTCAGCCATAGGGCTAAGAAACAAATGGTTTCTTTATGTGGCTCTGGCTGTTCAGTAGCTGTATTTCAGAGCAATGTAATGGGTTTTAATGTTCATAAAAATGTTCAATCTGGTAAACCAATTTTTAGACTCTTACACAGTCTTGTTGAAATTGGATTCATTTGAACTGTAATATAAAATATTATGTTTACTTAACCCTTGTAAACTGATCTCCTTTGTCTTCACAAACTTGCTGGGCAGTTAAGGACCTAACATTCCTTCCACAGTTAATAAAATTTTGCATTTTTCTCTCTATTCATAAATTTAATTACAGTCAGACCTGGTTAATCAACATCAAACTTTTTTAATGCTCATTCTTTTAGGTAGCTTTGGATTGAATAATACATATGAAGGCAATGCACTAAGACTTTGTATATTATTTAGGTTCCAAAAGTCTGCTTAGATTTTTATTGTGTGCAGCCCTGCAGATTGATGCAACTTGCATCAACCGAGGGCTGATTGTACCTATCATGCAACCTTTAAATCATGTCATAGACTTTGCTCGTTATAAAAGATGATAATCTGTTTCTGTCCTCATTTTTGAATAAAAGTCCCACTGATGTGAATGGCAGTTAACATTCAAAGCTGCTTCTCTGTTCTTCTCTCTACCCATTTCCTGAATTTTCATCTGTCTTGCGCCAGGGCCCCTGGAGATATTTCATACAGGCATTTCTACGTTACTTCCAAGTGGGCAAGAATAAACTGCATTCCATATGGCCATTAGTTAGCCTTGTTACTACATGTATATTGCATTTCCCAAGGCACTTAGGATTTACAAAAATCCTTGAATGGTACAGTTGATGTTGATCAAAGAGTCTGTGATTCAAGAATTTATGAAGAAAGATTTTGAGGTTTTCTGTCTGAAATTTTGCAGGGAATACAGTGGCTGGAGTAGTGTTTAAAAATCCCAAAGATTTTACTGGACTTAGCTGGTAGGTAGGAGTGAAATCCCTTTACAGCCTTAAAAGACGATATAACTTGGTGTGCACTTTTGTTAATTTAACAACGAATGCCTGGCACTTGGTTTGCTATGCATGGATTGTTGAGCTCCTGGGGACCATCTCACCCCACTTTCAGTGTGGAATACTAAACGAAGTACAAGATTAGAATTTTAACTAAAAGTGAATAGTGAAAGGACATAACATGCTGCAAGTTTGGCTTTTACCTCAGACCTGATTAATGACCACAGAAGATAAATGTAAAAGGTCAAACCTATCAATTTTAAAACACAGAATAATTACAGAGCTGCCATTTCTTAAGTTCAAGCTTCCTGCTACTATAAGTCCTGCTTGCAGTGGCTTATGCTGAATGGTCAGTAGGGCTTATGAGAGCATTTTGCATAAAGCTGAATTTTATCAGGGCTACTTTTCAGCTGTGAGTCAGATACACCTTTGTGTGTAAGCTCAGTATTCTGACACTTCTAGGATAGATGTGAAGCTGTGCAGGATTTAAGCAAAGGCACCTACCAAAATGAGGAAAGAAAATATGAGATCCTTTTATGTGCAAGCCCCTACGTTTGTAATTTACAGAAGATAGCTTCATCTCTTAGGAACCATCTGTATTTCATTGGGGTGCTGTTTTCTACCCAGTTTTATGACATGACTAATCGAAGCACTGGGAGATCAAGTGCCTCACTCAAGGTCACAGATCATTTTGGTAGCTCTTTCTTAAGCCTAGAGTTCAGCATGACTGACTTTGTGATAACACAGCCTCTGTGAACTCCAAAACTAAAGGCAATACAAATAACTGTGTATGACGTAATCAGTAAAAGACTTTGTTGTTGTTGTCGTTGTTGTTTGACATTCCCTTTTAAAACAGTATGTGGAGAGAGAGTACACGAAGGGTGACTGGGAAGGGAGTAAGTGAAAGAAAACAGTGTGTTCTGTGCTCATAAAACAGTAACAAGGACTTGTACAAACTATATTCATGGCCAGAGCTTGAATGTTTCAAAGTTGTTTCTACAGAGTGCCTTGTAATCACTGTCCTCAGCATCCTGTTTAAGAGAAACTATTAACTACTTGCAGTACTTTCCTTCTATTTTTCAGTAAGATAATATGAGGCAAAGGCCAAGAGCTAATGTCAGGTTCTGTCCAAAGCACTTTTCTTTTTTTTAAAAAGAGGTCTGTTAGTCGATATTTTTGAAGTGGCAGAAAGGAAGCACCGGGGCAGTGTCCTTCCTGGCTCTGCACAGCTTCCTGCGCGCTTCCCTGCCGAAGCGTTAGTCAGAACCCTGCCACAATTCGTGCTCAGCCTCCCACGCCATCATCTGCCTGGCTTTGATTTTCTGAACTTGTACAATTGACCGACGGGTCTGTTCTCTGACTTAACGATGAGTGTACAGGTGGCAGAGGAAAGAGCCAGCAGAAATATCTTTGTGATTCAGAGATTGTGAATGATCTCTGTGTGTGCATCTCTGAATACACCTGCCTTTTAATGCTGTAGTAGACACGGTTACGTAATGTACCCAGATTAAAGTCTACAGGGCTTCTGGATAAACCCGTTGTGGTTAAAAAAAAAAAAAATTAGAGTTGACTGCTGACTAAAATGCTTTCATGCGCACTTTTCTCATATCCCTGGTGATGAACTCTCTCCAGACTTCTTCCCACCTGTTTATGGCTTAGTTCTCTGGGCCAGGTACTGTTCCCATTGGCACCAGTGCAAATCCAGTTACCTGATGTAAACTAAAACCAGTTGGGCAGCTCAGGCTTCACATCGTTGTAGTCATTGTGGAGCCACAATTTGTGAATGGGGTGATGTCTAGCGCTGTAATTTCCTGCAAATGGTGAAGGAGATGCTGATTTTGCCTGTAGCAACAGCTGCTGAGAAAGGGAAGAGAAAAACCTCTGCAAGAACAGGAGGAGATAACAAAGGCAGTGTGCAGTCAAGAGTCAGTCAAAGAACCGTGATTATCTTTGACTATATCTTCACTGAAAGAAATAAGCTTTTTGTTTTTCTGCCGCTTGTGGGAGTGCCTTTTATCACATTTCCTTTTTTAAAAATATAAGCAGCCTTTTTCTTCTCCCCTTTCTATTCTAACAGTATAGCTATTGGTAGCTTCATCTTGAGAACTAGTGTAGTAATGCAGTCCAATCTTCATTCTCTCAACCTTTTTTAAGTCCTTGAGCTAATTTTGTGTTAAAACCAAGCTGTCTCCTTAAAGAGAGCCCCACTGTTCTGACTTCTGTTGTCACTGTGGTGAGAAACTTGTTTTTACCTTCCCACAGCTGAATGCATCAAGAAAGGCTAATGCAGAAACTCTCAAGAAACCAGTAGGCTTTGACTTTTCTTTAAGAGGACAGAGGATAGCAGAGTTTGGGAAAGTTTTACCCAGCAGTAATAACGCTAATCCTTGGCACATTCATAGCTGCTGTTGTGAGGGATCATACTGCTCTGCACCTTTGGGATAGAGGGCAAGGCCTATGTTTAGTGAGAAACTACATATTGAAGCAAGAGATATGAAATGTTATGAGGACAAAAGGATTCTGCTGTTGTCAGAAACGCCTGGGTCCTCGGATCAGCCAGGGTCAACAAAGCCACCTATGTTCCTCCTGCCACATAGATATGAACTATAATTTGAATAGAAAGACAGCAGCTCATAAGAGATGAGAGTTTTTAGCACCTTCGCCATTATCCTGGTATTAGCTTGCCTTGCTCTTTGCAAATCAGGCTCTATTTGTGCACTTCAATGGGAATCACTTTGTAACCGAGTTCTGGAGATGACTCTTGCAGTTTTGTAAGAATTAACCATTATGTGACAGGAAACATTGAGACACGAGTGAATGGATTGATGTACTCAAGGATTTTACATTAATAAAATATTTGGTGTGCAGCTGTTAAACCAGATTTGTTGCTGCTTTGTTGTTGTTGTTGTTATTGTTCAGTTCCTTATTTTCATGATAGTTTTGATACAGCCAGAAAACTGCCCGCGTTGTTTTTGTACTCGGAGTAGTTTATTGTGTGTTTAGTATACTCCCAATGCAATCTAAATGTTTGTATTATTATAGTAGCTCTGACATGTTCCCAAATAACATTATCTGGGATTTGATGAGTGACAACTGTTCATGTAATGCAAACTTGACCTGTATTAAAAAAAAGTTTCTTCCAGCCCTCTTGGACATTAAAGCTTGTCTGGTACATCAGCTTACTTTTAACCCCGCAGCAGCTTTAGGTAGATTTACACTAAGCCATGAAATGGAATCTCAATGAAGTGAAGTGAGGGCCTAAACTTTTACATTTTGTCCCTCAAGTGTTTAGCAGTGGACATTGCCCACTCTATTTCTGCTTCATCTATGAAAATGCTTTGCTTTTTTGCACAATATTGGAGACATATGAATCTGACAAATTACATTTGCCGTTAGTTTAGAAGAAATCTGTGAATGCTGTAAATTAAAACTTGTGGTGCATCGTATCTGTTTTACTGCTTTGTTGACAATTTTGTTATGTACCTTTACACAGCGGATGGTAACTATGAAGAAGTCAAAACTGGATTTTTTATTGTCATTTGTGCTCGCTTTTCGTTATTTCAAGATAAAATTCTTCTTGTACCCCAAGATGCTGATGGCATATGTAACATTAAAAGTATACATTTGTCTTTTATATTTCATATACAAGACTATACTACTATTTCGTAATCCTAAAGATGTTAACACAAGGTTTCTTGGAATATTTATTAAAAAAATAGCCACTCAGCAGTACATACATGACTGTGTTCAGTGATGCTAAAGAATTTCCCTGTATCCTATTGAGGAAAAATGGTAGAAAAAGAAAACTAGGAGGGAATTCACCTGCTTCATCCCTCTGACCCAAGGCTTCTCATCTCAAGTATTCCTGACAGCTGCCTGTGGAAGTCTTTGAGCTCTTTGGTACTGTACCATAGGACTTCCTGATTTTTTCAATTTGCATTAGTTTAGAGGCATCCCTGTTACTTTTAGGTTAAGCTGTGCTCTGTTTCCGAAGGCCCTGGTTCAAGGGCTTGTCCCCAAGATTTCTCAACTGTGCTGTAGCTGCCATAAGCTGCTGTCTGCCCTTGCTGCTTTAAGCACCATACTGGTTAAAACTTCTTCAAGGCAATCTATGGTTTAGTGGTAGGACCCGCTATATTGTGTCATGACACACAAGTGTCAGTTCGAGAGGAGCTGTTCTGAGGTCGGCTGTGGTAAGAAGGTCACTCAGATGTAATGTGAACACAGCACCTACCTACAGCTTTTCAGGAGAGAATAATGGGTATTTAGTTTTTTTTCTTTCAATCTACTCTTTAATTTACTTTGTTGTTGCAAGGCAGCAAAACCTTGCTTTTTGTTCTTTGGGTTTATAGGTTGCTGCAAAGACATAATGGTGATTTTTTTTTACAAAAGGTAACAGTTGTCATGCTTGTAAATCAGAATAATAAATCATGAAGTTTCTTATTTCTTTTTGGTGGGCTATTTCTGTCTGAGAGTTGCATTCCCTGTGCACTAGAAAGGATAGGCTTCCTGACCACTAAACAGCTTTTCCGCTTCATGTAAGTTGACACTTGTGTTTGCAGCACCAGAAAATATGAAATCAACCAAAAAGAAGTCAGGAGGGTTTTTTTTTTTTTGGTTTTTTTTTTTTTTTTTTTTTTTTTAAATGGTCCATAGGGCACAGATAATTTATGCATCATCATCATCAGGTTACATAGGAGTTTTGTTTCCTCTAGTGCAAACCAATTTCTTGAATGCTGAAATAAAATCCTTATTTCCAGCAATACCCAAGACTTTCAGTTTTGCTTCTGCTGCCTCAGGAGATCCTCCTTCACATAAAACTGATTGCATGAGACATACATTTTCCAGAAGTTTTTTGCTGCATTGTACAGCTTTCATCCATGCTTCTTTAGTATAGATTCATTTATGGAAGGTTTGCTATTTATTTCACAGGTGATAAAAGACTTCACCAGAGGTTCGGTTCGTCAATGGGAATCTTGGAAGTATAGAAGATTGGATTTTATGACATTCTTTCATTGAGATGAAAAGATTGCAGTTGTCCGAAGACTGAGAATAAAACTTAATCCCTTTCTGCTACCTGTTTTGTTGTCCCCATAGTGATTCATCCTCAGCCCACTCTTCCAAGACTAAAGGCACAAAAGAGATGAGACTAGAATTGGGCTGAAAGTGGGGAGAAGGAGCATTTCAGGAAAAAGAAATTACTTCATGAAAACTGTATTTGTGAGTTCTTAAACTATTTGTGTTCCCATCAGATCTTGTTCCTTCATGATTCAGATTCTCCCCTGGCTAAGTGCTACAGTGAAATCATACTTCTGTGCTTCTAACATTACAGGCTGTTGCCAGCATAGAAATGATTGTGATAACACAAATCCACCAGGGCTGGGCAAACTACTTCAATAAAAATAGCAACTGCAATGAACCTCAGCCCAAATTTTGAACTCCCCGCTGCCCTTTTTTTTTCTTTTTAAGCTAACATGATTTCAGTAAGCACCTCCCTGAAATTAATCATGTGGACTCTACAGTCTTGGCCGTCTTCACTGATCCAGCTGCTGTCCTCAAATCTGACAATTTCCATTGCTTCCCTTGGGTTAGAGGGAGTGAGTACATTTTGGGGTATACCTTTGACCTGAGGAATGCATGGGATGAGAAGACATCAGCCAGCTGAGCCCAAAAGAAAATGTGCCAAAACTGAGACTCCCCTGATAAAATATAGCTTGGAGAGGGAGCTCTTGGAAGCCAGAGGGAAGGAGCCGCTTTAGGTGCAGGGGAAGGGAGGATGAGGACAAAAATGAGAGAGTCTGATTATGCTGGGAAGAATAAATTCAGAATAGAAGAAAAGATATTTCAGAAGATTCTCATAAGCCCTGGAACATCCAGACCACACTGCCAGATTGTGTCAACCTGCAGTGTGTCCTTAGGGTGAGGACAAACAGAGCATTTCCGTATCACCTTGCACACTTTATGCAAAAGTGAAATTAAACAGCATTGTGGGTTGCAGGGGTAATATATCTTCTGTGTAGATCTGTGGCAGGAAGTTGTCCCAGACTGTATAGGAATGAGTGAATATGGCACAGCTGATCCCTCATGGGCCTCAGTGCGGGGGCAGGCTGAGCACTCCTCAGGGAATGGACTTCAACATGTCAATGAAGCATGCAGCTCCAGTGCCCCTTGTAGGTCAGGACCTTGAGAAATCCCTTATGCTTATGCTTAGGCCATGTTGGGCATAAGAGTTGTGAACCAGCTTTGTTGTAGCCCACGCTGGTCAGGTATGGCAGTGCTCAAATGGCAGACTAGACTCCGCTCAGTCCTGGGTTTACAGAGCCATACAGCTTTGGGACGCAACTGACTTGTGTCTACCTCAGTGGAATCGGGGCAGAGAAGCAAGGGTCTCTCTCACTATGGAAATGTATCCCTATGGGTGAAATGCAGCCCCTGTTCCTGCAGTTGTCTGTGAAAGCTCAGCTGTGGGGACAAAATACGCTTGCAAGAGAAAGCAGCTTGGTTTTGGACACAACTAGTGCAGTTAATTAGCACCTGTGAGGAGAATAATGACAAGAAGCATGAAGAAGGTGAAGGAAATTTGCAGTTAATTTGTTTGTGTGCTGGTGAGCTTTCCAGAGTGTGGAAGTTTCTCTTTAAGCCACGTACATGCTGCAGAGCAGGCGTGTGGGAAAGGTTACAGTGAATTTGCCCTCACATAAGAATCACTTTAGAGCAAATAACAGTCCCAACATGAGAAAATTATTTCAAGCCATGAGAAGCTGAAACATTTTTCAAGGACTCGTCAGATCTGTTTTCCGCATTTCTTTTCTTTTTTTTTTTTTTTCCCATGGGCTTAGCTGAGGTAATATTTACAGTTTTAGCATTTTGTTTATTGGCCATTGTGTTCACTTTAATTAAACTATCACATGCCATATCTGCCTTGCTGAGGTATATATCACATCTAATTAGGAGGTAGCTGTGTAGTGCTCTCCTGGCATGAAATGTGCTGGCCTTTAGGAACTGTGTTGCCTCATGACTCTAATGTTTAATTGCATGCCAAGTGTGAAAATGAATCTGTTCTGTATAAAAAAATAATGGTATATATACAGTGCCATTGATCTCCCATTTCAAAATAGGGTTAAAAGCTATACTGAATAAATCCATAGCAAGAACTTCTGGATGTTTTTCCTCTGACTAATGGAAGGTTTGCTTGTGCTTGACAGCACAGAAGGGGCTGCCAAGATGGTGGTGAGGGAGGAAGGAGGCAGGAGCACAGTGCAGTTCCCATGGGTCTGGCAATAAAAGGTGCCTAAATCTCCTTATTTCTGCCCTGGCAGCCTCCTGATCAGTGTCATCACCCTCTGGACTGCCCAGGGAAACTTTGCTGTGGTGTCACCATCCCACAGGGCTGTCTACAACTGGGGCATCTTCTGGACTTGCCTAGCTGGTGCCAGGCACGTCTCCAGGGGTGCCTTGTCCCTCCCTGTAGCAGCCCTGTCTCAGAAGTTGCAGTGTGCTGGTACTGTGTCTGTGTAAAAAACTGGGAATAATGGCTCTTTCCTCTCCCCGCCTTCTTACTGGCCACTGCTAGGATCAACCCTGGGCAGATAATCCCTGGACACAGGCAATTTTCAGAGAGCCTGGGCATGGACATCAAAGGTAGATGTGAAATGGATTTGTTAATTCATCTATTTTTTGCGTTCTGGAGGATGTCTTGCTCTTAAATAAGTGTGTGCTCCCAGGGTACTGTCAAGGTTTCCTGAACGTTGAAAAAGAGAATTAATTTCTGACTGCAAAATCAAAGTCTCGCCTAGTTTTATCCACTCTTCTTTTTCATCCTTCATGCCTTAAAACTCTAAGTAATGCTCAGGTGCTCAGTGACCATTTTTCAGGAGATGGAGAGAGGCCAGCATGTTTCAGTGCGCTTAACTGTGCACGTGAAATTCATGGATTCTAAACTTTTAGAAGTACACTCTGAGGCCAATAATTTGTACCTGCAGAGGAGGAGTTTGGTGTTTAAATGATAATTTAGCCATTACATCAGGACCTTGGAAGTTAGACTTTTATTCTGCTTGGGGTAATTTCAGAATTAGGCCACAGTGGGATCAATTCTGGATCTCCTTCCCAATTTTCCATGTTCAAATACCATCTCAATAAACCCATGTGGTTGTTAATTGTGGTTGCTACTGCAGATGTGTAAATTAGGGAATCTAAAGGTCAGGTTCTCCAGCAGGTCTGCTCTGCAGGAGTACCGAGATCAGGGGGACTGTGGAGGCCGCTGAAGCTGGTAACAGGGTTAGCTTCAAGGACCTGGCAGGGTAAATTCTTGCCACTTTTTCAATATTTACCCAGGAACCCTGTATACATTGACTGGCACTGTTCCAAATTTAGCATATTGCCCATGAAACAACTTGGATTTATATATGAAGGATGAAATCAAGCATTGTGAATTGTAATCCTACTGTATGCATAGCACATGATTTTTAATGCAACATTGTGACAGAAATTGGGGTAAACCATAACATACCAGGCTGATAAACTAGATCTGTCCCCATAAAACTTCAATCTGGTCACAACCTCTGTATGCCTTTCTAACTTTAAAAATCACACAAAATTGTCCTTCTCCTTAGTTCTTACTAGTCTCTGTAGATATCTGCACTCATGCATGACCTGTAGGTGACAGACACTTCCAGTCCTGGGTGTGGAGCCTAACTCTTCTGGGTTGCCTGTATGACTACACCTCTCTCCTCTTTTCCAAAGTTCTATAATCCATCTGAAAGTAATTCAGTGTTCCATAAGTTACTTGGTACCTCATCGTGCTTTTGATTTTTAATTTTCTAATAGGCTTTATCTGCTGTGTTTTATTTATTTGAGAGACTAAAGGTGCAGATTTTGAAGTCATACTTTTTTGTGTATTTCTTTTAGTGTTGTTGAGAGCTTAAGTGCATCAGCAAGATGACCAAATTTCTGAGTGACTTTGGCACCTGAATGTCTTAATGAATCCTGTTAACAAAAACATTTCTTGGAGGTAGGGTGTAGGGATTTGGGAAGTAAGGCATACAGGGGAGATTGAATAAATGTGCACACAATGTCAGCTCCTAGGGTCTGGCTGTTCTGCTGATCACACAGTTTGAAGGGGAGAGGGAAAATTCAATGCTAAACATTTCCAGGCCTAAGACTACTTTGTGCTGGGCTGGTCCCTCGGAGTATGGTTGCTGCACTTGTGATGGTTACCAGTATGCTGAGGTAGGAAGGACAGTGGCCAGCTATGTAGGACATGCTACTACTCCCTGATTCCTTGCACAGATGACACGTCCTTCTGTGATGCTGAGGAATTCAACTTCACACCTCCTCACACAGGTTTGCCCCTACACTGCTCTGGCATTGCTGGCTGAAGCTTCCTGAAACAGTGCAGCAACATGAGCTGCAAAAATAGCTATGCTGCAAAGATGCAATAGCGAAGGTGCCAGAG
The DNA here is from genome assembly GCA_013396775.1 of Cephalopterus ornatus. Taxonomy (NCBI): domain Eukaryota; kingdom Metazoa; phylum Chordata; class Aves; order Passeriformes; family Cotingidae; genus Cephalopterus; species Cephalopterus ornatus. The sequence goes on from VZRE01004651.1 coordinate 425,754, forward strand.
AATGGGTTTCCTCCCTGACTTCAGCAGAACTCATTACACAGTTTGCATAAATGATATTGTGATACATAGAAAAATGGATAAGGTCACTGGTATGGTTTTCCAGGCTGGGTTGTGTGATCCTGTATTGCCCAAGTTTCTCTTGTTACACAGCTCACCGAACTAAATTGTTTTACTATCCCAGTATTATTCCATGAAGTGTCACGGTCTGGAGAGTAAATCATGACAGCACTACTTCAATAAATTCGGCAAAATGCAGCACAGAGTGGGACAAAATATAGTGTGAACGTTGTCAGTAGAGTCTGGCTATAAATCCAACTCATGGTGACAATCTCCATTTTGAGACTTCCCCATCTTTTCTCTCACATACAATTGAGTCACCTTTACCAGCAAGATTATAAAAAATTTAAAATCGGGCAAAGTTATTTTACCTGTTTGTTACAACTTTTGTATAAAATTACAATAGGCTTTTTCAGCCATATCAACCACTCCCTGGAAGTTTCAAAAATTATTTAATATGAAAATGAATTAGCTGGTAGGATAGACACTGAATGGCAGAGGCATCTCTTCCTTGCTCAAAGCTAATGACTCTAGCCTGACAGTGAGAATGTAAGTCAAAAAGCTGACCTGAATCACGAACTTGGACTCTGGAATGGGAGTTCCCTGGGATGGAAAGTAGATGTCAGTCTTTGTGAAGCTATCACTTGCTGGTAAATGTAATTCAGTTTTTCTATAACTTTCTTTCTTTGGTTCTGAATAAAGGTTAGTGGAATTAATACATGTTTATGGAATATGGTTAGACTTGTGTAAGCCATTTCACATGGAATCACATGGCATAGTGATTATTAATGAGATAGACTGATTCAAAACTAAGGTGCCATATGTGAAACATGAGTACTTCATTAAGTCATAGGGCTCAGATATAACTTAGAAGGGCAAATCATCACTGCATGACAAGTTCACATGGAAGTTCATTAACATTTACAGTTTCATCAATGGTTTGCAAAGAGCTCTATGAATTTGGTGCTAATAATAACTTTGGATGACACAAAAAATAAGATGTGAATGATGAATTATTAACATAGGTCATATTTTTTTATTTTACCTGTATTTGAGGTCATATATCAAGATATGTCACTCTTGCAGAAAGACAGAGGCTGAGTGGTCTATCTTGAGCAGAAAGAAAATTGTAAAAGAAGTTGTTTTTTTAGTGTTCATGGGTTCTAATTTTAATGTTTGTCTACACGAGATAAAACAAAGTATGTGAATGGTGGTTTATGAATGGGAACCATTCATATACCTCTGTGTTTGATGGAGAAGCACTGCTGTAGCACTACTGTAGCAATGTTGTGTCCAGTTCTAGTATTCATGACTCAAGAAGGCTGAAGATAAACTAGATGGTTTCAGACAAAACCAACATTACAGAAACAGTTTTGTAACAAATGAGGTGCAGGGATTAATTTATTTTCATAACAAAGGGCCTTGCTCGATGATATTCTGAAGTGCCCGTATAAGGAATGGGAATTGTCAACAGTGGACTCTTCAGAGAGAGGTATATCAATATCTTATGACTTAAAGTTAAAGCAAAACAGATATAAAGTAGAAGTAAAATCTGTGTTTTAATTATAAATATTTGATATTAGGGATTAATTTCATTTTTGCATTCTCTTTCAGTAGGTACAGCTTAACTGACGTGATTCAGATCATGACTATTTTTCTGAAGAGACACTCTAGTCAAACAGCTTCTGGTCTTCAAGCAGGAGCTTCCATTCTAAAACCCATGTCTACGGATGGGGAAGAGATCAGACTCAGACACCTTTTCTAGTCTTAAAACAGTATGTTTGCATCCTTTGCTTGTTTTCTTTACTTGGAGATTAAGAATGGGTGAAAATTCAAACCAAAGTGAGCCAGTTCTTGGAACTATGCTGGAAATAATTATTGACAGTCTTTCAGAATTTGTTTCATTATACCTGCTTTTCATACAGATGAAGCAGAGCTGCAGCTATGTACCACTATGTATTTCCCATTATGTATTTCATTATATATTTGAAATCAGGTCAAGAGAAAGAAATTTTGACCACTGGAGATTTAAAACAGGTCTTGAGAAGTAGCTGGTCTGATTTTTGGTACGATGAACTTTAGAGTAGTTTGGCTAAGACTTTATTTTTTCAAGTGTTTTTTAAGAAACTGTGGCTTATGAAACAAACCTTTTCAGTGAAATTGCCCCCTAAAAATGAGAAAGTGTACTTTAAAGAAACAGCACATTTAGTCAGATGACCTTACTATAAGAGGGGGAAACAAGCTGTCACTGTATATGTTATTAAAATGTTCAACAGTGATAAATAGCAGAAAACATAGGAACAGGTAGATTTTTCACATTTTTCAGAAGAGCAGTAGCTGATGAGAGTCAGAAGACTATCTAAGTGACTTTCTAATAAAAAGATTTACTCTACAAACATCTTGTTTTATGGAAAAAAATTATTGAGTAATAAATTTCCTCCCTATCCTAAAAAGAGATCCCTATCCTTTTCAGAGAAGTATAGGAATATGACTATATGATCATGAGTTTCTATTTCATGTTAAGCAGACTATGGAAGTGTCTATGCTGTTGTCTGTCATATATTTTTTAATATTCCATGGTAATGACTTTTATATTATGAAACTTAAAATATCCTCAAGCTTCTCTGTGGATTTTAGCATTCAAAGAGTTGTGCAGTCTTTCAGCATCAGAAGATGACATGATTCTGGCATAGAAGCCAGTGTAATCAGCTTGAGGATGTGACCCACTACATGCATTCACTTTAAATTAAACAAACATTTTCTACTTCAGACACAGGATATACCAGCATGTGTGTAAAATATTTATACTCTCCCAGGCTTTACCATTGACACCAATAGAAGTTCTGTGTATGAACATAGAGGATCTTGTTCTTCAGACAACTTCCAGACTTGTAGAAAATTCAGTGTTTTCAGTCAAATTCAAAGTGGGTGTGAATTGCCATTGAGTTCCTTGATGTTTGCTGATATAGAGCAGCAGACAATTTGGTCTTCCAGTTATTAAGTTCTGCTTATTTAGAAGGTGGCAGCAAATTTCAGCTCATGGATCTCAACAAACAAGTGGTTCAGTGAACACACAAGTCTCCTTTTTAAGGAGACCTTGCTGCTGTTGACTTCAACAGAAGTATCCTAAGGCTGAAGCATAAATTTCTTCCTCATTAGAGACCAGAGAAACAGGGAAAGAGATATATGAATTCCCTCAGCATGTGAAAATCTTGACCTAGATTCTGTGATGAAGTTCAGTTGACCTAGATAGTGTGCTTAGCAATTTAAAAAATGGCCAACAGCTACTTACTTAATTTATTCATTGTGGGAGATTTTGGTCTTTAAGTTAATAAAACAGATGGCTTGTGTCAGCATTGTACCCAAGATAGTTTTGTATCAGCATGGGTGATCCCCCCTCAGAGAATGGAGAGAGTTGGACAGAGAGGGAGATATGGGTCCTGCTGGGTGAGGTGAGTGTTGATGGCTTGCGCAAGTCAAGCAGAGAGTGGAGCCTAACTGAGACTTCTGATCCCAGACTGTCATGCGAGCCTTTTTTCCTGAGTTTATATCCACTTGGTGAGATGACAACATACATTCATCATCATTGCAGTCATGAAGAAATGGTGTCAGAGTCCAGTGAATTGTGCCTGATGAATTCTCGCCTTCTGTTGCATTAAGGGATCTCCCTTGGCTGTTTCTCAAATGCAGCAACTTCCAAATTGCATCCAATTTGTCATTTGAGGGCTCCTACTCTTCCTTAAGGCAAAGTTGAAGAGTAAAGCTTAAATTCCTGCTAGAAATGATCATACGGTGTGGTCTCTGTGTGAGCTACTATTGCCTCTTTTCTTGTGCTTGATGTTAGGATCAAGATGTGCAGGAGCCTTCCCTGTGTAGGCTTAATACAGACTGGTGTGGGGAGGGGTGGGGACAACATGATCTTGGCTCCTTATGAAGATCTGTGAATAAACAGCTTTAGTTTGTTAAATTAGGTTGTAAACTTGTACATATTTTTACCATTTCAAGATGGTTACTAGCTGTTGCTACAGTTCAGAGTCACTGTGCTATAGACCAGAACTATATCTGGATCCTGAACCCTTTGCTTGTCAAGGGAAGAAATTAAAGGATATATCAAAGCAAAGCCACATTTCATTTATAACCATTAGAATTCGTCAACTTGGAGCTTAAACCTGTACACTGTGCTATTACAACTGGAAATGGACCTGGGATCATTTATTTACTAATTAACTGTTGTCATGGAGTGTACCTTGCCAACTATACATTGCCACATCACCATTCTTGAAAGTCACACAGAAGAGAGCATGTGAAAGTGCTCTGTATTAAGAAATGCAACAACATTATTTCCAAACCTGCTAAACTGGCATTATATTCCCTACATTATTATATTTGGCTACTGTTTAGGGATGGAGGAATCAGGAACTTATAATTTAAAATCTTGTAGAATACTATGGTATAAAAACTTTTAGCTCATTTTAAGGTTTTATTCCATTTTGGAAAGTGTTAGACAAAGACAAAATGTTTTTTTCCTATGAGAAATATTTTTGGCAAAAACAATACCCAAAATAAAAAGTTTTTGTAGCTTCTGGGAACCCCCAAATTTCTACTGTCTTCCCTCCCACCTTTATGAAGTCGTGGTTTTGTACACAACAGCAACTAACCAAATTGCAGAGGGACCCCATAATACTGTGCAGAAATGTGGCTTAGGTGGCATACACAGTCTTTTGCAGAACTGAGACTTCAATTCATCCTCCAACTAAAAATTATAGGAGTGCATTCAATGATTAGTAGTATCAGATATAAGAGCTGACATCAGCCTTTGGCCATTCCTTACTCAGGGATATTCATTGCAAATGACAGTCTGATTCTACATGGTGCTGCTCACATGCATTTGAAGGCTCTGCTTTTCAAAAAGTGCTGAATCTTCTACCATTATTGGAAAAAAAAAGGAGATGAGCAAATACTAAGAGCATTTGGAAGTCTTACTGTGATTGTGTCAGCCTCACTCACCAAGACCCACACTTCATTTGCAATGAGTTTTGGTGGGCCTATTCGAAGTAACTCTTCCACTCCATCTTTCCTCTCTCAAGGCCTCTCTTGCTGGAGAGTTGTGACCATTTTGGGAACTGTGTGCCAAGAAAGATACAAAACAGTTGAGAAGGATCCTGACTAGGCTAGGAAATCTGAGATATGGGAAAGACTGGAAAAACTGAGTTTGTTTATCTGGAAAATGAGACTGGGGAGTACAATGGCAGTATTTAAACACATAAAAGGTAGCAAGGAGGGGGAAAGAATAAACTGTAACTTCCAGGTTGTTAAGATAGCTGAAGTCTTAAGGAAAACATTGAGGAAGGCTGCAGTATTACTATACTGAAGATGTTTAAGAATAGGTTGCACACACATCCTATCAGGATTAGCTGAGATGAAATCGATTCCAGCTTGTGCTGAGAAGAAAAGTTTTGGGTTTTTATATCTCTTCGAATAATCTTTCGACATCTCTTTCAACCTTTTCTGTACCATGGTATTTTTTTCTTTTGTTGAAAGAAGAAATCATGTCAGAACATGGTCTTTCATTTCCCGTCAAGAATGATTTCCAGGAATAGTGTTCTTGCTGAAAGTGGTATTTGGATAAAAGTTTGACCCTAAAAAGCAAAGAAATTTGGTATACACTCTCTAATACATCACAGTTGGTCCGTAGTTGTGTGCTGTAGTGTTGTGAAGAGCTGAGTTGAAGAGTGATGGAGCTGGATGCCCCACTTCAGGCAAGAGGACCATGGGTGAGGAAGAAAGAAGGGGACAACCTGGAGTGAGTGACTTGTCTGTCTCATTCAAACAGCAACAATGATGAGAGGGAGAGAGAGCAAAGTCCAGAGAGGCTGAGGGAAGGGCACTAAAAGCATGAGATGTCAGAGGGTGAAAAACTCCCTAGAGTTCAAAAGAGATTTGAGAACCTCCAAGGGAGGAGGTGAAGTTTAAGAACAGGTAAGTATGTATATTTCTGTGTGCGCGAACTTAAAAGGATACAAATTTGTGTTATATAAGTTTCTCTGGCCATCATCCACAACTTTCCCAGCAAGACTGTCCTTGCTGTCCAGTCACAAGTAACACACTGACTTGCTTTTTCTTTTTCACTAACCCTTGTGTTGTATGCTGGACTTCTCAGTGTCCCAACTTCAAGAGGTGTGAAGAATATCATGCTTTAAGTTAGGATGTGTCTTAGCTTGCAAGAAGAGAGCCTGCTGCTTAGGTTCTTGTATATAAAATGGATTGTGCTGATGTTTCTTCCAGCTGTGATTCAAGAGGAATCATAAGCCTATTGTGCACTATTGTGATTTAACCCCAGGCAGCAATTAAGGGCCACATAGCCACTTGCTTACTCCCTGCCCCTTCCCTGTGGATGGGGAAGAGAATTGAAAAAATCCAAAAACTCATGGGTTCAGATAAAAACAATTGCTCACCACCTGCTCTCTGATGCCAAGCCTGATCCTACCAACAGACTGCCCCCTTGCTCCAGCCAGCTCCCCCCAGTTTATACACTGCAGATGATGTTCTATGGTGTGGAATATCCCTTTGGCCAGTTTGGGTCAGCTGTCCTGGTCATGCTCCCTCTTGGCTTCTTGTGCACCTGCTCCCTGGCAGAGCATGGGAAACTGAAAAGTCCTTGACTTAGAGTAAGCACTGCTTAGCAACAAGCAAAACATCAGTGTATTATCAACATTATTCTCACCCTGAATCAAAAAAATGCAGCACTGTACCAGCTACTAAGAATAAAAAGGACTCTATTGCAGCTGAAACCACATGAATATGTGAACAGAAACTGTAGGTGCCTAGTCCAAAAGATCAGAGACCAGTTTCCCAGAGGTGTCGAGTTCAGTGCTTTTAGGTTGAGGAGAGTGACAGGATGGCAGACATGCTCCTTTACCCGTGAGTGTCCCTGTGAACCTTGCTCCATGATTCTCATTTTCCTGCTCATGGAGGGAGTGATGCAAGGCAGCTAACTCAGACTAGTTGTTACAGTGGATTTATTGCTCGCCTTAGCTAAGGCAAAAGGAAGAGTCATCAGAGCAACACCTATTTGTGAATTTAGCCCCAGATACCTAAGTGTAAATAGCCAACTGACTTAACACTGCTCAGGTTATGCATGGGATGCTTTTTTTTGCTGAGTTACTAAATTAACTATTACAATTACTATGACTAAATTAACTAAACGACATATTTGTCCTTTGCTTCCTTTACACAATTGTTCCTGTTTATGAATGATTATTCATATTAAAATTTATTTTCTATCTTTTGTTGTTTTGAACTTTAATTAAATTGTAACAAATGTATTCAGCTTTTTGAAAGTGCAAACCAAGAAGCTAACTAGCTCAGTGTTTTGATTCATTTAGTTATTCCTACTCTCAAATTCAGTGAAGTGCTCTAAATATTAATAGATAATTAAAATGAACAGGACAATGATCCAACATCCTACTCTATTCTTTGACTCCCAAAATAAAAAAAATTAGTAACTTGCAAATAATACTGCATTTTCATGGTTAAAGAGATTATTTTGAGTGGTCCAAGAGGATATAGGTAGCACTGGGGCCAAAATATCGCCTAACTGTGAGAGTTATTATTAGAATAATTAAACCTACTAACTGACTATGTAAAGGTAGATTAAACAAAACCCAGTGTTTGTGTGACCTGAAATACATGTCTAATACAGGAATAAAGTGTTATGGAAATCAAATTTGGAACAATGATCATTTGACAGTTTCAGTGAAAACTAACTCAAAAGTTAACGACTGGTTTACTGAGAACCAGATGCATTGTGAAACCTTCTCAACCCACATCCTGTTTAAGGTACTGTGCAAGATGATACTTGGAATACACCAAAGCTATGTGCCTTTAAAGGTCCCTGGTGTAGCCTATTAATAGGATTTTTGTTGTGCTACTTCTGGTTTAATTTGTTCTGGACTTTATTAAACTCCTTTAAAACATAAGCTGTATTAATCTCCATTTACAACAGACACTCGAGCATATGCCAAGCTATTCCTGGAAGACTGAAAGGCAGGATAAATAGAAAAAGTAATTTATTAAACAAGAGGTAATAATGCTATGGATTTTGTTGTTGTTATTTGGGGTTTTTTTTGTATGGTTAACTCTGAAGGATTATTGAAATGATTTTTATTTTAGAAAAGCATATGTTAATGTCATTGCTTACAACAATTTTAAGATAATATGCATTTAGTTATATATATAGTCTTGCTCACACTGATTAAAAAAACCCCAAACATTTTCCCTTTTACTAAAATTTTGTATTTTTAAACAAGGGCTTTAGGCCCATTAGAACTCAGGGCTCTGTGAAGAATCTGTTTAAGAAGATAAGCAGGGACACTTGTGTCCTAATCCTGCTTTTACGCTCGAGGTCCTGCATCCAAGGCCTCCAGTTATAGAGTAGCATCATTGTATCAAAAGGTCTACCAGAACCTCGAGAATGACAAGATTTCTGATGCATTGAAAACAAACTCTTTATATATTTTCAAGTCTCACAATGCCTATCCCTTGCAGCATGTGGAAAAGCATTTGGAGTAGAAATTAAATGCTGCTTTAGCGAGATTACTTTCTGCCACTAATAATCTCACTGGGAAAGAGTGGGTCTAGTTGCCTGAAATTCATTATTTTCTGCTTTTTTTCTTTTAATTGCTTTTTCTGATAAACAGGCAGCATTAGTATCCTAAGAGCCCACATTACAAAACTGTGCAGTTTGCTTGCATTTTTATCTCCATCTGATTTAGGCTGTGTACCATATGTGAGATTCAGAAAGAAAAATTCTTCTTTCTCCATTAGAAGCCATGACATGTGGCACTCATTTAGACAAAGAATTCATGTAGAGACATGGAGAGGTCTTTTTGATTTTTCATTTCTGTTATGAAATATGCCGTTTTTGTTAAGCAATTTCATGCTCAGAAAATCTCCTTCTTTTCCAAAGTGAAGACATCTTTCTCCAGAGTACATGAAGAAAGGAGACATTCATGTCTGAATGAGGTGTAAGGAACATGGGACAAATGTATTTTATTCAGTGAAGAAATTAGAAAAAATTATATTCCATTCTGCAAAAATGACCCACCCTATCAGGTATTAAGTGTGAAATTAATTTTCCTGTCTCCCATTTTCTTAACTCCACCCCATGAAACTTCAAGTTCCAGACCATTAAAAGAAGAGTTCATGCTTCATGGAAATCCAGAGCTAAAAAGACGAGGAAAAAAAGAAAAGGGAAAAAAGAGGAATGTTAAGGAGGTCACCAACACAACCCTCTTATCCACCAACATAACCCTCTTGTTGACATGAAAATGAACACAAAAGGAAAATTCCGCTCTATAACCGAGTCTTTTATGTTACTCACTCAGAATGAATTGTGATTTATTTCAGAATGTTTTTTAAAAATTAAAGAAAGATCTTAAGCAAATCGTTATTAGACTGGCATGGTTGCTCAGCTCATTAAGAGCTATACCAAAAATAACAGAGGACAACCTCATCACAGAGTAACGAAATCCAATTGAAACTGTTACTTTTGGCATTTCGCTTAATCTCTTATGCATACATGTGATGTCAAAGTTTCTGGATTGGAGAAAAAATGTGGTTTTTTTTTAACCTTTTTGGGAACAGCCTCTATGTTCTAATATGCATGTTTATGCATAGTGTCCTGAAGTCTTTCCGATGTAATTTTAGGAACAAGCACTGCAAGAGAGTTACTAATCACAAAAGCATGAAACTGGATTTCGCAATGTCATGTATTGAGGAAAAGACCATCCTGCAGATTAAAAACCTTCTGCAACTTTTTCTTTTCCCAGAGGAGAGCTTGTGGTTTGGAGTCTCCCTTGCTGGGTACCAATGGGACTCCTGATGTGGGAAGAGAATCAGGGACTGTGGGGGTGCTGGTCGTAGCTGGAGCTGGGGCTGGGACTGCACCACTGGACTTCACTCCCATCCAACCCCGCAGGTGGTTTGATTTGACTGGCAGGCGTTATCTGCTTCCCAGACCATGGCTTCCTATCCCATACAGCTGTCCGGATCCAAAGATGAGGTTTTAAGGCCGTGTTTCAAGGCAAGAAGGCCTGCTCCTCCCGCAATCGCTGTGCTTATTCGTGCTGTGTTTAAGAGGGAACTGCAGCTGGGCAATGCGGAAAGGTGCTCACGTGGCACCACACATTGTCCCTTTGTGAAAATGAGATGAGCTTTATTTCTTTTGTTCCTCTTCTTGCTCCATCTTTGAGACCTCTGTGTAAGGAGTTCAGTGAGCTGCTTGATTTTGTGTATAGTTGTATATTCATACTGGAAGAGCAATCCTGGAAATGACAATCTTATCCCTTTTTAATTGCATATTCTTATTAAAAAGAAAAGAAAGACACAGCAGATAAAAAGTCTGTGCACAGTTGTGTGTAAGTACTGACATAGATGTGAAGCTGATAATGTTAAATCCTAAATTAACTATCCTGGAGAAGAGACCATTCTGACAGGGAAGTCAGATGCCCATCTGCTCCCTAAATAGATGGGAGTCAAGCACTGAGATCCCTGGCTTCGTCCAGAGTGAAGTCTTGAGATCTTGGAAAAGTGTACTTCATGCATGGTTCTGGCTCCAGCTGCTCATTCCCTCAAACAGTTGTCAGCGGTGTTGGGTCAGTTCTGCGCTGCACACTTCTGGCACTGGGGAGACAAGTGTGGCAGCAAACCCCAGGGACAGCTCTAGTCCCAGCAGCCTTGCCCAACTCTCATGGGCCAGAACAACTGAGATACAAAGTGTTTCACCTTTTTACCTTCTGGATAATCTTAATAGACCTACAGATCACCATACTGGGATGTGGACATGTGGAAGTCCAAGTCTATGCTGTCCTTAGTCTGGGCTGTGTTTTTCTCTTTTGGCTTCATAGCATTTTCTTAAGTGTTAGACACAGTGTGGTCCTAAGCAGAGACTAGACCTTTCAGTAATCAGGCCTAAGGACGTGTTAGTTTAGCTTTCTGCTACAGTAACAAGTTGTGACAGACAAGCTTTATAAGAATGTAGCCTTGTCTCAAGACTACTAAATGATTAGGTTTCATGAAGTCTGTTTATGCATACCCAGCAAACACTGCATAATCTACAGATTCTTCATAAAAGAAGAATATTATGTTTTTGAAAACTGCTTTGATCTCAACATTGCAACTTCACTAGTGAGCCTTAAATGAACCACAGTATATAGTGATCTTCTAAGTAAAATATGTGATGAGGACTTGTCTTATTTTCTATCTTAAAGAGGATTATATGAACTGGAGCCTCTCCTGTAGTTTCTCAGACAGACTTTAGAAATTGCATAAGTGATAGAAATAGTCTTTATCTAGTATTTTGTTTTAAAATACCAGGCTATGTCTGAGACAAATAAAGATACAATCATCACAGTTTTCTGCCACTCACTTACTTTCTATAGCCATGTTTTTGAGAAGCTGGGAATTAGACAACAAGAAAAGTTCTGATAAACTGAAATAACACCTATAAATTGCAATTTCTCATCTCAGAGCAATGAGAGTTTTAATTTAGACATGGCCTTGATACAGAGGGAAATCAGACCTGGTGTCTGCTAGCAACAACAGAATCTAAGCAAACATGGTGAAGAACTGCCACGAGGAACTGTTCGATGCTTGTGTCAATCTGTACAAATGCAATTGGTGCATATGCAGCCTGTACATAAGCTTGCTCAAGGTAGTACGAAGACCCCAACTCTGCCCATACTTTTGTTTAGGTAGGATAGTCATGTGTAATTCCTTGGGTGTTCCCATATTCTTAGGTACTTGTCAGTTAAAGGGCTGATATGAAACTCAGCCTAATTTGAAGAGAACGGTGATCTCCTGCATTTACACTGTGGTGTTAATGGAAGGAGACTTAGACCTGGATGATCCAAACCTGGAAGGATGGATTGAAGTTTTAGGATTTCTCTTTTACATCTTTATCCCTTGCAACACTCATAAATCCAATGCTTGCCATAGAAGGCTGCACTGGGGCGGGAGAGGGTTGAGGTGCAGAGAAAGAAGGATGCTGCTCACCTGAGGAGGGCTGTCAGCAGAGGAGTGGTCACAGGCGCTGCCCTGAGCTCTTCTCTCCAGCTCTTTGGACCAAACTATTGGCTAGCACAGAGAGGGAAGGTTGTATGCTGGGTTGGTGCCTGCTGAAGGAGAAGCTGATCCCTGAGTCTCCCGGGTTGTGGGCTGGGTTTGGGCCAAGGTTCAGTGAAGTTCTAAACAGCAGAGCCCTCTTTAATCCTGTACAGGTGTAGTTGAGTGGTCCCAGCACATGTGTACTTTTAATTGGTAGCATATATACCAAATGTCCAAATTAGGGGATTTGTCATGAGGGAAATTTAAAGAGAAAGCAGTACAGATAATATTGGTAGTCTGCATAGTGCTGTTGAGTGGATCATTTCTATTTGCCCTAGTCATGACCCAGGTTTGGCTTTGCAGGACCAAATAGCCAGCCTGACTGCCCGTCACCTTCTTTCTCAGGTCCATTGGAGATGGAGTTGGAGGACTCCTGAGGCAGATGCTCTTTGCTGGTGTTGTCCTTGCTATCCTTCAGCACGTGATGATGTGCATGTGTGCAGGTGTGACTACATATGTTTACTCCTGATCTCATAAGATAGGTCTACTTGCATCAAGCTGCTGGTGTGCCCAGCATATCATCTGGGCCCATGCCAACTGTAAATGATGCCATGTATCTGGACATATGCCTGTCAAGTAACAGGGAGAGCATGGAATGTTGACGTTAAAATGCATGTGTTCTTCCCCCGGATTAATTACTCCACTGCTCATATTGACTCTACATGTCCCCTTTGCATGCACTAGGAGCTGTAGTTGCCTGTCTGGTTCATCACAGCCAAAAATTCAGCACACTAATGGAAGCCCTGGTAAACTACTTTTGCTCAGATATATGACCATGACTGAACTGTTTGCCTTCCCTTCCTTTGCCACAGTAGAGCAAGGCAATGCAAGAAGACCTTTTTTTAATGCTTTAATTTCTCCTTCCAGTCCTGGACAGAAAGAGGCAAAAAATTTTTTTTTTTTTTTTTCTTTTTAAAGAAAACCACAGCCTGTCTTTTTTCTTCTTTATAAAGACAGAAAAATTAGGACTGGGTTTGGTTAGGCCTTGGATCAAGATTTATATTGTTTCTTAGTTTATTTGCCAGGTCCTACTTTAGAAGCAGCAAAATGACACTGTAATTCTAGTGACCTATTCAGTAGATACTTGCAAGAAAAATTCTGTGTTTAAATAAAGTGAAGGTTATGACACAGGCTGAAAAAGTCAGGAAATCCACACTTAAAGCTGACACTAATGCTCATGTGGAAAATAAAAGGCACAGTGACTCAAATTCAGAAGGGAATGCCAACCATAACTCTGAATTTCCAGGCTTTGTGTCAGGTTCTGTCAATATAATGTTATTTAAATGGAGTTTTATGCCTGTGAATTCACTTGTGTTTTAATGGCAGGATTATTTTAAGAGAAGTAATAATAGAAAAAAAATCATGTTAGGAAAGGTTGCTTGTAAAATGTCTGTTCTTATATGTGACAGGCCAGAAAGGCTAATCTCGTACCAAAGCCATAATTAGGCACCAAGCTAGAACTGTCTTCAATTCATGGCCTTACCAGACATTTCCTGGGTGTTCTTAATAATTTGGTTCACCTGCACCCCATTTTCTCCGTCTGCAAAATATAAGGAATAGTACTGACCTCCCTCCTGACGTGCTTCATAAACCTGCTGAAGAAAAGTGCTGTATCCATCCTAGATTTGAACAGAACGGCACTGTCTCTGTGTGGGAACACATCATACCTCACACCTCTGGTGAGATATATTTCATCCATCTCCTCTTGCCATGTGCATCTGCAGCACGTTCTGAGGCCGCTGAAGGACCCCTGTCTTGGGCAGGGTTCCCACCTGGAGGTCACTGGCCAGCGCCAGCAGCTGCAGCATGTGATTCATCACTTGTGCCATCAGCCAGCAGGTCACAACCCACCAGCAGACCCAGCACCTGCATGGACTCCGAGGAGAGGGATGCAGACAGCCAGCACAGCAGTTGAAAGGTTTTTCTTTCTCCAGCTGTTCTTACAGAGGGCCTCCTCTCCTCCTTGCTTTGCTTTTTCATTTCATGGTCTCTTCTTTTACGCTTTTGCTGAGTTTTTTGTCTTTCATATATGAGGCCTGGAAAAATTGATAATATTTCTGCTGCTTTCAAATGGAATGATGGAGATCAAAGTTTTCTCAGATTGTAGCAGAAATCCCTGTGTCTTACGAAAGTTAAGAATTTAGTGTGGAGGAATGAACTTATTTGATGATACCAGCTAAGAAATTGCCCATGTAGCTTTGCTTTTGTTGGCACTCCATCACTCTTTTCTAATGCCAAGGAAATTTGATAGGGGAACAAAGTCACAGTGTGCGATCTGATCATAGTGATTTCTAGGGAAATCCACTACAACAGGAGACAGGAAATTTGGCACCTTTGAAAATAAATCCCTCTATGATACACTAGGAATTGAATGGAAAGACTCTTATTAGCAGTGAAGAGACCAGGCAGGAAAAGCAGAACAGTCTTGACACCACAGTGCAAGTAAAAGAGGAATGAAAATGATGCAGTGGAGCCGCCAATCCCCATGTTGCATACCAAGACTGCTATAAGGAAAACACCTGTAAGGATAACGCAACAATGACTCCCATAGGAAAAGAAAGATGGTAAATACTATTTGTTAAGTTGTTGCTTTGGAGGTTTTCACAAGCACTTACAGAATAGTCATGGAAAAAAAAAACATCCAAAATTCAAACTTGCAGCAAAACTGCCTTTAGTAACAGTGTGAAGCAGATGTCCATAATCAAGTAGTAACACTCATGCTCTTTACAGCTTGGCAAAGTTTCTACTCATCAATAAGCTGAGCAAACAAGCTCCTCTTTATGTACTGCATAGCTGCATAGACTTCCCCTAGGAATTTCTTTGGAGTGATTTGCTTCTCCTAAGCATGCTAAGACATATAGGAAGGCAGAGGCCAACTGTGAAAAACAAGAGCAATTGGAGGAATTGGTGATACAGTCAATGAAGGGACTTTGACTTTGGAATAAGTAAACAATGGGAAAAGTAAATCTGGTTGCTCCATGTTGCTTGTCTGTTGCCTCGATATGCATTCACCTGAAACATTTTTGCCTAAGCAACTACTTGCTTTCTCCCTTATGAATTGCACCTGGGAAATTCCTGGTTCCTGAGGAGGGAGTATAAAAATGAGTCATAGTCTCCTACTGAGACTTGAAATGGGGGAGGTCGAGGTCTCTGTGGTCAAGGACAATATAGGATAGGATAGGATATTGAGTAATGAGGTAGGGAAAGCTCTGTAATGAGAAAGAGCTGTCAGGGAAGCAAAGAACTTGGGGGAATTGTTATATGAAGAGGGAGCAATCAGAAAGCTGTTGGTCTGAGATGTCGTTACAGCTCTCCCTAGAATTTCAAGCTTTGGGGAAATAAAAATATGTTAGGAGGGAGTGGTGCTGTGTCAAGTCAACAAGAATTATAGAGAAATAGAAGTTATAGATTCCATCCTTTCAGCTATTATATTCACATTACTATGATACTGAATCCTCTATGCCCAACTAAATATAGGGGGATTTGGTTTATATTAAAGGCCCAAGTTGATTTTTGGTGGCATAAATCTTTTCTGGAGCAGCAAACATCTTGTTGAACCCTGCTCTACATTAAAACCTCACATAGCTTTTCTGTTGCCTTTTTCTTTTTCTTTTTTTTTTTTTAATTGCTTTACCTGAACTACTGAATGTGAGAAAGGTGCACTCCAAGAAACTAGTGACAAGATAAGTTCTCTGTAATTTTCATGTCTAAAGTGCTTCAAGTCAGAAGACTGTGCTACTTTTGTGAGGCTGAACAACTCCCACCAATTTTGGTGCTAATTTTATGTGTATATGTACACACAATCAAAGTGCATCTGGCTTCTGTGGACTAAATATGAAAAACTACTTCTGTTGTATTGCTTTGATATAGAAGTTTGGACTGATTAAAGCTGTGGAACAGTAATTTTCCCATTCCCTTCATCTGGTACATTGTAATAGTGATTCTTTGGTTTTTTTGCATATTGAAAGTTTTCTGAAGTGTCACAGGTATTTTCTGTATTAACCCTGTTACTCTGTGTAAGATTGTAAGGAACCTCTGTGTCATTTTCAGTCCTCCTTATAGAATGTTAAGGGCCGGAAGAGACCTTAAAGATCTAGTTCCATCATCACCCTACCATGGATAGGGACATCTCCCACTAGATTGAGTTGCTCAAGGCCTTATCTAACCTGGCCTTGAATACTGTCAGGGTGTGGGCATCTGGTTGGGGCATCCACAGCCTCCCTGGGCAACCTGTTCCAGTATCTAACCACCCTCACAATAAAGAATTTCTTCCTAATATCCTGCCTAAATTTCCCCTCTTTCAGTTTGTACCCATTAGTCCTTGTCCTATCACTACAGTTCCTGATGAACAGTCCCTCTCTGGCTTCCCTTGTAGGCACCTTCAGATACTGGAAGATTGCTGTGAGGTCTCCACACAACCTGCTCTTCTCCAGGCTTAACAGCTGCAAATTCCTCAGCCTGTCTTTGTAGGGGAGGTGCTCCAGTCCTCTTATCAACTTCATGAGCCTCCTCTGGGGTGCCTCTATTCCTTTATAAAGCTATCAATATCTATTTAAGTGTATCAGATAGCTTCTCTAACACTGGTGCTTTTGAGCTTCACATGGCCTAAAACAGTCTGTGCATTTATATGCGACAATTTGGATTAAACATCTGAAACATGACCAGGTGGTTTTGCACTCAGAAGTCTGCAATCTTTAGCCTTTTCCTTGCTCTCTGGCCCCAGACGAGCTTAGCTCCTGGAGTACGCCAGAGCAAACTTAGTAACACGTAAAGTGATGTGCCTCATGAATCTCACTTAATTACATCAAAATGAAGTTTACATGGAGTGTGCTGTATATCCTGTCTACTGAGAATTTTTTTGTAGTCTGTAGGAAGACATTTTCTCTCCCATGAGACAAACGTCCCCTGGCAGACAATGCAAAGCAGCCTCTCACCTTCCCCTTCAGTTGGAGAAAGGAAGCAGGAGGGTTGCCAGCTAAAGTAGGGGAGGATAAACACACCACATTATTTTGACCTCCATGATAAAAATAAAAAAAAAAAAAAAAGAAAAGAAGAAAAAAAATCGATTCCTGTAATATAGTAAAACACTGGTTTAATCCCAGTATTTTACAAGAAAGAGTTGATTTCATTGTCAAATACTGAATTCCAAATGCTCATTCAATCTAAATGGCATCTATTTTTTCAGTTTAAGTAAAGTGCCTATTAAAAAATAAAAAGATTGAGAGACCAGGAGCATAATTGCTTTTGGGACAAAAAAATTTCCTTTCCACTTTTTATGAGGGTGGAAGAGTATTTTGAAAGGCTGGCACTCGGATTTTTATCCTGCACCTCTTTCTGCTATAGTGCTGTGATATTGATGAGCATTACTTTACTTTTCTTTCATTTGGCAGAATAATGCAGTTAGGGATGTGAAGGTATTGTTATCAAAAGAAACAGACATGGATGGAGAGAGTCAAATTTCATATGCTTATGTTTGTATCTACTTTGTGCCATGTTGACTACAGGGATGTTCTATGTATCATTGAAGAAAAAAAAGGGTTTATATTCACCCTTGAAATCCTGCGTTTTCTTATATCTGGAGTTCGGCTTTTCCCATTCCATCATGCTATAGAGGTAGAAGCAAGATGGAATATGAATATGGAACTAGATCCAGACATCCTTCACATTTGGTTTGGTCTAACTGTTAGATCTAAACTTCCTCCAGGTGCATCCTATCCTAAATTAATTTACTTCTTATATTCCTGAAATAAATACCTTTTGCCACAGGCTTTTGGAGTTAACAGAGTTTTGTGACTATGTATTAGCACAATTAGAGCACACTTGTTTGATAGGTTCATTATTTTTTTTCATTAAAAATCCCTATGTCCCACAATAGTATATAAACCAGGCAATCTGTCCCTCTTAAAGTTTATGTTTTGAGATATGACAAATATCAAAGCAGCAGAAGAATATGGTGGTGATATCCAAAAATGGAAGTTTATAGCTTAATAATGCACGTGTATTGGATGACCAGGTGATTTCTGGTCTTTCTTCACTTCCTCTCCAAACACAGTTGTTTTATTGTCATAATTAGGAGTACAAGGAAATGCTATTGTGTGTTTTGGAAGAGTATTAACTCCATATTAGGAGTTAATCTATTTCTGCTCAGTATCACAGAGAATGTTCAGTGGGTTATGTTTACTTTAGTTGTCCTCAGACAGCACAATTCAGTCTCTTGCACTACTCTTAATGGGCTTTTTTCTTTTGTCCTCAATGTTGGGTCCTTAAATTGAACTCTTAAAAGGAAACTGATAAAGAAAGGGTCAATAAAAGTTAAAGGAAACCTCTGTGGCTAACCTTTAATAAAACTAGGATACTAAAAGGGTTAAAATATGAGTATGTGAACAAGGTACCCTGATCCAAGCAATGAGATATTTTATGTGGAATTTATTTTAACTAATTGTAAGCAGGTGCACTTGAACTACCGGATGCCAACCTGCCAAAATGTGTCACGCCTCTAAAACTTAGCCAGATCCTAATGCACGGTGAGGCCTGTCTGGTGCTGGTGAGCCTTTCTGAGATATTGCCCAGAGTTACTCTGTTGGACCAGGATAAGTGTTACAGAGACGCTCACAACCACTGCCTGCCTGTTGGGGCTTGCTGTGGTTGGGTCTGTGGCAGGAATACCCAATTTCCTCTTCCTTGCTGTTTGATACGCATAAATGCCAAAGTGGTGTTAGGATTCATTCTCCATCAGCAGGAATGATTTTTTTTGCAGTGGGTTTATTCTGCATATTTATTCTGCTCCAGCAGTGTTGCTGTAGAGCAGCTCCTGAAACGCAGAACCAAAGGTGTGTAGTAAAACACGTTGTCTTCAAGTTCTCTGAGTGAGCCTCGCTGTGCCACATAGACCTCTTCAGAGTATGAAAGACCGGTTGAAAGGTCAACTGGGATACCTAAAAATATACAGTCATAACATTTGTTTTACTGGTAATAAGCGCTCAGAAGCACAAAATGGTTTGTGAGTGCTGAGATCACTTGGAGCTGTTGGATTGGCTGCCCTCGATGTCACAGCCCTGTCGATAATGTCCAGTAAATCTGAGGGGCTAACTGTTTCCTTACTGTGTATAAATTCCGTTTCATGACAGCAATAATACGTTCCAGGCAGTGCATTTCAGGGTGATAATTATACATCTTGGGTGGTTAAAGTTACTCCACCTTAGTTGTGTGCAAAAAAAAAAAAAAAAAAAAAGAACTCCTGTAC
>VZRE01004651.1:445225-501673 GCA_013396775.1 Cephalopterus ornatus
GTACTCCTGTACTACTGGCAAAAATGGGAGAATTTCCTGGTTTCTATGAGTTTAAATAAAGAAAAAGCAGGAAGGGAAGCAAGTAAGGTTTTTTGATGTGTGTGCCTTTTTTTTTTTTTGTTTGTTTGTTTTGATTTTGGGTTTGTTTGTTTCATTTGTGTGATTTTCTTTTGTTTTGTTTGTTTTGTTTTGTTTTTCTGTATTTCAGTGAGATTCTGGCTGAATAAAGGTGGGATGTGAAATGAGTTCAAACAGAATTCGAGGTATGGCCTGTGCAATTGTCTCCAAGCTTTTTCAGCTAACTGACCACTGCCAAATCTCAAATACTTTGTGGACCACTGTCTGCCTTTGCCATTAAACTTTTTTTTGAGAAGTGAACTGTAGAGATGCACTGTTTCGTAGGGGTCTGAAGATTGCGACCTCAGAGGAAGTCAGCTTTCTGTGGACTGTGATTTCACATGATAACAGGAATAAAAAAGATTTCAAAGTGATGAACAAGTAAAGATGGTATCAACCATACTTGTATCATGTCCTACACACATTTGGTCACTTTTAAAAAATATTTCATATTGCAGATTCCACAATCTCGTCATGTGTTTGCTCCAGACCTTCAGTGTTCATACTATTAGGAAGCGACTGCTAATATGAAATCTAAATCTTTCCATTAATCTAGGCCTATACATCCAGGGCATAGAAAATATGTACTTTCTCTTTGCAGCTTTCTTTTGTATATTTAAGACAATTACCGTGTTTCCTCCTTCCTCTTTTCAGTAACCAAACCACCTCAAATCTTCCAATTTTTCCTCTAAGGCATATTTTCTGAGCTTTTAATATGCAGTTCTGTCAGTGCTCAGTATTTTTGCTCAGATACAGTAACTGAGGCCTCTCAAACTCTGAGAGAGGAAGAAGGAGAATCTAGTCTCTTGCAGACTTCGTATCTTCTTTTGCAGGCTACTCCAGTGTGTCATTTGAAACACTGTATCATTCATCGTTTGCTCCACTACATAACCCCTAGTTCTTTCCTATCTAACTACTTCTTAGACACCCGTTCTCTATCTGTTGTTCATGCAGCAGTTTGTTCCTTGTACAGAGGCAATAAATAGTCCTCTGCCCTGTGGACAGTGCTCTACGGATTTCTGACTGTTAACACCACTGTAGGAGGATTATGATGTCCTTCCTATCCTCTAGTGCATTAAGAGTTTGTCTTACTTGTTGTCGTCTTCAAATTTGATGGATAAGTTGGTTTTGGTACTAGATAAATACTCTTTTTATCTTTTCTGGATTATTAGTGAAAATACTGAGAAATACTTGATGTAGGAAAGACCCTTTAACCATTGATTGGTCCCTCCTGGAAAGAGAATTGTATTTTCCTTTCACCTAGTCCATGCTTTCATAAATTTCCCCAGAGCTCATCATGTCATACAGTCTGGCACATTTCTTAAGATGAGCTATGTAAGAACTATGCTTTCTTTACCCACAAGTTATGTTATGTGGTTGTAGGAGTTACTTTGGGTTTGCAGTTTGTTCTGGCAAATGTAAACTGGCTCATGCTTATCACATTGTTTATTTTGTAGGTATTTACAGATGGTTTGTTGATTATTTGTTCTAACGTTTCTCTAGCATCCTGGAGCTGTAGTGTAAAAATTGCTGCTTTCCTCTTCTTTCTCTTTTTTAAAAGTTGACACTGTCATTGTCCTTTTCAATTTTTTGTGTCACCTCAGAGACATCTCTCTTATAATATCTGTCAATGGTTTCAAGATTAGTAAACTTGTGATGTATTTAAAAGTATTTATGCATCTTACAATGTTACATGGTCTGTAATATGAGTGTATTAGACCCAACCATTTTATCATGGAAATTATCTTCACCTTTGCTAACCTCTTGTCTTATTTTAAGCTCGTCTCATTTCTTTGTAGGAATCAGTAGTCTGATTTTTGTGTAGAAAAAAAATTAAGAATTAAACTACGGCTATCTTGGTAGGATATTTATGGATTTATTAGAAAAGAAGTATTGCCATGCAAACATATTTCTGCTAGATCTGACCTAGCAGAGAGAGTGTACCACAAAGAAACAGTTTAGGTGTGAAGTGAAAATTAATACAAATTGGTCATCTAGCATTTTCTAGTACAACTAAAGTAAGAATCATACATATTGCCTGTATTTAGATTTTATTTACTGTATGCCCTATACATGGTTTGGAACATGAGGAAGCTAGGACATGAAACATTTGCTTTCAAAGTTTTTAACAGAATATCTCCTAATCTGAAGTCTGTTTATCACTGCTATGCTTCTGAGAAATCCTCTGAGATCTTGGTAGTTGATTAAAAACATCCCTTGGATTTCAGCAAAAGTCAGAATGTGCAGTGGACTTTGCAAACATAAGAAAGAAGAAACTGCTGATATTGAGTCCTCTTATGCCTTTGGGATCTTTCTGTGTACATACAGCAAGGAAGCTGTATCCTGAATCCAGGGCATGTCCATTGCTACTTCTTACTTTAATTCAGCAGAATGAACTTATCCATACACATTAGAGGAAATTCTACTCTAAGTGAAACCTCTTTAAAAACCAAATATATATAAAATAAAAGGAAGACATACACCCTCCAGCACCACCTTTAAGCTGAAAACAGTATGAAGCAGATGAAATTTCTAGTGCAACCAGAAACCATGGAGTAGTGTTCTAATACCACATATTTTCCTATTCCCCAAACTTTTAGGGTTGTGTCACAAATATTGCTGCAATTGTTTAATTTTACCTTCCTTAAAATCTTAGATCTTACTCTAGTTTCAGAGGATGCAGACCTATTTATTGCAGACTTTGAAGAGATCTACTCCATACTGTTCCTTAGGCTTAATATACTACATTTTAGACTTACCTACAAGTTAGTGGTATCTGAGAAATTGTTTGGTAGCACTTGTTACTTCCAGGTCTCCTGCTATTGTATTTTCACTTTTTAAAGGGGCCAATTCTCTGAATCAAATTCAAGAACTGTTTTAATTTTTGTCTCATATCTAATCTTGTCTGGGGGTCACACTTTTCCACAGGGTGGTCGTCTTTTTGGTGAGAACAGTACTTATAAGTCATTTCCAGAAAAGTGTGTATAAGTTTATCTCATAATACCTTACTTCCAAACATCAGTGCTTAAATGCAATAAGTGGTCACAGTAGCTATATTTAGAAAACGTTTCTCCTGAAGAGCTTTATTAGAAGCCGGCATCTTTCCAAAAGTGAATTTTGTTTGCTAAGAATCTCCAAAAGCCTTTGCCAAAAATGTATTTTGTAATATTTTAGAGCCAAACTGGGATTAAATAGTAGTCAGGGAATGGTGCATCAAAACAGGAAGCTGGGTACAAGCTGATGAGGAGAGAGCTGCTCTGCTGATTTTAGGCAGGGTCACCCTATGAACACATTTTCTCCACTGCCTTCCCCACTATATGGAGCTGCCAAATGAAAGTGTGTCAGAAGCAGGAGCACAACACTGCAGTGCTGTTGACTGCTAACTGGCTAGAGGCAATCATACTTTTCTTCCAAATGCTGCCCTGGAGGCAGGGATGTACCCACATCCAGCTGGTCCTATACCTTCTCCCATGTGCCTGATGACACCACACATAGGTCCCTGTGGTGTAGGGACTTCTGAGGAGAAAAAAATAGATTATGAAGGAAGGTGAAAATCTGTCCTGAAACAAAATTTGAGGAAGGCAAAAAAAGCTAGTTGAAAAGAGGAAATTTGACGGTGTGGAAAGAGGACAGGGTAGGAAGGTAGCCAACAGTCCATCATTCAACCCAAGGCTTAATCATGCTATAGTGCATCATGGGACATAACAGTAAGGATGGAAAGGGAAGGGATCTCACCTTCTCATCTTCTGTAGCTTCCTTATTAATCATGTGTTGTTCGTCAAATCAAACAAATAAGTCAATTGTTGCATATCAGCAGTGAAACAAGCTCAATTGGCAGCAGTAAGTTAGCAGGTACAAAAGTGCATAGTCTCATTCCGAGGTTCATGGGAATCAGGCCCATCTGCTGAGGCTGTAAGACTCCATTAATTTTTTTTACAGGAGGCTAAAGATTTTCAGAATCTATTTCTGTCCAGGCTGACGCTATAAGAAGACTGACATGGTCAGTCCCACAGTTCATGTCAGCTAGTCTCTCTTTCTAGAAATAATTTGATTCTTCAATCAGTTTAATGTGCAAATTTGGTTGCATAGTTTTTTTCTGTCATTCAGAGTCATAATCTGCTTTAAAATTCCAATTTTTCCTCCTAAAATAATAATGAGTGGGGCAGGTTGTTTACATTATACTTTTCCTGTTCCTGGGAAATGAATGTTCAAAAGTTATAGTATGCAGGTGGAGCTTTTTTTTTTTTTCTTTTTTTTTTTAACCTACAAGCCAGTAATTAGCATCTTTGCTTTGTGGATGTGTGGACCTTATTGCTTCATCAAGCGTCTGAGGACCCATCTGGTTTTCATCAGCAGAACCGCACTATTTGACAATGAGGGAAAAAAAGCAAGTTTTGCTAGCAGCAATAATAATCAGTTTTCCTTCCCCACATCTCTTTCCCCACTCGACCTCTCCAGCAGCCATATTCTCTTCTTCACCCTTCCCAAAGGAAATAATGTGAATGACTGCAGTGACTTGTATATAAATCAATAATATTCTGCTGTCTTAGGAGAAGAATAATATATGTTGACATCAGTGACTACCTCAGCTTCTCCAACTGTATTTGTGACTACAGGTGAGAGACTTCTCTTAGGAAAATCAAGGGTACTGCTCAAAGCAGTAATTTGTGCTCTTCATCCACCTCCTTTTTAAGACTTCTGAAGTGATCCTATTCCCTAAACATCTTCTTAATGCAGAAACTCCCTTTCTTAAGACTTGGATTTTGTTTTTGTCATTTATTGAACAGAAACAGATTCTGAACAGCTAATATACAGACACTGCTGGTCTATGGAGTCTTCTTGGAAGGGACTTTTGGGCTTTCAGTAACTAACTATGAATCCCATCCACGTTTTTGTAGTAACACTCAGGCCAAAGGTCTGTCTCCTCAAAATATCAGCACTCCTGAGCAGATGGATCAGGTCCATCCTATATTCCAGCTTTAAAAAAACGGTTCTCAGATGGTTTGAACAGAGGGTTATGACTTTTTTCTACCCTACTCCACTCCTCCCCATCCTCCCCCTCCCATTTGATCTGCTATGTCAAACACTGATTGTGATTAATGATGACAGAGATTACTGTGAGCATAAAGTTCAAGAGCTCAGCTGTTTATTTGTTTAAGAAAGTTGTTTCTTTATATATGTAGCCACATGCTTAGACTGAAATACCCCAGCACAATCACGGGTTTGTCCAAATATTGTTTTGACAGCAAAGAATGCTTGTAAACATCCAGGATGGGGAGGGGAAATATTCAGTATCTTAGGATTCATTCCATTTTCATGTGGTTTGTTCTATCAGTGGCATGGGAGAAAATGCCTGTCAAAAAACACTGAGGAGGACACTGTGTGTGAAAGTACAGTGGCTCAGGTGAGTAGCACTGGAACATAAGTGGGAGTGTAGAGGCAGCTTCTGGCTGTCCTCTTCAGCAAACAAGAATGGAAGGCAGACCCAGATTCAAAACTTTCAATTACAAGAGATACAGAGGATGGCTGTATCCCTACTTTGCCCAGGAACTCTGCCTAATGTCATCATTGACAAGCCAAGTCATTGATTCACGTAGTTGGCTGAATTTATCTGTCATCCTGTTTCTGCAGAACATTGGATTCATTTTCTCAGAAGTGAAATTTGTTGGAACTTTGCTTCATCTTCTAATACTTAGGAACAAATCTATTAATTAGCTAAGCACCTACAGTTCTCAATGGTCTTTCACTTACAGGTGTAGCTGAGGTTAAGATTTGACTCATGAACTGTAGAAGCAGAGCTTGTGATTATGTCTTGGGCAGTGGGAAAGCAAAATGAGTCTTTCTTCAACTCAGAGTTCTCTCTGGCTGTCCACTCTTATTTGCTAAGTTTGATTTAACAACTTACCTCTGTTTATACATAAAATACATCTTAGCTGTTAATCACAATAAATTAACAAATGGAAGGAAATAAAACCTGCTGAAGTCACTTTCAGGTGAATCTAACTGCTGCACTTGACTATTTTGTTAAAGATTTCCAGCAAAAATTCTGGGAAAGAGAATAGTCTTTAAATTATTGCTTCCTTTTTAAAGCTATCCCCATGATACACACATCAATTTTTTATAAGAGTAGTTCCTTTGAAAATTATCTTCTTGTGTTTTCTTTCTTTCAAAATTTATTTTAACTGAGAATAAACTGATTTTTCATCATGACACTTGTTTCTCCAGAGAATAGTATTGTTTTTCTTTTACTATTTTCTGGTTCAGTCGATTTAAGTCATGCTCCTCCTCCACTTCCTTACTGCTCTAAGCAGAATCAGGGGTTAGTTAAGGAAAATTGTGTCTGAGTTGTGTCCAATTGTAGGCTTCTGACTCAAAAAACCCCAAAACAACAAACAAACAAACCACTCTCAAAACCCACCCTTGATTTCTTGTCCTTAATAGCTTGATTGCCAGATTATTTATTTAAAATTACAGCACTTGTTTCCTGTTTTCAAAGGCTAAAATCAGCCACTTAAGCATGACTAAAAAAAACCCAGGGTGCCTAAATTAGTTTGCCTAGTTAGAGCAATAACAGCTCTATCAGACTGCAGGTGTCACAATACCCACGCAGAGCAAACTTAAAAACAGGAGGTAGCCTTACTGAACCCAAAGGAATCTTTTTTAGCAGAGTTCATGCTTCTTAGCTCATGAGGTCAAGATATAGAAAAGCAGCTGACACTATGATATTGAAGGCTCCAGTGGTTTTCCTGCAGGAATAGATGGATGACCTGGTTGTTTTATATTGCTGACTTTGTCCATTAAAACAGCAAAGTAAAAACTGGTTTTCCTCATGTGGGTTTCTTCTTAATGAAATTTGTTCCTTGTCATCAAACCTATTTGTACGTTCTTTTCTCCCTCAGTCTCCTTTTTCTTAATAGTCTCAAAACTTCCTGGCTTTACGATTTCAGCTGTCAGAAGGCAGTTCATCCAAGCCTAAAGTGTTCTGACATAATTCATGCCAAAAATAAGGGGGGGTGGGGAAGGGTTTATTAGACTTTATATCTATGCCATATTGTTTCAATGCAGGCATTTATTTCTATTTGAGTTCCTCAAATTCAGAAGAATCAGGAATGATCAGATATATTTTCAGATAATAAAACTCAGGCCTACTGTCGATGCTAGCTTGCAGTACTAGTGACTGAGTTCTGGGTGTTTTGTGGGAGGTTCCAATTAGGTCAATCCCCAGAATTTAATGCAAATATTTTGATAGAGGAATCACATCCCATATATATTTACAGATTAATCTTAATACAGTTCCTTCTACATATGGGCTTCCATAATGTTTTTTTCCCCTACAGGTAACTTGGTCTTCACATCCTTAAAATTATCAGGATTAGAAATCTAGACATTTATCCAACCTCACATCATTTTCTCACTGTTATGATTGGATCAGTTATTCAGACAACTCATCATATAATTTAAGGATAGCTTGAGTCTACTATTTCCCCACTCTTTCTGCAGCCGCATCACATATGTCATATGTGTAGACAGAAGAGCTTACTTGTCAAAACCTAAATCCTTTATACAAGAAAATGAAAGCTCAGAAGGAGTAAAGGGCAACAGGAAAGAATATTTCAGAGAGAGCTTTTGTTATGTGATAGTAGCTTCTTTGAAAGAATTGTTTCAGTTTTTTTTATGACCTGTTTATGACTGCAGAAGAAGTGTAGAACTGAAGTGCTGACCAGTGCACTTTCCTCCTGATAAGAGAGACAGCATCAGCATCAGATAGACCAAAGTATTTTTCACAAAATCCCATGCAGGAGTCATTTACCTGACTCATAACAATTCTGTGTATAATGTGCTCTAGGTTTTACTTTCTTACTTAGGCTTTTGTTCCCCAAACACCTCCTTTTTACATGATATATACATACCATAATTCCAAGTAGTTTAATTTCCAAATTATCTAGGTGTTCAAACAGATACAACAACCCAATTGAAATATTTCTTAGCAAGCCTTAGAAAGACAGCTGAAGTGAAAAACTTACCTGGCACTCCTGAGTAGAATCAGGTTGCATATTCATACCTATACATGTTTGATTTCCTATGGTTTTAGAGTTGGTCTAGGCCTATCTTAAGTGCTGTTTAAAACACAGCTAAACTCTCACAAGAAAGATGATTTCAGTAAAATTCCGCTTCAGAGTTGAACCCTATTTCATTTTTGCTTTAAGCTCACTTGAAGCTACTCTCAGATTGTTCCTCAGTTTCACTTTGATTTACTAACTTGAACCCCTGATGCAAACCCAACCTAACAGCAGCTAAGGACATACTGGTCTGTGTTCACCAAAAGCTCTGGTGACTTTGAAATCAGCTAAAGCCTTGTGGAGAGCACCTGTGTTGTTTTGGGTTAAGCTATTTTCGAGCAGTTTCTCACCTGCAGGCCACATCTGTCTAACTCATCAGCAGAAATGGGCATATCTGTGCCCAGGAACAAACTGCTTTGAGATGTTCATGGAAAATCTAGGAAATCCCTGTCACTCCATATTACTATTTGGCAATCACTTTCCCTGGGAACCTGCTTTTGCTGGAGCAGGCAGGCTGTCAGCCCTGCAAGTGGTCTTTTTGTTTATGTATCTTTTCTGTTCCTCTGTTTACTTAAAGGGACAGAATTGTCAGCCCTTGTAAGACTGGTCTGTGTAACTGATGGCCTACCCACCCCGCACTCGCATTTTTTTATTTTAACTTTTTTTTTAAAAAAAGAAGACTCTTATCCAAACATGAGTGAAATGGGTAGATTTATGAAAGCAAAGAAGAGCAAAGTGGAAAAGGAAGTTTATGTTTTTTGTAGAGACTCGCTGCTGTGTAAATGCACTGAAAGAATCTCTTGGCTGTTTGGGCTTTTGCATAACAGCTAGAGACACAGAGCAATTAGATTTTCTAAGTATAAGCAAGAGAATCTGCTCTGTTTATACAGAAAAGTCCCCCAGAAGAGAGGCAGGAGCGGAGACATAAGTAATAAGCACATATGTTTGGAAAGAGTATAATGTACTTATAAATATTATAGTGGCGTCGCTACAGTTAAGGGTCTGGCAGAATTTCTGCTGTAAACCCTTCTTGTCAGAGGTTTGGGACAGAGCTGTAAAAATTCCAGGCTGCAGCTTGGCATGTGAGGGCTCAAGGCAGGATCACAGGTTTCCCTCCCGCCCCCTAAATTAATTGTTATGAACCTTGTTGTCAATAGGGAAGTGACATTAGGCAGAACCTTCGCTTTTCTCTCTTGAGAGAAAGGTTTGTATTCCTGTCTTGCAAGAAAAGCTGGGATATTGAAAATGCACTGGGTCATCAGATTGTACTGCAGGAAGGAATGCCGGTGTGTTGAGGAGTGGTAGTTAGAAACAAAGTGTGCAAATGAGTGGCACCTTTCATGTTTAGATCCAGTTTACATATCTCTGGATGTCAGATTTCCCAAAGAGAAGATCATACAACTTTTTAGGAAGCTGTCTTCATAAAAAATACTGCAAAGGGAATAAAAACCAATTAATGATTTTATAACAGAACATTTTCTTTGAGTCTTCATTGTTTACTGGTTGCATTTTGTTAGAAGCTGAACCTAATGACAAAAGGAAGACCCAGGATCTGTTCTTGAGCTGCAGTCTTTAAGGTTATGATGTTTTTGTGTATTAACTGGCAAATCTGGCACTGGTAAGAAAGGCAATCTTAACTAAGATTAAAAACGAATTAATCTACAATAAATCTTGACTATCCAAATAGCCAATGAGAAAAATAATGTTTTACATTTGGGCATAGTATATGCTCTTTAAATTCAACACAAATGTCATCAGAAAAAATCCTCTATGTTCTGCTCAGCCAAACACCTGAAAATTCCCGCACACAGTATCTGAACCTGGTCTTCGCCACACACGAGCTGGAAATCTGAATACAAAGGACCAAACTGAGCACTGAAAGAGATGGTAGATACATATGCACTAAGCATATTGATAGCTGTAATTACACAGGGGTTTAGGGACCTAGTTTTGGGGCTAACATTTCATATGAATGTCACCTGATCTGGTCCTCATGGGTTATGTATATATTATTAGCCATTAAATTATCATTGAAATTGTTACCTTTTGGTAGTGGCTAAAGAGGAATGAATTCTACTCAGGTATCAGGTTGTCAAGAGCAATGTCACAACAGACATCTTGAACTGCTAAGGCAAAAGAAAAGATCAACAAGACAATAAATCAGTAAGCTATGCAAAATGTTTCCATTATGCCAAAAAAGTCTCTAGTCTACAAAACACGTGTTTTTACCATGATGGTTACAAAGAGCATTTAAGCTGAAAAATGGAATGTCATTCACTAATTTTATTACAAATGGTTAGTCAGGCAAAAATCTAATTTGCTAAAGGCACTGTCCCTACTGCTTCCTTGCCCACTGCATAAATTGAGTGCTCGTAGGCCAACGTTTGTACTGATGTATATCCTGGGCAACACCACTGAGCTGAGTAATGCAGGGTACAAGGGCCCTAGGATACAATCTGGCTTCAAGTAAATGCCACCTGGAGAAGCTCAGGTGTCTGGTGAGGTAGTTTGTCTCATTTTGAAGAAAGGAAGTAAAGATAAGTTCCTATTGGCCTAAATATCCCTTTAAAGTGTTATTGGGAGCCTGACTTAAAAGCAGAAAATTCTGAGCAGAAACTGGCTGTCCAGTCTAAACCAAATCTATTTTGCAAAACAGTGGGACATGTGGAAATTAAGTACGAAGTAGGGCATAATAAAGCTGTTGATTTTAAGACAGATCCTTATGGATTAGATGCTTTGTTTCTGCCTGTTCAAGTAAAATGACTAGAGGGAAAAGTCTGATCTTTCCTGCTTCACAGGAATTCCACTCAGTCTTTACTCCTTCTTTCCAGTATAACTGGAAAGGGGCAGGCTTTGAGTCTAAGTTAAAAAAGATGCTCCATATATTGGCCTTTTAAAGTAAAGATTTAATCACTCTCTTTTATTATCGACATAGGTAAAGGCTTTCTTAATTCTGAAAGATAAAGGAGAAAAAATAAAGATTTAGTGGTTGGAAGCTGAAGCTATATTAATACAGAGATGAAATAAGAACACATTTTTAAAGATGAGGGTAATTATCTGTTGGAACAAATTACCATGGGGATTTGATGAATTCTCCATCCCTTGAAATATTTAAATAAGAAATGGACATTTTTCTAAAACTGTGGTCGAAGTCAGCTTGGAGTTATGGGTTTGCAAGAATTACTGAGTGAAATTACTGATGTTGTGAAGGAGGTCAAACTAATGACTCCTAAGTATCTGTCTTCTGGTCTCAATAATTAATATTGCTAGAGGGAGAAGAGTTATTCATGTTTTTGGTTTTCTAGAAATAGCCAGAAGTGGCTACAGTCCCACTCTGAATTTCAGAAACAGAAGGTGAACTTCTAGAAAAGTAGCTGACTTCACTTTGAAATGCTTTTGTGTCACTTTGTATGTAACATTGTCATCCACATCACTGGAAAAGTATCAGTGGCCTTCAGCACGTTTTCCGGGAGATAACACAGAAACACAAATAGATTTTTTCTTTTTTTTTTTTTTTTTGAATCAAAGAATCTCCTTGGAATTGCCTGTCTTGGCTCTATGCTTTACTGACAATTATAATTCCAGTGGTAACTACTCATTCCTTTCACCTAGTTTGCTTTGGAGGGGACATTGACCATATGTAATACTTGTTAGAAATAGCTATAGCCATATAGCTAAAGCAGAAATTACACTCTCAAAAATATATATGAAGGTGTGGAAATTCACTTTTCCCTCTGTAAGTAAACCGCAGCCAGATCTTGTCTAACATTATCCTCATTGCTCCGTAGGTACACTTTTTGTGTGTGTGTGCACGTACATTTGTGTGCGTGCGTGGATGCATGAATGTGACTGATGTGTAATTTCAGTAAAATTAAAAGGGAGAGAAACCATGGCAAATCTGATCCAGTACTACCAAATTCCTGGACAGGTAGTCCATGCATCAATCTCTCCTCACTTCACATTCTCAGGACAGTTCAATGTGCCTGAGGCCTCAGAGGAATTTTTCTCATATGCCTCCAATGTTTTTATAAGACTTCCTTGGCAGGAAATACATGTGTTCTTAATAATGATTAAAAAGAATAAATTCACCTTTCAAAATCAAAGTGAAAATAGCATAGCAGGTGTAATTGAGGCAAATGATTATGGTGCTTATCTGTCTTTACAGAAAAAGCTCAAGGGAATTTACTATCTCCACAAGGACGTAATATTTTCTGTAGAACTTGAGTATATGGTTTGCCAAGAATTCAAGGCTGAGTATAAAACATGCCATTCAAGAATGGATATGAGCATTCACCTAGGTGAAGAACAACTTTTTAAAGAAAGAAAAACTATAAACAGAGTTTGAAATAAACCAGGTATAAACTACATGTGCAAAATCCAACAAGGAAACATCAGCAAATATTCTGCACTGAAAATACAGGAAGAAAATGGATTTTATGATCAGATGGTTAGCCTGAGATCCACCTGATGACTGCATTTTCACATGATTAAACAAAGAAGATAAGGAATACACACTTTGCACACAATCTAAGTATCTTTAGGAAGCACATAAGTAGCTCCAAGTGTAGTTCTTGGGGAAAGGATCTGTACCTCAGTTAGCATCATGCATATTTCTATGATGCTGTGAGAAATCTTGGCTTCTAGCATTCTCCAAATTCATTTTGAGATCGGTCTCTCACCTTGCATCACCTTGTCCCTTCCAGCTGGCAGCGTACATTAGAACAGTTACGAGGAAAATAAGGGAGCAACAGACAAGCTTAGATTCAAAGCAGCACATTTGACAACCTCTTTACTCCGAAGTGGAGTAAAGAGGATGGAAGGAGAACGTAACATGTTGTTGACAGATTTCACAACTCCAATTCATGGAATATTTGTTGGAATTATTTATTTTATTTGCCTATCACCATGGCAACTGAGTCCTTCAAGTATTAAAAAAAAAAATCAGAAACATATTTGGGCCACATTTCATGAGCTTTTGAATGTTACTTTCTGGTGTGTAATTGTTTCTCCTTCACTAGTAATTAAGCTGCAGTATGCCTAGGCTTGCAAATCCAACAAACTTGGAAAATTCCTTTAATTTTTAAAGTTTGTTTGTTTGCCAGGTGGTTTTTTTCCTCCAAGCTTGTCCAACTTTGAAAATTACAACTTAAGTAAAACCAAAAACGTAAGTGTCATGGATTGCTGAGGGATTACCTTACCACATTAATATTCAATAATACCAGCTGCCTTTGTACAGTATACGAGGGCCCTGATTCAGTGGGGTTCCGAAATGGGGCCCACAAGTTTGGTGGAGAGAGGTGTTTCTTTCTTTTGAAGCTGGTCAACACTTTCAAATAGAGATTTTTTTTTTCCCCCCGTGTACATGGAATGCTTATAAAAGTTTCTGGTAAGCCTAAGAGTTTGGTAATCTTACTCCAGAATGCTATGATTTTGAAGACTGGAATAAAATCTCCATAATTGTCAACCCCCTCAATGGAAACTCTTCCAAAATTTTCAACCGTTTTTTTGATTTGCCTCTTTTCCAGCTTCTACTGACCAAACTCTGCCTTTTTATGTATAAACTACTGAGGCATAAAATGCATATGAAGGGAAGAGACGAGATTATAAACTGGGACCCCAAATCATAGGATGGTTTGGGTTGGAAGGGACCTTAAAGATCATGCAGTTTCAACTCCCCTACCATGGGCAGGAAAACTTCCATGAGACCAGGTTGCTCAAAGCCCCATCCAACCTGGCCTTGAACACTTCCAGGCATGTGGCATCCACAGCTTCTCTGGGCAACATGTTCCATTGTCTCCAGTGTCTCATCACCCTTATAGTCAAGAATTTCCTCCTTATAGTTAATCTAAACCTACCTTCTTCCAGTTTGAAGCCACTTCCCCTTGCCCTATCACTACATGGTCTTGTAAAAAGTCCCTCTCCATCTTTCTTGTAGGTCCCCTTTAGGTACTGCAAGGCTGCTCTGAGGTTTCTCCAGAGCCCTCTCTTCTCCAGGCTGAACGACCTCAACTCTCTCAGCCTGTCTTTGTAGAAGAGGTGTTCCAGCCCTATGATCAAGTTAGTGCCCCTCTTCTGGACTCACTCCAGCAGGTCCATGTCCTTCTTATGTTGAGGGCCCCAGAGCTGGATGCAGCACTCCAGATGGGGTCTCACAAGAGTGGAGTAGAGGGGCAAAATCACCTCCCTTGACCTGCTGGCCACACTTGATGCATCCCAGGATATGATTGTCTTTCTGGACTGCAAGTGTACATTGATGGGTCATACTGAGCCTCTCACAACCAACACCCCCAAGTCCTTCTCCTCAGGGCTGTTCTTAATCCATTCTCTTCCCTGTCTGTATTTGTGCTTGGGATTGGCCCAATCCACATGCAAGACTTACTATTATACCTAAGCTTTTTTTAGGTCAGGCAGTATTTTGCAACATATGCATTTGCCAAACCACACTCTGGTGATAGACCTTCCGCGAGTGATGTTTTACTTTGCCAAGAATTAAAGGATACTGAAGGTGAAAAATTTTGCTGGAGCCAGCACAAGGACTGCAACAAGCCAAGCAAACTAATCATGCAGGTAATTTCCTATTTGCTCTTTGGTCAGGAAAATGGACCTCAACTCAGAAGCCCTATGTCACTTAGAGTCTAACACTGTAGGGTAATCCTGTCAACACAGTGAAGTGCAAAAAGGGTGGTCGACGGTGCTGGAGGGATGCTGAGTTTTTCTTTCCTAAAACCTTCACTTGCTTTTCATGTTGATTGCTTGTGATTTTGTTAGACTCACTTAACCAGAAGGATGGAGTCATGTGCAACTTCTCGCAAAAGGAGCAGCAAGACTCAGGGTGAGAGCTGGCTTCAGGCAGAGAGTTTTCCAGTTTTCAGGAAATGAAGATTTAGCACCCTGGAACTGCAGGCAGAAGGAATGATCTGTTTTGCCAAGAGCAATGGGAGCTGGGACACTTGCCTATCTGGCTGTGGGAGCCAGGGAGCAGGCGGACTGTGGGGATGGAGCCATGCCGGCAGCCGAACCCTTGCCCCATGGCTTCTTGCACTCGGTACCTTGGTGCTCCCATGACACAAAAGTGTTTCCAGATGAATGGATTGTGTCCAACTGTTTTGCCTTTTGGCTATTAGCACTGCAAGAGCAAACAATTTTTCTCATGGCTAACTAACTTCCTTCAATTCCTTCCCCCTGCAGAAATTTGCTTCTTGTTTGTCGTGCCATGACAACATCACTGAGCTATCCAGAGCTAATGTGTTAATGCAGGAAGGGACAGATCTGAGAGGCTCGACTGGCAATTTTTAAACTCCAGATGGCCATTCTCCAACTACCTGTCGGCTTGAATAGGAAATAAGTCTCCTGATAGGCTCACTTCCTTCCGTTTGCATTGTTTTCAGCAAAAATAGATTTTTAATAACTCCCATAATAACGTTCCTGCAAG
The DNA here is from genome assembly GCA_013396775.1 of Cephalopterus ornatus. Taxonomy (NCBI): domain Eukaryota; kingdom Metazoa; phylum Chordata; class Aves; order Passeriformes; family Cotingidae; genus Cephalopterus; species Cephalopterus ornatus. The sequence continues at coordinate 460,835 of VZRE01004651.1, forward strand.
GTGCGGCCTGCAAACCTTAGTCTGAAACAGGACAAACACATTGCGATGTCTGTTGACTTTTCACCTATTGGTGGCCTGTAGCCAGTGGGCTGTGGCTGATTATTAACAATAAAGTAGGACGTAACCTTAGATTAAATATTGCTAAGAAGTGCCCAATATCCAAAATCTGGAGCAGAATCTCAGCTGCTGTAGTTGAGGATATGCTCGAAGTATTTAGGGATGCCGGTGAAATTAATAAAATAATTTTTGTCACTGATCTCTTCTAATTCATCAAATCCTCTTTATATTGTGTTCTTCTCAGACATTTCTTACCTATTTGCGGTGCTTTAGTTTATCACAGCTGAGAGTGTGTGTAGCAGTAGTTGGCTTTGCTTAGTTTGCTTTTAAGCTAGCTATTATTTTTCAATGACTGCTCTGTTGTTGAACCCTTATATTTTCTCCCAGTATGCATAGTCTGTGCTACCCTATGCTCAGCTTTATCAGCATTTCTGAAGATTCCGGTATATGTGGCAGTGGTACTGGAATTCAAAGTCTGCTCTTCAAAGGGCACTTCAAAACTCTTCTGATTTTTTGTACTGTGTCCCATATTTCCATCATTTGTGTCAAGACTTTGATTAGAGCCAGTGTGTGTAGCTACCTGTCCTAGACCTTCTGTGAGTTGAGATTAACCTGTTTTTTAATGTCCTATCCTATCCTATCCTATCCCATATACTTCCCTTCAGTCATTATTTTGCATCATGACCAATAAAGCAAGTTTTAAGTGACAATAATGCGACAATTTTACTAAATTTTTGATTGCAAGAAATGATTTTTAAAATAATTTAGATAATTATTTCATATATTATGGTAGAGACAAATTGAGACAGATGTGATTCTATACAGAAAACAGAAAATTCTTCTTTCAAGCCATTAGTCTCAGTATTCCTGTGCTTTGAATTTTGGTAGACTTGAATTGCTAATTTAAACAGATTACAAAAGATGGGATAATCCCCCCTCCTCCCCAAGATTCGTCCACAACCATGGATCAAATCCAGCACCTCTAATATCTTTGTTCTTTATGCCTTATATATGTATGTGTGCATATATATATGTAAAAGTTTCCAAAAGTTTCAGAAGTTCCCTATACCAGAGTATAGTTTTCCGTAAGAGCAAATCAGATCCAGTAGCATAACATTGTAGAAATTGTTCCTTCACATCACAGTAGTCTTTCTATGAGTTAATTGCACTTTTCCACAGCTATTTGTTTCTCTCTGAAGTCTGTGAGGCATTCCGTATGTTCTCACTAGCTCACTCTGTAGCTGGGGATTTGATTTTGGTCTATATATAGCAAGTAAATAGTCCAGATATGCTGAGGTTTGTTTTGAAAACTTTAGCCTGGCTAAAATGAAGGATATGAGATTTAGAAGTGAATTTATGAAGCTAGGAACAACAGCAAGGAGCAGTTGGGAAAAGATTCAGGGACAGAAGTATTATCTCTTAACAGCCTCCCCTTGTACCGAGTGCTGATTACTCCAGAAAAAAAATCCATACGCAACTTATCACTTGGAGCAAGAAGATGGAAGTAAGGGGGCAATGGTAGGCTGTTCAAGTGCTACCTCTGGAGCACATTGCTGGGGATCATTTCTAAGAAAACATTTGTTACAAATCACCAGCAGAGCTATATGTTCTGCAAGTATCCCTGTGCAACCCTCCCTGGGATTATATATGGTGTGATGTATTATAATATACACACAGCTGCTGTGCATGAGAAAACTTGTGGCACAGCTGGACAAGGGCAGAGGGGACAATCCCAGGAGGGACACTGGCAGAGAAGTAGGCAGCAGGAAAAAGATGAGACAAAGCAGTTCTGCATAGCAGGACCATAGAAATGGAGTAGGAAACCATACTGGCTCAGGCTGTATCATTAGAAGAAAGCCTGAGAACACAAGAAGGTGAATAGAGTGATTTCTTAATAAAACCAGTGAGGAGTGAGCAGGAGGGGGAAGAAAAAGGGAAGCCTGAGGAGAACAGAAGGGGAGGTCCCATTTAGAGGCAAAGTTAGAGAAGGCAGGAAAGCAGCAATGAGTTTCTTTAAGGGCAGGTATGGCAGTACTTGATGAAAAAGCCAGGATGTGTGAGGTCAGGTCACCATTCTATGTCTTCTCCTCCACAGTGCCTGCACACCTCTACATGTTTGTACCCTTGCATCATTTAATAGAGTTGCAGATAAGGCTTGGCATAGCCCAGTTGTGTTGTCATGTGAAGACAGAAAGTGTACAAGGAACCATCTGTCCCTTTCCTATTCCTCTTTTGAAGGAGTCCCCTGCTGATGCTCTTCTCTCCAACTGACAAGTCCCCCTGAGATGTTCAGGTTTGTTTCTGGAGAAATGACAGATCAAACTCAACTCAACTCAAATCAATCAATAAATATAATAAAAGTAGGAAAGATATGATGGGAAGAAGTTAATTAGAGAAACTTTGGGTGATATTTCATGTTACAATTGGTAGCTCCAAAGTGCTTTTTGCTCAGTGAGGAGGACTGAACTACACATAGTGCAAATTGTGTTTGTAAAACTTGGTGGTGACTACTGCAATTTTCTTTTGCAGCTTTGCTAAGTCTAAAACAGGTTTTATAATAATAGAATAAGCTGAAAAAATGTGTTGCAATTAGAGTAGGTTTTATTCTTTCAAGACACCCCAGCTGTGTACAAAGAGAGCCCACACTGGTAAGATAGCACATGGTTGCTTACCACATGCACCAAACTCATACCCTAGTTCCAGATCTGGACTTTCCTGTCTCCATGTGCCCTGAAGTTCGGTGCTATTTTCTGATATCTGCCTTATATAGATATTAACTATGAATCTAGTTTTACACTAATCTAACTCCATCAACTTGCATGGAGTTGCTTCCGATGCTTTTCAAAGACACAGCTAGCCTTAAGTATTGTTGTCTCTCTCTGGAGTCTTACAAAGAAAGTAAATGTTCAATAGATGGCCCTGGAGCATTTGTAAAAGGATTTTAGTTCTTGCTTTGTGATTCTTTAAAAACATATAAATGGTTGGTACTGAAAAGTGTTATAATAATATTTTAAATTTTCTTTGAATGACAAAATTGATAGTAATATTTTTGTGAATTTGTAATGTGATACAAATAATGTTAGTTCATCTACCAGACCACGTTTAAGAAAATTTTTATGGATTTTAATTTTGAACCTATGATGTCAACCAATATCAGGCCATCTGCTTTTGCCCTCCTGATTTGCACAAGCTTTTGTGGCATTTTTTCTGGTGAGGGGGAGGACTGTGTTTTCAATAATTCAAAACTTGTAATTGCCAGCCCAGAACCCGATCTATTCTACACTTTTAAATTCCCACAAAAAATCTGGAAGTTTGCAGAACTTATAAATGCTCATATGGGTGGAATACAAATTTATATTTTTGTAGCACTCCCGATTTCTCAGTGGCACTTTGGTCTGGATTTCGTTGAATATAGAAACCAAGAAAAAAGATTTGTACTGAAGTTATTATATAACATTCACAATATTAGGTATACTAAAGAAATGTAAGCAGACAGCCAAACCCCTCAATTAAAAGCAACTTAATGTGGCTGCCAAAACACTCCACCCTTTCGAGCTCAAATAGGTAAAACTTTTGGGCTATAGGCACAATGGGAAAAGACTAATTAAGGAAATGATGTAAGATTTCTTAATATTATACTTCTGACATAAAAACTTGCTCCATGCCATCGCTTCCATATATGAAACACTTCGTTTTCCTGGAGCTCCAAATCACTGCTACTTCACTTAGTTCATTTTTAACCATGTACTATCTCTGCCCAGTCATTCAATTGGGCTCCAGCAAATTGACTGCACAACGTATGTGAGTGGATACGTGTATGTGCATGCATTAAGTGTCCATATGTGTTCACATGTATGTACCTATGCAGGGACAGAGGCTGAAGCATTATGATCTTTTGGACTGGAAGGGCAAGGAAGGGCCGTGCAGCTGTGACCCCAGCTTAGCTGAAGTGGTCAGTGCGAAGGGGGAAGACAAAGCTCTTGGTAAATGCCCGCATGCTTGAATGCATGCACACGCTTCTTTCCTATGACGTTTTCCTCTTGATAAGAACTCAGTGTTACGAAGAGTAAATAACTGGGCAAATGTAACTGTAGCAGAAGAGAATTTTGTGCTCAGAGTAAAGTTAAAACACTGTATGAAAGTGAAAATCTATTGAAGGCTACCACCTTAAATTTTGCACTCCTAGTTCTTATGACAGAGAAAAAGAGAGAAATAACATGCTCTTGTCTTTTTACTTTCTAAATGGCACTTCCCATTGATTTGCACCTAATAATTCCTACAGTCTACAACATAAATAAAATTGCAGTCTCTGTCTTTGGAGTTTCCTGTGTGATTAAGAGGCTTGTCTTTTCATTGTGATTATTACTTTTGGTGTTGTCTTTGTTACAATGTGTTATTTGTATTTAATTTCCTAGATAACAAGGACTACCATACAATTAAGGTCATTTGACTTTAGCCAAGAATTCAAAAAAGGTGAGCGATGAGGAATGTGTAATTAATGTACAAATGAAATTGCAGTTGTATTCTTTCCCTCTCTTATCAGCTTTTAATCCCTCTGACATACTTAACTGACTCCAGTTGGTGTCACCGGTAGTTTTATGTGGCCTGTGGATCTTTCAAATTCAAATCAGCTTCAAATTTCCTTGAGTTACAGGGAGAGAAAAGAACAGAACTGCTCGTCAATAAAAGTGCTTTCATAAGAATGTTAACCATAAGCAATGTATAATATCCAATGTTCTCAACAGTAGTATTTTATACAGGTGTCAGATCTCAGAGCCTTTAGACGGGGAACAGATATTTCTAAGAGTATAAAAGCAGATAAACCCAAGGCAGGATACAACTAATTATGTTTGTACAAAGCATAAATGACTGAAGTATTAAGACTTAGTGGAAGTTAGAAAATGAACTGGAGAGAGAACTAGCAAAAAGCTGATAGCATCTGTCACTTCATATGGTACAGTATCATCACTTCCTACCTCCCTCCAAAGAATGAGTGGGAAGAAATGACCTCACAAGGTCTATATTATCCTTCTGAGGGATTTTCATGCATCTTGGCTGAAGTGCCAAGTACACTGGAAGTGGGGGAGTGTTAGTCATCTCCAAAGCACCAAAAGGAAATGGAGAAAAGGGATGAACTGGCCCAAACAAGCAGACAAAACTACAATTTTGTGGCAGGTCGCTCTAGGTCTCATTGACCTTGGCAGTAATGCAGGGGTCATTTTTTATATGAGTGAACTGTCCTTGAATAAATTCTCAAGCATTTGCAAACAAGCTTTTCTTCCACATCAAACATGCTTGTCATGTTCTCTTTTCCAAAAAATGACAAATAAAAAAAGATTTTTTTACTTTTTTAATATGTTGGGAAAATCCAGTTTTTATTTATAATTCTTCTACTTAGCTCTTCTTAAAAAACTTATCTAGGTACTAGCACATTAAGTATGTGCTCCTATTTTCTCACTTGTGGGAAAAAAATACAGTTGTGGAGCAACAGGTTGTGTTTGAACACTCTGTAAGAGAAGTGTAGATTCGGAAGTGAGAGACTATGACATTTGAGACTAGAGTGAAGTAGGAACACTGCACTTTTGGTACAAATACTGGATTGGGCTTTTCGAAAATATATGAAGAACATCTACAAAGACAGTTACTCCTTCTCAGTCCTGCTTTCTTTCCACCCCAAATTTCAGAGTAGAGACCTACCTTTTAGATATTCTGACTTGCCTCCTGGAAGCCTTTCTGTCCTTTGACCACGCAGGAAGTTAATTTTCTAAATTAAACATGTTAGTAGCTGAAAATGGCAATACCTACTGCTTTTCAAAGCAGAAAGTGGCAGCCTGATTTGCTTTATTCCTTTGAAAATTTCCCTTTGAATACATTCAGTAAGGTGCAGAACAGAAGAATTGTGTGATACCTCCTGCTCACCTAACATTTATTGCTTTAGTTTGAGAGTTTTGTAGATAATGGCTACTGGCTGTTACATAGTAAGCAGTATGTAGGGCTAAAAGACCATCTCCATGATAATTTTCCTCTCCAGACTTAATGGACTGGAAACCACACAAGGTTTGTTGTGTGCACAGACACGGATATGTGTGCTGAGTGGCAACACCACACCATATAAACAATTATTCAGGTTCCCATACTTCATGGCATGGGATATGCGGAAGTATTCAACAAATTTGTTGTCTCATCCTTCAAAGGAAGCACACTCTCCCAGTCCCCTGTGCATACTGGTATAAACTGGAATGGGAGTGGCAGTCTACAGCAGGGGAGCAAAGTGTTAGCGAGAAGCTGGTGGGATGCAGTTAAGGGTGTTGAGGGTGCAGAAATGATTGCAAGATTGCTGTCCATCCTCAGTGAAAATCAGGGAGACTGAGAAAGATTCCTGATATCCTGGGAAAAGACTAACATTAGGTTCAGCTTTACAAGACCAAGATGACAATCTAAGGAACTACCGGTTAGTTCTATTTCCCTCTCTGGAAAAACCATGGAGTACATCCTCCTAGACTCCATTTCCAGACACATGGAAAACACGAAAGTAATCAGGGGCAGTAGACATAGAAACATCAAGAGCATCATGCTTCACCAACCTGATTGTATTCTGTGGTGAAACAGCTGTGGATGAAAGAATAGTGAATAGAATGTATCTGGAAAGGCTTTTGAGACCACCTCCAGTACATTTTCAGTAGTAGTTTGAGGCAATGTGGAAGGGATGGGTTATTAGAAGAGTTGAAAATTAGCAGGATTGGCAGGCTCCAATTAATGGCTCGAGGACAGCTTGGTGGCCAGCAACAATTACAGTACCCAAAGGGCTGAAACTAGGACTACTCGTTTAATATCTTCATCAGTGATCCGGAGGATTTGACTAAATGCATACTCTGGAGATCTGTGGATGGTGGTATGCCAGGGGGAGTGGTTGACATTAAACTCTGGAATGGTAAGGATTTCTGTCATCCTGGGGGCCTAAGTCAGAAAAAAACTGCAGTCCTGTCCTGTCCTGTCCTGTCCTGTCCTGTCCTGTCCTGTCCTCTCCTGTCCTCTTCTCTCCTCTCCTCCTAAAATCTATTTTTCCTGAAATCTTTAACAGGAGAATATTACTCTGTACTCCTCAGTATCTAGCTGCTTTGGTTTTTTTTTTCTTTGAAATACCAAAAGGGATTAAAGCATAAACTGGATTAACTACTCATCAAATGCAATTTTGTTAAGTGAAACTGTGTTCTTGTGGGTGGGATGGCTCAGTGGATTGATGATGAGATACCATTCTAGGTCACTTGTTTGAGGTGATGTTAGTCTGGTGGTGACTGACAATACATACTCATCTGGGAGCTTTCTAGCAATGAAGCCAATAATGAACTAGTTGCAGTCAGTTCCTGAGGGGATCTCCATATTCTAATATATGCACCAAAATAGACAGTAACTGCCTCTCCTTTTCACAGGCCTAATGGAAAGATAAAAGTGCTAGGAGTTAGACTGAGATCTGACACACAGTACAAGGAACCTCAATAAATTATATTTAAGAATCTTTGGCAAGGCAATGTCTGAAAACAGGAGTTCATAATCCATATTCCATTATTATGGATTATTGGTCTAATATTTCCTTCAAATGCTGAGATGTTTCTCACAAAGGCTAAGAAGAGACAATGAAATGACTTTCGAATTGAAAAGAGAGCAAGCTTTTTAAGTCACTTGATTGTCAAGAAAAACATTTAAAAAGCATGGCTATTAGGCTGAGTAATTTCCAGAGAAAGGTAGTGGACATGCCCTTACTTGAATTGTGTAAAAGACAGATGAACTCCTCCCATCACTGTTATCTAATTACAAGGATGAGTAAATAGGTATGGGCAACATTTTCAAACCTGGGTTCTGAAAGTTTGACACAGTATTCAAAGATAGATATGAAAAAGGCGGGGTGGTTTTCACACAGACTGTCATTAAGAGTAGTGAAAGCTCAAGGTCTCAGCCCTGATTCTCAGAGAATAACTGAAATTAAGAATTAAAATTAAGTTGCCTATAAGTGTAGGCTTACCCCCCCCACCTCCTTTACTGCATTTTACTGCATGTAGGGAAAAAAACCCAACCCAAATTATTATCAAAGCAAGAGAAAATGGAGTTATTACATGGTTCACTGAGGACATCTGACCTATTTGTTGGAATTCCTGACCGGAGATACGGCTTAAAGAACTACTGATAGCAAAGACATCAGCAGTTGAACAAGTAACATTAGGAGCATGGTCACCAAGAGGTCCCAGGGAAAGAAGAATGAGTGATTGGTCCTTTGCAGCTTCCCAAGGTGTGAACCAGAACTTAGAGTCACCCTCAACACAAGAGGGTGGAAAGATTAGGAAGGGAGAGCGTCGATCCAGACTTGAACAGTTATCCTTTTTTCAAAGCAGGGGAACTGAGTACTTTGGTTTCCAAAGCAGATGACAGAAGTAAGGGCAAAAAGTCACAGGCCTTGCAAGGGTTCAAGTTTCCTCCCTTCCTGCTCCAGTCAGCCTCAGGGGAAGGACTCCGATGAAGTTTTGCCCATGGGCTGAAGCATCCTTCCACTGGGGAAGACCATGTGGTGGCTTCCCACCGTACTGGGGAAAGGGAAGCAGTGTTGAAGCACATGGCACACCTCACCTGAAGCTGCTTCACTCCGGCTTGCTCTGCTGTCATTACATTCAGTTAGAGAAGCAGCTACAAGCTCGTCCAAGCTTAATTCAGGGTATTAGAGTTGATTGAGGAATTTTGATGGCTGCTTTAACTAGAAGCTGTTTTCACATTTGGGCCCTCTTTCCCTGTCATCTGGAGTTGAAGAGTACAGCTTTGTTGGGATCAGAAGTGAATGGCAGTGGTGACTCTCACTCAAATGCTGCCATTCACACACTAAGCTCCTCTGCCTCAAAGGCCTGGCAAGGTAATGCTAACAATAAACAAACCATAATAACTCAGAACTGCGGCTGAACCCAGCCCTTAATGACATTGTTCAATACTGCTTCAACACTGTGAAGAGCTTCCCCACTTCGTTCCCATGCTCCTAGGGGCATTTCCAGATTGGCTTTACCAGGGATGATTCCAACAGCTTATTCTAATTGTTTCGCTCGTACAGCACAGGGAAGCTAACCTGCCGTGAAACCTGATGCTTTCTGCAAGAACAGGTTATTGCAGGGTAACAAGTGGCTTTTCTTTCCTAAGCCTCAGCTGACGGTACAGTACCACAGGGGGGCACTCACATTAATATGTACACCTCCCTGAGCTGCACACCACCTTGCAGGTGTGCACAGATGTGCGGCACAGCTCCGAGAGGGCTTGCAGGGACGCATGGGCTTGGGAACGTGGCTGAAGTCACCCTTCCTCAGCTGCGTCTCCATGCAGCAAACTTTTGTTTTGTATTTTGCTTTGCCTTTTGGGCAAAAACAAAGCAAAAGCTGAAAAAAGTTGCAACTCTAATAAAAAAAAAAAAAGGACAGCATCTGCCAACACTGTTTGCTTTTTGTGTATGTGCTAAAGAATTTTGACCCCAGGTATCAAGACAGTCAGAGAGAAGACTGATAAAAGCATCATTTCTGATTTCTGTCAATAAGAAAATGATGTGTGGAAACTCCCCTCCAATCCCATGGTGTGGCAAAGGAAAGTGTGCTATGAGCAGATATTGCTGGCAGGGCTTGAATAATCACTGTTTGAAAGGGTTTATCTGCCAGTTGCTCTCGAAGTGTCTGAGAATACTGGCTGCTTCAAAAGACTCCTTTCTGGGCAAATTTTTGGCTATTTCAAAGCAAAGTCTGAACTTATTGCTGCAGATGGTTTGATCAAATGGAAGCACACACCACAGTGCCTACATTAGAGCCAGAAAAGTCGGAACTTTGGTGCTTGACTCAATATTTTAATTCTGCTAAAAGGTGTTTCTAGGTTATTAAGTGCTGCAGATAAAGGTACAGTCAAATGCAAGATATTTATTTCATGAAGTTTTGTGCTTCTCTGAAGCTCAAAGACGATATCACAAGGGATTGAGGGAATCTCACAGAGAGACGTGACCTGTTTCTCAGATGAGAAAATCAGAGGATGAGACCATGAACTGTCCAACTGAAACTCTGGCAGAGATGACTGTACAAAATTTCTTGATTTGTTTTTTATTCAGTCATTCTCTTACAGACACACCACCAGATTCAACCTCTTTCCTGAAAGTCCACCTTTTCCCTGAAAGTTCACTTCTTCTCTGGGTGCATCTCATTCTGTCAGAAACAGCTTGGTGCATACTGTAACTTGGGAATGAGTAGACTTTGCCAAGATTTTGTAAACTACTTAGCTTCAGCTTCACACTGGTCCCACTGTGTAAGCAGTTCAGTCTAATATTAGTCTCCTCTGAAAATTTCACCTCTCGAGCCAAGGAGCACTAGATGGATAAATGAAAGGGGAATGTGACTGTGATCAAAATCTGTCTGGTCCAGACAGATAAATATCAGGCTAGCTTGAAGGTTTTCACCTCCTTGCTGCTGCCGGGAGTTATATTTTTTTCATAGCAGAGCACTGTGGGCTAATTTCATAGCTGGTGTAAATCAATGTTGCACAATATACTGTGGTGGAATGATGGTGATTAATGCCAGCTAGGAATCTGACTGCTCGTACTCCTACCAGTGCAACACTGTCTTATAAATCTTCCTTTTAAAAACCTGCAGATGAACCAGAGAAACTGTTGCTGAGAACTGCATGTTTCAAAATTTGCCTCGAGAAAACGGGTTTCAAACCAGGATTAAAAAATGTCGATGCTGAAGTGGGCTTTTTTCCTAGAAGTACTAGGCTTACCTCTGTGGAAACCAGAATTCCCCCTCACCTGTGGAAACTGGAAACTGGAATCAGGAACTTAGCTATTCAGATGCACTTGTATTCCCTTCGAGTTTCTGAGATCTTGTATTCTTGTTGAGTTTTTAAACAATTCAACCTCTTCCCCATTAAATATATATTATTAAAAAATTGTCCTATTGCTTAACCACTGCTCCTTCCTTCTTTACTTTCTTTCTTCTTCTTTTTTTTTTTTTTTTTTTTTTCTTTTTTTTTTTTTTTTTTAATGTACCTACGTGTACCTGACTCCTTGGAGATCACTTTGTCTGTCTGTGATTGCAGGAGTCAGCCAGCAACACGACAGGACTTGCTTGTTTACATAGCTCTGAGGGTTATGACAACACATCAGAATGTACAGGTGCCGTGTAGAGATGCAGCTTGCAATTAAGGTCAGTAAAGCTGACTATTTAATAAAGAATTCCTTCATTTTATAACAACCTGATCTCATTATTATATACACAACAAATCAGCTTCATAAAACTCTTTAAAAATTTGTCCTCCCTTGTAGGACAAATATTTGAGCTAAAGTTAAGATTAACAGTTGCAAAATAATTGCATTAATTGAACAGAAAATTAAACCCCTAAAACATGGTTAAATGCAATTTCTTTGTAATTGCAGTGAATGTGCTGCCAAGATAATTACAAAACAATTGTTAATATTATTTTTAGTCCATCTGGTGGCATTTCACCCCTGCAATATAGCAGTCAAAGAGGAGAGCACTCTTTAGATGACAGTCTGACTTGGGCCTTTACTAAAGTGTGGCTTCAAGGCTAAACCAGTGCTGAGATTGCTTATTCAGCAGAGCAGAGGAAGCTTCTTGCAAAAACCTTTGCTCAGATTTGAGCACTAAGTAGGGGAAATTTCAGGAGTAACCTGCTCCTTTCACTAATAAAAAGCTTGTCAGAGCAGCTCTTCATAGGAAAATTCAGTCCTCTCAAGTTGCTTTTGAACAATAGCTTGAGAAAGTCTACTTTTCCTTTTAATTACAGCTCAGAATACTTGCCACTTCCTACTGGCCCAGGATCTGGGTGATCTGATGGTGGTCTATAATTTAAAATGTGGAATTTTTTTTAATTTTTTTTTTTTTTAGAATTTCCTTTTCACTATATAATAGGCAACAAGTGGCAGTTCTAGAATCACAATTTCTGCTAAAAATTCAATCAGATACTCTGTTTTAACCTATAGTTCGGTGGAAAGTGTGGTCTCTGCAGGTATCAGTCCTTTGCTAGAGGACGGGAGATTCCTCATGCGTGTTATGCCCTTTATCCCAGAGGAAGGCAACAGCACATTAACATGTCACATCTTTATGCCTCCATTTCAGAAAACTGCAAAGTACACTTATGACACATCAGATACACACTTCTCTTTTGGGTTTATTCTTTTGGAATCAGCTTCTCCTTTTCCCTGGAGTTTTTTAGTTTCTACTGTTTGCCTACACTGCCTCTCTTACAGTGTAATTAAAATTATTTTCTCTGGACTGTTCCTTTCATAAATCAGCCAATTCATCCACACTGGATGAATTTTCTATTCCCTGGAAAAGGACTGAGTTTATTGACATAAAATAATCCTTGGCTGAAGTGATTGAGAGTGGACAGGCAGGCTGGGAATCTGGACAGAGATCCTGCTCTGAGATCTTGGATCACACTGTAATTCTGAGTCCAGTATTTTCTCATGTCTCCTCTGCCAAACTATACTCCTTTGTGCTGGAAAAATCCCCTGCTATCAGCAAGGGTTCACATCTTCCTTACTTGGAGCAGGCCTCACTGACGTATTACCTTATTTATGCTTATAACGCAAACTCTGTAGAGAGTTCTGTACAAAGGTGATAGGAGACCTTTAAAGTTATGGACACATTTGTCTCTCATCTGCCAGCAGTGTTTTTACTGATGTCCTGTTCTCAGTCAGTCTCGTTCCATAATTTTAAAGTTTTTCTGTCATTCCAACTAATATTCTTCCATGTTGTTATTTATTATGTATCTTTTTTTGGCAGTTTATTATTGCTTTTTTTCATCCTGTTGATAAACTTCTATGAAGATAGTCACAAACACAATTATTTAGGTATTTTCTTGTTTCAAATGCTTATCCCAATAATGTCGGCCAAATAAAGTTGTATTCCCCTGTGTTTATGACTCTGTTTAAGTTTGAATCAGAAAGTGTTGGAGTTTGAAACCCCACATTGGCTAAAAGTTGTATTGAAATGCCTTTAAAAGCACTGAGTCTTACATGAAGTAGACCTATGGCAATGCAGCAACTCCATTACCTTGAATACACGGCAGTAGGCTGTACTCCCCAGTTCTCATTTTAGTTGCCCAAGCTCTTTCCATCCACCAGCTGGCCCTTGCACTACACTGAAACACTGTTCTCACCTAGAGCTCTTGCCTTAGGACAGACGGCCTGGGTCCAAGCAGTCACCACCATAGCTTTCTAGCCACCTGGTAGCTACAAGCTTGAAGGCTGCAGAGCTTTTTCAAAAGAAAAGTGGTATTTTTGATCTCTTTCTCCTGTGGCCCTATGGCTTATCTGACTCACAGAAGGAGACTGATCAGTGAGTTATTTCAAAACATACATATGAAGTGGAGAGGAACTGGGGATGGGAAATGAGGGGAAAAGGATGGCAGGGAGGTAAAAGTCAAGCAGCATTTGGGTTTGATGTGGAAAGATCCAGTGTGCTGTGGCCTGCCTTACAAGGAAAGGAGTGTGCCTGGAAGGCTGGTGAGCGACAGGCTAACAGGAAACCACTGCAATAACTGTGCCTCTCCTCTGTCTACCTGCAGGCACCAAAATTCCTCTCTCTGGGGAAGTGCTCGGTGATCCATTCGCTTCAGCGACTGCCAGGGAGAGCAAGGAGCTGCTGGGACGGGAGGGGCTAGGTTACCAAAGGCCTCTCCTACACAAACTGCTCCTGACTATGCACATGAGGGTGGAAGGGAGAGAGACAGGTGTGTGTTTGCTTGCGTGGGAATCAATCACACAAACAAACAAACCAACCTACATCCAACAGGGAATTTTCTTCCTGGCTTAAGAGCCTCTGCCATAGGCTTTGCAAGGAAGTTCGCTAGACTTACAGTTCTTGGTGTGCAGCAGCTGCTGCTGAAAGCAACTCACTCGTGCACTTCTGTCCTTTGAGCCTGTGTTTTCAAAGCTTCCTCTGTTTTCCTGTCTCTTACTCATATCATCAAGGGCTGGGACTGGAAAAATGCATGCAGGTCAGTGCCTGCTTCTAAGTCTTCCAGGTACTGCTGAGCTTGAGCAATAAGGTGTAGCATTAATTTGGCTGCTTTCATTTTTTTTTCCCCCAATGATAGTGAGAAGTTGAACTTGTTTTTAAGTACCTTAAATTTCCAGTCCAAATTTGTAATTTCCTTTAAACTCCCTCCCCACCATCTCTTGCTTTTAGTGGGAGTCTCTAACCATTTCAAAAGCAGGCAGCTAGGAAAACAGATATCCATGTGCTTGCTATCTCAGAGTCATGGGTTTGGCCGAACAAATTGGCATCTCTTTACTATTCTGATATAAAAAGAGTTCCTTTGTCTGTTTCTGTGTTTTCTGGCAGCTTTCAGAGGTTCTTCACTTGATGATTCATCAAATCTTAAGGATTTTGCTTTGCAAGAGCTTCCACTGCTTCCAGAATATCCTTTTGCCTTATAGTCATGGATCTGAGCACAGAATGCCCTCCTGGTGTGGCTGTGGTCTCTGCTAAGCACACATAAGAGCCAGGCTTGGCCAGCTGCAGGAGTGGGTGAGCAGTATGTCACACGGTGACACTTGGGCCCAAATTCCGGCCCTTTCCTTTGTAAAGCCAGGGGGTGAGAGTGTCCTCCTGGACATGATGGGCCCTTCAGTCCATACAGGAGCTGCACAGCACAGAGCCGCCGGTGGAGCCCTGCTGCAAGTGGCTCCCAGGACACAGCTGTGCCACAGGAAAGGGTTTACCTGTGGCTCACTGCCTACTCTGGCTTCCCCAGGCAAGGGGGCTTACTTGTCCCTGGAAGGTGAGGTGGACAGGATACTAGTGTAAACCTTGTCATGCTGTGAGATGGCAATATGTATACATGCTGAGAGCAATGGGGGCACGAATGTCTCAAAAGCAGGAGGACCTGAACACCTAACGGCTAGGGGAAACCAAGGAAACCGAACACTCACGAGTTTTCAAGTGGCAACTGAGGTGAGGTTGACATTTTCCCTTCAACCCATGAGCAGAGTCAGACAGACGTGAGTCAGCCTCAAATATTGTCCTTTCTCTGGTTTACAGCAGACGCATACTTTAAAGCTCTTGCCATATCATCTTCGTCATGAAATCTCTTGATTCAGAGACTTCTCTAAACCACTCAAGATTTTTGTGTGTGCTCTCTCCCCAATTGCTTGGAGCCCTGAAAACCGCAGCCTTTGCTGGCAGACAATAAAGATACGACCTAAAGTATTCAACCAGAAAAAAAAAAAAAAAAGAAATGAAAAAAAAAAAAGAAAGCCTGTTGAGGAGGCTTAGAACATGTCCCAACATTTTCTGCAGGTTTTTTCCTTTCTTGAGGCAATCAGAGCAATGCCTAAGTTTTGCACCTGCCATGGGCAAGTGCCTCTGTCTTTTAGTGAAATAACTTTATGCATTTTTAGTGCAAGCCCTGGCCTGCTTCGTATCCTGCTTTACCTGAATGATTATATCTTCTTTACTTCGTTAACTTTTCAATAGGCTATGAAAACAAAAGCTGTCACTCTGATACCTGCTATTTGATATTCAGCAGTGCCTTCAGTACAAAAAAACCCCCTCCATCTCCCAGCCCCCACCTCTAAGCATCACTTGGCATGATCCTGCTTGTAGCTGTTCACTATATCAATATATAAAACCTTCCCTTTTCAATGTTTCTTTCAGCAACAACCCTATCCTACATCTTCAAAGATGAGCTTTGCAATGGTGGTAGAAGTGAGTTTGATGGAGAAATCAAAATTACTGTCTATTGAAATATTAGTTGGCTATGATTGTTAGGGCATCTCAAGGAAGTACTCATTTGGGCAGACGCAGCTACAAGGCCCTAGACAACTTCTCTGTGTACACACACAAACTAAAATGTTATAATTTGGTATGGTTGGACTAAGGAACTCTGGGAATTCCCAGAACTATGTTTCAGATTCGCAGAGATCATAAAAATTAGTTTTGCGGTTAGCTCATGTTCTGTGGCAAGAAAAGAAACCTTCTAAAGTCTGTTTTTCTAAGATATCTAGGCTTTATTTGCCTGTATATCTAAATTATTACTTTAATAGCCTGTACATCTATTCATATTAGCAAAGGAATCCCTCTAGGCTTTTGTAGTCCAAAGAAAAGCTCTTGGCTCTTTGTAAAGGCCAGCTCTCAGAAGACAAATAGGGGGCTTAGGGTGGGTGGGCTATATCATCCTCATTTATTCAAATAACCTTCACTTGAGAGATCCCTTAGATGAGGAAAATCTGCCTGGAAAATACAGAGACCACATAATAGAGCAGTGTACAGCTCAACAGGCAGGAGGGTAGGTAAAAGTAAACAAAAAGATGTGTGTTTTGGGGAGGAATATTTTTTTGGATGGATTCAAGCTGGAGGTGTAAGGGTACACAGAAAGCCGCAAATTGCTGAGGACAGAGCAGTTTGCAGATCAAACGAATATAATGTTGCTTTGGGATGTGAAGGCCCTGAAGAAGTGATTTTCCAGCAGCTTCTCCTAAGAAGAGATGGAAGAAAAACTCTGAAAGTGTTTCTGGTGGCTTCAGCTCTGATGATTCAGGGAGCAGCTTTTTCAGTCACTGAATTGTTTTCTACTTAATGTTCACACCTGGGTGCAGTGACTAGGGAAATAAAAGCCTGGGTTTCCAAATGAAATGAATACTTCTGGATATCCTAGCTTAGAGTGAGCAACTCTAACTGTAGACATTAGGAGGTCTAGGGTTTGGGGCAGTGTTGAGCCTGTGTCCTCTGAACACAAGTCTTATGTCCTCTCAGTCTGGGCATTACAACAGAAGGTTTTGGTAACCTGTCTTCTGGTGCCAAGGTAAGACAGTTATGGAAATATAAATGAAATGTTTTTAACGTATCAAATTTCAGGTGATATGAATGGGAACTAACAGGACCTTGAGTTCCCAACACTTACCAAAATCAGGCCACTTCTACTTACCGGTTTAACCATGTGTCTGTCTTTCAACATTCCTGCTTCTCTGTTTCACATCCTTTCTAAAACCCATTCTTCTTGGATCTGTCAAAGAAAGTTGCAGACATACTAACAGCAAAGTTTGCCTTAAAACAGAGGATGACCAAATTAATTATTTTAATGAAAGAAATTCTTAGATTTTGCTTCCTTTCTCGGGGAGTTGAAGGGTGTTTCTGGGGCAATTTGACTTTTCGCGTGAGATTCTTTACTACCAGAAGCCCATGAGAATCTTAAGGGCAAGTGTCAGTGCACGTCTGTACAAATCAAGCACTATTGTGAGACTGGGAATAGTGATTTCGTGTGATTTTAGGAAGCAGCTTTTACGACTGTGAGCTCTAGGAGAGATGAAGAATTCTGAAACTGGACTTTGCAAAGCTTATGTTTGTTTCTTGCAAAAATATCTCTTAAAATGCTAAAATTCTTGTCCATCTTAGCACATTGTAAATCATTGTGACATGAATCAAACATCTCCCTTTCCCTTAGGCTTTGAAAATCTTTTCCTGAAATTTGGGTTTGTATAACCACTGCCATTTATCTCCAGTATAGGTTTATGTAGTGCATTTTGTGCGAAGAACCTTGCAGTTTGACAGTAAATGATTTCAGGTCAAGAAATATGCTCTTAATTATTTCATGATCTCAGTGTCTTTAGGGAGGACATTGAACAGGCCCTGGAGCAAGGAAATAAAATATGTCTTAATTTCAAAAAAACCCCCAAAACACCACCCTGAATTAACTTCTGAGCTCTAGATAGATAGCAGCTAGTCTGTTCTTTAAGGTGTCAAACCTGTGCTTCTTTGGCCAACTCTCAACTTAAGCCCACAAAGTAATCCAAAGCAATACTTAGTTTTCTAGAATAGAAACATTTCTTGTTCAAATGGAGAAAATACAGGATATTTCGGGGGCTTCCACTTTGGAAGACCAGCTTGTGGCACATGTTTTTGAAAGTATGACTCTAACGTTTCAGGGGAATGTAATTCCACTTTTCAAGATCCACTGTTAGAACCTGTTGCAAGCTGGTGGTAAAACTCCTCTTTTGGCCTCCCAAATAGTGGCCCTACCTACTGTACAAAACATTCCTAGTTCTATCATCTTGGCATTAATTATCCTAATCTCTTTTCTAATGTTCAAGCTGTTAATTTAGCCACGTTGTCTAAACTTGCATTGGAAATGGGGCTGGATTTGTTGCTTTGCATGTGCAGACAGAAAAGCTGAAGGTAGCTTATCAAAGTAAGTATAAGATAACAGAACTCTGGGTTGGCGGAAAAAAAAATAGAAAGGAAAAAGAAAGGAGGCATTTTTGAGTTTGGTTTTTTTTCTCCTCAAATTGCAGAATTCTGGTTTATCTGAAACTGGTTTTAAAAACAGGCGGAGCTGCAAGAAATCCACCTTCCTGAATATTTTCTCTAATAAAGGCAAGAGTAACTTCCTAGCTCCATCTGTGGGGAATTAAACACAGAGCACTGAGCTGTGAGCAGGAGTTATGAATGTCAGATTTGCACATTTTATTCTACCTTTTAGGGATCATGAAAATTGTTCATATTGAATTTTCATACAAATCTCAGTTTGCTCATGGAAGTTTTGTAAGCATCAGTGAGTTAATCTCCCAACTGGACAGCTACGATCTCCAATGCAATGCAGACACAGTTCATTAATCTACAAGAAAGTAGTAAAACTCCATAAAAATCCTGGCAAACAGGTGGTTGTCAAAAGATTCATTACAAGAAATCTTGTGGGCCAGGCCCCCTTAGCAGAGGTAGAAGTGACTGTGTGGGATGTTGAGTGACCTGTCCCATCCTTTCAGAAGGTAACGTTACCTCTGACATAACTGTCTTCCAACTGCATAAGTGACTTCAGGTTTTAATGCTTACAATTCAACTTCTTGTCCAAACATTAATCAAGAAGACTGTTGGCTTTTGGGGACTGGCACTTCTGAGTTATAATTGGCACAGCTGAGGAAATCAGTGTATGGGAGGGCAAGAGATCAAACTGGATGGGTGTGATGGTCTATTCTTGACTCAGATGGTGCAACTTTGGAGGAGAATGTGGCCTCCCCTCTGCTTGTTGAACAAAAAATCAATGTGTACATTGTAGTACCATATAAATAATAGTTGGTTCTAAAAACTGTACACAAAATACATGAAATGTGCATCTATATTACTGTGTAAATAATGGCTTGTATCAATAGTTATACATAAAATATCAATTCACATTTTTTGTTGTATGGTATATAGAATATATTCTCTGCCAGAAACATTGAGCAAAAATACATGAGGATAGGAAGGAGCTTTTAATGTTAAAAACCCCCTGTGTCATTCCATTCTTTCCCCTTTCTTCCTCTGTCTGAGAACAAGGGTTCAGGATCTGCCGTAACGGTCCATGTCCAAGCTGGGCTTTTTGAATACGAGTTTTTGCTCCTTCTTTGCACTCTTCGCTTGGCTGCTGTTCCATCTGACTCCAAAAGAAGCAAGTACAAATTAAAGAAAGAATGCAGCCCTAACGCCTACACCCAGAAGCTTTCAAAACAGAAGGCTGCTACACCTGTGGGGATAGAACAAGTGTATCAGTGTCCTGGGCTCTGCCCTGGCTCGTCTGCCTTTGTTAGCTGGAATGTGCCGATGAAACAATCAGGTGCAGTAGGCGCGTGGCAGCCTGCTTAAAAAACGATTCTTTGGAGACAGGGAGTGGGCTGTGAATCATGCATCCTCATAATCTGATGATAACAATTTTAAATGTGGTGATTAGTGTATAATGGAAAGTATTGTGCTCTTTGGTATGATTTGTCTGCCACTGCACTACCCAGTATTTCAAAGGTCCCATCTTCTATGCAAAACCTGATTCATTCTAGTAGCAAAAACATAAGATAACTTTAAGAGTGTTTAGTTACTTATATCTTTTTCACTCACACAGGCCATATACACTCAATTGCCTTTTGGCTCACTGTACCAGCCTAAAATCATGGATGCACTCTTGGACAGCACAGAAAGCAGGATAGCTCACTGTGGAGCTTACAGGCTCAGTTGTGAATTTTAAGTGTGGGCAAAACCATCCTGCTAGAGTTATGTGGACATCTAGCAGTAGGGAAATGCTGTTGAAAATACCAGCCCAAAATCAAGATGCATTTAGCTGTTTAACTTAAAAAACGTGGCCAGCAAGATAGAATTTTGTGACTGGTCATTCGCTTCAGGTACCTCTGCGAGGCTACACCTTCAAGTATACATCTGCCCCCTTTGAATGCCAGGACAGCATGAATAATCATCTGTGCAGCTGGGGGGCATCAGTGTTAGAAACATTAAGTGGAGTGGGGTTTGGTAGGAAAAGTGTGAGGCAGCAAGGCTGCATTTCAATTGTGCTAGTGATTGAAATGCACAATGAAATTTTCTCACTTTGAGACTAGACATGTGTCATGTTTGCTTTTGGCAAGATTCATTTTGGTGGTATCTTGTAGCATCGACTTTCCATTTCAGGTCTTAACTCACTGGGCATTTGTGGTCCAAATAGATTCAGGGCAAATATCTGTTGACAGGGAAGAAAAACGAAGAAAGCAAACAAGAATAGAGAAGAAAAGCCATGGCAAAGCCAGGTGCCCTTATAAAGTCCTCTGACATGATGGATCATGATTTGGGAGACTTAATAACTGTAGACAGCACTGGTAAGTTTTTCCTTTTCTTAATCACTGAACCTGCATGTGTCCTTCCCCACGAATACATAACAAATACAAGCAGGAAGTGAACTAATAGAACACTTGATTGTATTTACTCACATAAAGGAGTTCAAAAAGAAGAGCTATTTTTTCTACATAGCTTTAGTGCCAGACATAGTTCTTGCCTTGCCCAGATTATCCGTTGTGTATGAATGATATGCATAGGAAACCTGAAAGTGAAATTACTTTTGTTACAATAAAAAGATACATAAAATACATGACTGCAACTTTTGCTTATAAATTTCATCCTAGTTTTAATCCTGAACAATGCAAGCTCGGGTGGAAGGTCGCCATCCAGAATTGGCATCCTGCTTGTATTTGACTGATTGATGTGGCTAGAAAGATGTCTCCCTAATGAAGCTTTAGATAGCCCACTGAACTGGCTGACTGAGTAATCATATGAATCTGATTAAAACTGTAATCAGGTTTGAAATGCCAATAGCCAACTCTTATACAAGTCACTTGGATTGTAGACAGAAATGTTACTTGGAATCATTTGCAATGAAGCAAATCTTCAGTGTATACACACACACCACATACAAAAAAAAAAAAAAGAAAAAAGGGAGAGACTGCATGAAAAGGGCAGCTGCTGTTGGCATTGGAAAAGCCTCCTAGGCTCCACCTGCCTTGCTCGTGCCAGTATCTCTAAGTACTACCTTCCCTGACATGCTGAATTCACATTACTGTCAGACCTGAGTATTAAGTGGATAGATATGCAAGCCCACACTAGCAGCCAGAACATTTAGGGGAAGTGTCAACAATTTTCTGCAAACATTGTATGTGGTATCTTGCTGGGAGCTTGCTCACGAGCACATGCACAGTGTGAAGTAATATGCTTGTATTTTACAAGCTGCACGTTGTGCACCAGTCAACTGCCCTGCCCAGCAATGGAAAAAGTGATTCAGATGGGGGATCTCTGACAGCTAAGGATCAGACTACCGAGCCTGATGCCAAACAATAATAAATGTACATGTTGGGAAATCTTCCTCGGTAACCAAGGTTACACTCTGGCCTAAATGATAGAAAACTAAGAGAATAAATTCTTCTGCATATTAATCTCTGAATTCCCGAGTCTCATTGCACTATAATAAACATGACCTGATATTACCAACATTGGTTGAATCCTGTTACCTACTGAGCATGAGGGTGCAGTTGCACAAGCATTTCAAGAAGTGAGAATCAGCACTGCTGCTGGAAGAAGTAAAACCTGCAACACCTGGGCAGCATCTTAGAGCCGGGTCTAGGGCATGGCATCCTTGTTTTGGAGAAGTCCTGCAACCAGTAGCCAGGACTGTTAAAGAAGGCTCAGTCCTGCTTTGTTCACTGGGCTGTGAGCTGCAAGTCTGGGAGAGAGAAGGTGGTATGTCAGGAGGTGCATTTGATTTGAAACTTTGCTGGTGAGGGCTTGTGAGTGGGACAGAGCACAAAGGAGAGTGTTGTGAAGCGAAGTGGGAGTTAACCTCTATTTGGGACCTAGCAGGAGAGGTAAGGTGGGGCAAAATTGTGATGGGCTTTGAAGATAAGGCCAAGAAATTTGTGCTGCATATGGTGTAAAGGGGGAAGGGCTTATACTAAGGTAGCACATAGCCATGAGTAGGGAAGAAAAGTTTAGCAACAGCATTTTAAATTATCTCAAGGGGCACCCTTCTATGGCTGTTGATAGCAGAGCAGAGTGGATTACAAAAATCTGACGTAAGTTGTCCAAGGCTTGGACAAGAGCTCTGCTCTTAGAGTTGGGTCTGGAAATCCTTGTCAGTTATGCTTAGCAGGCATTGTAAACATGCAAGGATAGACTTGTTTCTTAGCCTGGGGAGCTTAAACAGATACACAAAAACCCTAACAGCTTTTAAGTGTGGCTCTCCTGTTTGTACTAATCACTGCAGCCCACTCTCACTGTTTCAAACCTAATAAAATGAGGAAATGAAAATGAAAACTTGCTCTGGTCTATGACTATCTTATCTTCTTGTCGAATACAAGGGTAATCTAGAATTTTAAAACAATAGTTACTTGCTTACAAAGCCCCTTTTAATTAATGGAATTGGAGAATCTTTCTCAGAGCACAGATGTTAACCCCTCCAAAGTAATGTAAGTAAATTTAGCTGCTTGTGATGATGCACAGCTTTCCCGGTTGTACAGAACCATACATGCTAAATTCCAGGGTTAAGCCCAAAGTACAGAAATAAATGTACATATATTTGAAATTCCTCTCCCACTCTTCTTCTTTGTTGTCCTCCGGGGTAAAAAATTGTCCATAGAACAATAGCAATTTTTTTTTGTTTAGTAACAGTTGTACTACTACTACTACTGCTGTTGCTACTTCTCTCTGTTATATAAAATAGCTATCACAAGGGAAATCAAGACGATACTGTTTTTCCATTTGGAAGCAATGGATTTTAGTTCCATTAAAAGAACTGAGAAAATCACAGTCTTCTCCCTACAGATATTCCAGTGAAAATGAGGTAGGATACATTATATTGCAATCTTAATGCATTCTTTTGATGAAGCCACAGAAATGCCACTAGCAAGCTATGTAGAAAGCTTACATACACCTTTTGCATAAAATTTTCTCAGAGATAGGAGTTATCTAATATTTGTAGCAGTATATGGGGAATCTGATAAATTAATAATGTCTACTGTGATTTAGAAAAACATATTGGTATTGACTCATCTTTTTTTTATGGTAAAATCTCCATTAAATTTTGTACTTCTACCAAACCATGCCAACTAGCACCAACAGGTATGTAAACTAAGCTGGGAGAATGAATTCTTGGAGAGATCATATTGAGAAACACTGTAATAAACAAGTTTGAATTAGAGGCATTGCAGTTGAGTACAGCAAGAAAATTCTCAATCAAGTCAGACCTTAGAGAAATTTTTGAATAAGCCAAACTTTGCTAGCTCTTTGGTGATGAGATGAGAATGATGAAAGTGTCTACACATTATAGAGTATATTGCCTATTTTGTACAAGATTGGCCCCTAGTAAAACCTGTCCCTCCCAAGTTAGTTGCCTAGGCTTCAGTAGTAAAACAGATACTTGGTAGGCAGATCAGTATTGTCCATGTCAGAATCAAAGAAAGAGCCTGGGTGGATGGGGGTCCTGATTACATCCCGTGTTTTCCAGATTTACCTACAGATGTACCTACAGTAGCACGTGAGAGATCAGCCTTTCTGGAGATGACAGCAGTACTGAGATGATCCTCTTTCCCTGACCTCCCTCTTAGCCACTGCATCAGGTCCATAGTGAGGCGATGGCTGAGGTACACACAGAGGCAGCCGCAGACTCACAGCTCTGCCCCCTCTCCCTCTCTGGAGGAGGCAGAGCTGCTCCTGTGGAGGAAAAGTGGCAGCTCAAATGTGAGGGACCGAGGGCTGAGGGACCTCAGGGTACCTCTTGAACCACCTGCTGGCAAACATGGTTCCTCACATCAGAAATAAAATAAATTTCATTTATTTCCTGTCTTTTGATTTTAAGCATTTTTTTTTAACCATAAAATATAAGAAAACTACTGGTGTTGTTTTTTTAAAAATAGTTTAGCTGCCTCAACAGAAATATTATTTACAGGTGTCTATGCAACTCAAGGCCCCATGGAGGAACTACAGTATTGCACATGTGTAACTGAAGACAGACATGGTCCACTAAAAAGGAATAGAAAACTGAAATATATTCTCCTCTCCACTCATGCCAGTCCATTGTTACAGCAGTGTGACATTAACAGTCAGAAGGGGCACTCTTGAATCACTTAATGCTGGTATATGACTACACTGTATGGTATTTCTTTTGTTGGGCATGCTATGTTTGAGTGCCATATTTTCCCCTTCAAATGCTTTTATGATTTTTTTCTCTTTTTGTTTTGGTTATTTTCCTCTGGGCTTTTATACCCATCCTTCCCCCTAGAAGAGGAGGAAATAAAGAAAAATGCAAATCCCAGCAGGCTGCAAATACTGCAAACAGTAAATGTAAAACTTCATCACAAGCAGAGCTCTTTGTTTTGCTTATCTTTATATTCATTCCACATATGTATTGTCCAGAATTGTGATTTCCTTCACACAAACCCATTTGATCAAAGAAACAAGTTGTTCAATGTATTGTGTTCTAGCTAGAGCTGTTTAATTTTGGGTTTGCCGTTTTGCTGATTTAGTGCCCTTAGGAAGTATGATACATATCCATTCATGCACCATCTGTAAAAACTTGTGGATGTACATCCTAGCCTTTCATTAATGTTAATGGTGCCCAACCCCTGAATGTACACTATGTCTCAGCACTACACAAGTTAACTGAGTTCATGCCATAAACATCTTGTTCTCATTTCTGTGGCATAGGCTGGCTTTCTTGGTGGACAGGAGTGGAGCACAGAAGCTGAGGTCTGCAATCTGACTGTGCACCTGAAAAGTTATTTCCAGCTCTTAAGCTGAAGAGTTTTCAGTGGAAGCAGGCAGGCATCTGCGGTTCTGTGAAGAAAAATGCAATATTGTTTACTCCTATTCCAGATATCTCCTTGCAATCCTGTTAATTTAGCTGGCAGCAATTGTATTAGATGTGTTATTTTATTTCCAACATTGCAGTAATCAAATGAATTTTTAGTATCTTCTGCAGAATGATGCTTGTACAAGGGCAGGGTTAGATTTCCAACTGAAATAGTATAGTTAAATTATATGTGGCAAATGCACCATGAAATACTTGGAGCTGATGAAACCTTGAGAAGTTTTGAGTCACATGATATATTTAGACAGTTGGATATGAAGATGTCTTGGGCCTTTTTTTCCCCCTTAAAAACTCCCCTAACCTACCAAAATGTTATAAAGCTTATAGAATATTCCCCAGAATTCAGCCAAAAATCAACGATAGGGGCAGTTTAATGCAGATGTAACCAGCTGCAGTATCTCCTACTATAGTGGGGAAGAATGTGATGTGACTGTGCAACTGACAGCTTGTTTGGCACAATGCTTGGTTGCGTAATTCAGAACTTCAGCACAAGGTTTCTTTAATAAAATATTAATTCTACAGGGGCAAGATAACTTCCTCAGCTTGGTTAACACTGGCCTGATGAGAAATTGGAATATATTTTTCCTAATCCTCCTTCATCTATGCAGAAATCACTTCTTGATTGAGGGCAAACTTTAGCTTTGGCAAGTCACACAGGCTCTCATATTAGTCTCTGACTGCATGCGCATGATTGTCCAAAATGCACAGTAGGCAAAGGGTCAAGGATACAAAAGCTGCTGTTGTTTTTTCTTCTTTTCCCCAATGCACCCAACATGTTGAAAATATTTATCAACCTTTGGTCTGTGTCACTGAAGTTTCACTCTTGATGCACTTTTTTGGTGTTCCCCAGGGAATTCGGTTAAACTTGGATCCACTCATCCATGTGACTGCTGTTATTTTTAGAATGAAACGAATGGCAAGATGACGGTGACTCAGAAAAGTTAAAATCTCATCACAGCCTAGTATGTTTATGTTACGGGGTAACCACAGCACACCCGAATATCTGAAATACATTTAATTGCAGAAAATGGAGATGCTCTTTAGATGCAGAATCTTGATGCTGAGAAGCAGTGTTGACAGTCCCAGCAGGTATTTTGGGACTGAAGCCTGCGTAGATGAGGGTAAGGAAAGAAAATAAGACTCTGTGTTAGTATGTGGCTCTATGGCATCCACTTTGTTACAACAACGACAAGGGTTGTAACTTATTAAATTTGTGACAAAGCCGCAGGTGAAACTGAAACAGCCATCTAGGTGTGTTTGGCTTGGCTTGGCCTGGTCCCATGAACTACTGGGAGGAGAAGGAGCTTCCACATGGGAAGAAGCAATTGAGATATTTCTCGGAGAAATTTAAAACTCTACAGCTAGACATGCATGCTGTGCAAATTGTTCACGTCAATAGGTTAAGAAATGCGATCTTCACCAGTCGCTACCTAGGGCTGAGCAAAGAGCTGCATTTTAACTTATTCAAACAAGCATAATTGTTACCAGATAAGCTTTAACTGTTTAAATGAGCTCTGTTCATTTTCTAAATGATACCTCTTCTCTTTATACTATTTTTAGCTTCTATCTTTTTGAGGAAAGGAAATAATGCACTTAAGACCAGTGCTCTGGAGAACTGACAAACTCAATACAGCGTATAGCTGGTGGGGCAAAAAGCCCTGCTAGGAGTCAGTGGAAAAAACCAAAATAAATTACAGCAACCTTGCTTTGTTTTTGGGGAACTTTTTTGGACATTGTATCAAAAAGAGAGGCAAATTTTTATGAACATAAATGTAAGTATTTCACACTGAACAGAAGTACTTTCAAAGCACTTTTTTTGGGTCTTTGTTCTTCTTAGAGTTTGTGAAAATTTTGTTTTAAGAAGATGTCTCCAAAGGGGAATCTAAACCACAGTTTTTCCATAAAGGAAATAACTATCCCATTTGTCTATTCTGTCATTGCTGCCATTTTTCTTTTCCCTGTCTTTTCCTTCGTTCTCCTTTCTTTTCCTTATTTTTAAAAATATTTTCAATGGAATAGGCTTTTATTTTATCTTAAAAATTCAAGATATTGGCAACAGATATAATTGTACTTTCCTGTCCTAGGAGGAAATTTTAACTTCTGTTTTTTGTATGAATTCCTGTCCCACCCTAATACCTGTGTGTAGCATGGATGTGCTCAAACTTTTGAAAGTAATGCCGCTTCTCTGTTCCTTTATTCAAGTTGAAGACTCCAGTAGCAACTCACTGATGGTGTAATCCAAGTGTTGCTGTACTCGTAGCCAAGGCATTCAATAATTTCAAGGTAAAATACAACCCTGCAGATTTTCTTCAACATTTCTTGCCACAAAATGATTTTGAAGTAAATTATACTGATAAAATAAATACACAATGTCAGTGAGTTAGTCCTGACAGAGCACATGGAATGCAAGTTATCATATATGTGTGAAGAAACCTTGGTAGCATGAGACCAATGGGAGTACAGTTATGCAGTTTGCAATTATTCAGTCAGTGTTGCTTTAATATGCAGACCTGCATCAAATAAATAAATAGGTTCCAAATTTTTTTCACTAATTAAGCTAACTTTAAAGACAAAATAAGATGATCTGAAGCCCAAATTTTACTCCCAGAAATAAAACGTGTGTGGCTTCAATGCAGTTCCGTTTGTTAAGATTGGCAGCTAGGAATACTTGAGTGCCTTTACCCTTGACAGCTATTGACAAGAGTGGTGAACTCTCTAGGTGTCTACCTGTTTTAGAGACTGACATGAAGGCTTTGAATGCAGCTATAAAGCATAAGCTGCCATAAAACTAGAACCAAAGCCTTTAGCCGGCGGTTTTAAAGTCTCATAACCTCTGTGAATCAGGCTCTTGAGACTGGGAGGGTTTGTAACGCACACTGACTAGAGGGTTACACACTCCGGGGCAATGCATCCAAGTATGTGGGACCACAGCAGCCTGAGTCTGGGATTGGTCCCAGTTTATGTGTCAGCTGCCCTCTTAGTTGACATATCAGGTCAGGGTCTCAAAGTGCACAGCAAAAGTTTTAGCACCCTGGTTAAGAGCCAAGGCTCTGCAGCTAGTCGTTTTAGCAACATACTGGATGGACAAAAGCTGAGGATTTTTAATATATGCTTACTTGTGGTTAACTGAGAACCTTGCACAAGCCCACATTTAGAAAAATATCCATGTAGAGGATTTTTAAGTGATTAATATTTTCAAATAAAGCAATGTCTTAATAACATAATCACCTTTTTTTTTTTTCCACAGTTCAGTTATGCTGACACTTAGCACTAAGTATAATGCTACTTGATGGGCAAACTGAATGGGCCTGAATATGCTCTTCTATCGTCATTAAAGGATTTCTTTTAATCAGAGCCTTTAACTGAGTGAGATTATCAAAATGTATTAAGTTAGACGTCTTTCTCTTGTACAGTCTATGAGGGTTATTGTGCTGTAATTTCACTGGATAGTGACTATGCTTTTGAATGCTATAAGAAAAATGTGTCTAAAAAAATCATGAGTATCTGACACAAACAGCTAAATCCATGCTCATATATGTTTGACCCCTACCTTTCTAAAAATCATGAACAAGAGCCTTTAATACTGAAATTGATAGACTATGTGCTTTCTATGTGATAAACCAGAAAATAAAATAAGCACCATAGTGTGTTTAATTAGTATACACAATAATGTGTTTTTTTCCCATAGAATACCTGCTTTTAAAATTTCATTTCTCAATCTACATATATGCAAATGCAAATTGGCAAGTACTTTAGCTGTGATTCATTTTTACAGACCTGCCTTTTGAATTAAATCTGAATACTTGGTCCTTAAAGTCCTTTGTTTATTTCCACTTGATGTTATATTATGATTTACAAAATTAGTTCTACTCAAATGGGATTTTGCACCTTCTTTTGGGAGAGTAGAAAACTCCAGAGAAATTTCAGTAATTCAAACCAATATCCATTGCTTAGTAAGCATCGCTTTTATATTCTCTTGGGTCACCTGAAACAGTCCTAGACTAAAGAAGGCATATTCCTAAAAACACTGGCCATCAGATGGGTTTTCTTAGGTAAATATTTATGAAATTGTCTGAATCGTGTCAATGTCATGTCTTGGTTTTGTGAAGACATTACCTAAGAAGGCAGAGAAATGCTATCCACTTACATATTCTGCAATACAGGCCCAGAAGCAGGAAGGCAGCCTCAGCTTTTCTGTGTATGACCAGTTTATTGCACTTTAATGCTCTACTCATTTTGCTATCTACTATGGATCTAATTCATCTGTAACAACAAAGTGGAACCAGAGCAAATACGTCTCTGAGCATTTTGTTATCAGCTGCTTCTGAAAGTACTCTCTCCTGTTCCCTTTCTAGATGCTGTGGTGACAAGTTTGAGAAAAGCAGCTTTCCACTTGGATATTTCTCTTTGGTTGGTCTTCCTTTCTTGGGGATCCTTCAATACAGACTTGTTTTAGACTTGAATTTCAGTGTTAGGTACCTTTTCTTGTCTTTCAAATAATGGGTAAGCCATCCAACTGAAATCAGACTTACAGCACTATTCATAGTAAATTAACCTTCCTTGAGGTTAATGAAAGATCACAGAATCATAGAATTTGCTGAGCTGGAAGAGACCCACAAGGATCATCAAGTATAAACCCTAGCCTTGAACAGGACCATGCCCAAGAGTCACACCATGTGCCTGAGAGTATCATCCAAACGCTCCTTGAACTCTGTCAGGCTTGTTGCTGTGACCACTTCCCTGGAGAGCCTGTTCCAGTACCCAACCACCTTCTGGGTGAAGAACTTTTTCCTAGTATCCAGCCTAAATCTCCCCTGACACAACTTCAGGGCCATTCCTTCAGGTCCTGTAACTAGTCATTCCAAAGAAGAGATCAGTGCCTGCCCCGTTTCCCCCCAAAAGGAAGTTGTATGTATTACTTTCCATGCTGGAACTCTTTCTCTCTTCCTTTCTGGGTTATATTTGAGTGTTGCTTTGTTGAAACACTGCCACTGCCACAATTCTGGTAGCTCTGGATTACTTCATCTTTAACTGGATGCAACTTTCCTTTGTTTCAAGCTTAACATATAATATAAATGCAGTCTGTACCTACATCATGATGCAAGTCTCGCGCAACTGATCTGGTCTCATGTGAATAACACCTTCAAAAGCTGACAGAAACACTTGGAGAGACCAGAGGAAGTAGAATAAAACTGAGCTTCTGTTCTATATAGTAGTCTAACTTAAAAAATAGTTCCATAACTGTCCTAAGGGACAATGGCATTGTCAAATGCAATGAGTCAGTTTCATTGAATTGAGATGTCTTTACTGTTCATTTGTTCAGAGTCAACAAAATCTGTTTATGCCTAATTAGAGAATCATCAGTAGTTTTGGCACTATGAATATTTCAGGTTCTTACAGAATATAAATAGACTTCCTTGGAATGTTAATATTTTCTAACAGTCATCATAGACAATGCAGACTTCTAAGTTTGGTAAGCTGAATCTGCTGAAGTCACTTCCACAAGATCCAAGGACAGAGATGCTGAGCTAAGGACTGCATTTTTTTTTCAGGAGGGAATGATAAGAACTTTGTTTATTTTTCTCAGAAATTAATTTATTGTCTATGCCAACCTCTATGGCTGCTTCCTCTCCAGACCAGACTGCATTTGGGCTATGCTATTATTTTGTTGCTATTTAATTGCTACTTTTTTGGTTAAATAAAAAAGTGTGTTTCCATGCATCCCAGATACTACACATTTTTAGTGCACAATATCCATGTTTGCCGGTGTGCGTGCACATGTGTCAGAGTGTGTGCGGGCACACATTTACACACACACACGTGCCCATACGTGTATACTTTGTAACCTGCATATCCTGGTTTGAGATTCAGTCCTGTTAACTGTTTAAAGATTTTTTTTTTTGTCCTACTTTCTTGGCAAAAGCACAACATTTAGCTCTGCTATGACCGAAGCAGAGTTTTTACTGGAAGAAATGAGACTTTCTGTCAGAATATACAGGAAACGTGTCGCCTATAGTCACCTAGGAATCAGGTAGCTGCCGTACCTATACATAGACTAACTCTCACCTCTGTGGGGATCCTATAACCCTTTCTATGGTAGCACTAAAAATAATTCCTCAGGATTTTTCAAACTATGTGTTGGAGAAACCTCAGGCTTGATTTAAAGTGTGAGTTTGAAAATTCTGTGCCGCGAGCGTAGTGTGACAGAAAAATTATGTCCCAAATATAAAGGTATCCAGACTTCTCCAGCAGGCAGCAGACCACCTATGTGGCAGATCTGAGATTCGTCCAGAGCTACTAGTTGAATTTTTGTGTAATGTGCCAAGGGAAAAACACTGAAAAGGTATTTTCTCTAACTGCATATTAAGGTCTTCTGCCCACTGCCCAAAGTGGAGGAATGATGCCTAGCAAACAACATTAATTGCATATCCTAATGATGCTCAGGAAAATGCTATTTAGCAGCAGATTGCCACCAGGAATGCTGCTCTGAATGGTTATGAAGTCATGTACAATGTAACACTAAATGATATTCTCCCAGCATTTATACTTGTAATGTACTTCAGCCAGGTCTCTAAAATGGCAAGTGATGTTTTTTTCCACTTTTCTGTTTATGTTTTTCTATTTGTGATCCAACAGCATTATTGTCAAATACATAATATATCTAAAAAAGCAGACCAAAACAGTAGGCTGTGATCTCCAAGTACCTGGTACACTTGCAGAATTTGAAACACATGTTTTGAGCTTTGGAGCTAAGAGAAATGAAAGCATAACTTCTCATGTATGTTAAACATTCTCCTAGTCTCCAAAATGTGTTACACTCTATGCCAACGCACCTGAGGGCAAAGGGTTCCATAGGTCTTTGGAACTTGTCTAGTTTTGATAAAAAGCTGTGTGTACCCCTTTCACTATTCAGTGTGTGGAGGTTACAGTAATATCTTGACCATCATGATATAATTTATATTAGGACGAAACGTCTGTAATATTTTGTAATTATATTAATCTACAAAAGAAAGACAATTTTATGCATACATCTGAAATACAGACTATATACAAAAGCCAATAAACTTGGCTGATATTAATAAAAAGAAAAAAGTATGCTAGATTTCATCTGATATTTATAAATCAAGTACCTTCAAATTATTGTAGTTAAAAACATGTGAATCAATCCAATTAAATACAAACCAACTTGGAAACCAAGTCTTTTCCTTGAACCAAAATTAATATTTATCAGGTTCAAAAACAGTTTGAAACACGTAATCTGTGTCTTTGACTTGGCTTTCCTGACCCCAGGCATCCACTTTTCCACTGCCTTTCAGCAGTGCTCTGACATGGCCCTCCTTTGTGTGATATCCAATAGGCTTTCCTCAGTTTCCTACTCGCTGAAAACTTCTGTAGTTTTTTTCCAGATGACTGGAAAATTTCTGCATTTCTCCTGTCATTGCTGTCTTCAGTGACACACATGCCTCTGGAGAACCTCATAGCTTGAAGACCCATCAGGATCTACTGAACGCGTGCTCTTCCCTTACCCGCATTTACAGCTAACGGGCTCTTTGCATTCTCTCATCAACCACATACTACAATACCCTCTTGTGCTGTTTTTGGCTGGGGTAGAGTTAATTTTCTTCACAGTGGCTAGTATGGGCTATGTTTTGGATTTGTGCTGAACACAGTGATGATATCATAGAGATGTTTTTGTTATTGCTGAGCAGTGCTCACCCAGAGCCAATGCCTTTTCTGCTTTTCATACTGCCATGCTGATGAGAAAGTTTGGGGCGCATGGGCAACTGGGAGAAGACACAGCCAGAACATATGACCCAAACTGACCAAAGGGATATTCCAGACCATATGACATCATGCCCAGGATATAAAGCTGGGGGGAAGAAGGAAGAAAAGGGTGTGTTTGAAGTGATGGTGTTTGTCTTCCTGAGTGGCTGTTATGTATGATGGGGCCCTGGTCTCCTGAAGATGGCTGAACACTTGCCTGTCTGAGGGAAGCAGTGAATTAATTCTTTGTTTTGCTTTTCTTGTGAGTGCGTGGATTTTTCTTTCCCTGTTAAACTGTCTTTATTTCAACCCATGAGTTTTCCAGCTTATATTCTTACAGTTCTCTCCCAAGTCCTGCTGATGGGGAAGCGAGTGAGTGGCTGTTGGCTGGGGTTAAACCATGACACCTGTCTACATCAACTGGGAAATCCTTGATAATCCACAAAAGCAACTTTGGTGGAAAGAGTGAGACGGGAGCAGTAGGCAGGAGAAAGAAAGTTGTATTTTTAAAACCCCACTAAAAATCTCAGGTGGATGTCAGTGTATTGGGTTTGTGTGGAAAGCTTTTGTAAGCAGGACAGCTACAGGGGTGGCTTCTGTGGGAAGCTGCTAAGAGGTTTTCCCGTGTCTGATAGAGGCAATGCCAGCCAGCTCCAAGATGGAACCATCGACAACCAAGGACAAGACCATCAGTGCTGGTGGTAGTGCCTTTGGGATAACATATTTAAGAATGGGGGAAAAACCTACACACTTGCAGCTAGAGAGAGGAATGAGAATATGTGAGAGGAACAACTCTGCAGATCCCCAGCTCAGTGAAGGAGGAGGAGGAAGAGTACTTCAGGTGCCAGAGCAGAGATTCCCCTGCAGTCTGTGGTAATGACCATGGTAAAGCAGGCTGTCCCCCTGCAGCTCATGGAGGCCCACAATGGAGCATATATTCACCTGCAGCCCATGGAGAGACCTGCACTGGAGAAGCAGGTTGCCCAAAGGAGGCTGTGACCTCATGGGAAGCCCATGCTGGAGCAGGCCCATGGCAAAATCTGTGACTCTGTGAAGAGCCCATGCTGGCAGGACTTGTGACTCCTTGGGTGATCCATGCTGGAGCAGTTTGTTCCTGAAGGACTACATCGCATGGCAGGGACCCACACTGGAGCAGAGAAAGAGTGTGAGGAGTCCTCTCCCGGAGGAGGAAGAATCAGCAGAAACAACATGTGCTGAACTGACTGCAGCTTCCTTTCCCTGTTCCCCCGCACTGCCAGGGGAAGGAGGTAGAGAAAAATTGGAAGTGGAGTTAAGCCTGGAAATAAAGGGAGATGGTGGGAGGGTGTTTTTAAGATTTGATTTTATTTCTTATTATGCTTCTTTGATTTGATTGTAACAAATGCAACTAATTTCCTCAAGTCGAGTCTGTTTTGCCCATGATGTTAATTGCTGAGTCATCTGTCCCTGTCCTTATCTCGTCACACAAGCCTTTTGTTGTATTCTCTCTTACCTGTCCAGATGATGAGGTGAATGGTAGAGTGGCTTTGGTGGGCACCTGGCTTCCAGCCAGGGCCAACCCACCACAGTCCTTTTAGGTACCCAATATGGCGCATGACGAATTTGAGATGAGGATAGTAATTGGGAGAGGTAGTGGGCAAGAGTAAAATGAGTTGAGGAATACCATAGTAACACTTCTTAGGAGCTAAAAGTTCTGATATCTACAAAGTTAAATCTTTCTAGTATGTGGGATACAGCTCTATGTTGTGCAGTCATTTACACTAGCATGGTGGAGATACATCCCAGTCGGATGTGGCACAAGAAGAATGGCAAGATACCTGTAAGCTAAGCGAAGTGCATCTCCAATGCAACACTCTTCATAGGATTATAGGATTTCTGTCTCCTCTCAGCATATAATTTTTTTGACTAGCATCTAGTCACAGATTTTTAAAATGTTCTGTACAGGATTTCAGATGAGTTTACTTTTCTTTTTTGAGCAAATCTGTTATTGATGGAGTTAAATCAGGACAGAGTAAAGATGAAACCATCATCCTATGTACAATATACAGAGTGTCTCTGTGTGTGCATATATATGCACCACAGGGCTGCCACGGTTCTCAGAAACGAACTTTTACTGGTAACCCCTGGGCAATGTATTCCATATACCCTATGGACCACAGCTGAGGTTCTCACCAAAAAGCTCCTTGCCTTGGTCTAGGAGGTGATATAAAGCTGACTTTGTTTCCAGTGGTGACTATTTTCTAGGCCAGTTCCCCAATTTAAGTTAGAAGACCACGAGTAAACAGTGGCATAGTGTATTTGGCAGAGAGCTGGTGCTAGGGGTGGAATAAGAATACCTGCTCAGTGTCCTCATCAGAGTTTTCTCCAGCCATCTTCCATTTTCACAGACTTGTGTGCTTGGCTTCTCCAGCCCATGGGCCTTGGGGTGTTTGCACGGCCTCCACATCCAGACGTACATCCTTGTACACTGGACGGTGTTTTGCTGCTGATTAGAGTTGCAGTCTTGACTCCATGGAAAATAACATTAGGATATTCACAGCTGAAAATACAACATCTAAGCACTCGCTGTGTGTCTTTTGAATAGAAAAACAACAACTCATAATCTCTAATGAATGTTTTCTCATATGACCCTTCTGAGATAGGGAAGTATGGACTAGGAAGAGAGAGATCAGTTAACATTAGCCATCTAAAAGTTAGCTACGAAGTCTAAAGTATCCACTTGGGCTCACTCTTTAGGCAGAACAAAGAAAGAAATATATGGAGTAACTCTGAAGACAGATGGAGTAACTGAAGATAGGGTGAATCACCACCTGATCTATACGAAGTCTGGGTGTCTATTGTGACACTTACTTTTCAGGTGGCTAGAAAAAGAGCAATTCCTTTCCAAACATTTTTCCTGAGATACCTTAGGAAGCACATGAAATTAGGTTAGGCTTTCCAGTGCAAAGGTTAGTCTTAACTTTCTGTCTTATCTATATTCACATGGCCCCGTTCAGGCTGTTTTAAGAGCTGGCCTGTGCTAGTGATGCAGCACAAAGAAGCTGCACAACAGCACTCTCTGGTATCAATATCTGCCTTGGATTTTGCATGTAGAAATTACGTACACACACAAACACTGATGCATATATACTTTGGGGACACGAAACGAAAAGGATTTTAACTCTTTGCAGTTTCCAAAAAGAGATGAAATGACAGAAAAGATAGTAAGGAGCAGAGAGGATTAAAAAAAAAAAAGAACAACCCTCTCTGATACATGGGATTGGTGGGCATTTCATTTGTCAGTAACTCATTCTGAAGTATTGATCTCTTCAGACCTTGCTCTGGTGCCCTGCTTTCTATAACTACAACATGCAGGATTAATAACCTCACTAACTCTTATGCATTTGGCAATATGCTCTTGCCCAATTTTTACTGCCCCCCTAAGGAAATAAGAGCACTGTGTATTCTAGGAAAAAACACACTTTTAAAATATTCATATTTCCATGGTTGTATGTGTCTGTTGTGTAAGTTTTCCTTGGTGGCAGTGAACAAAGTGCTCTTCTGTGGAGCAGGCTCTCCTGTCTCCTCCAGCAGACTCAGTGTCTGTACAGGGAATTCCTGTTCCTGGCCCAAACCCGCAGGCTCTCGGCACTGCAGGACAAGGTCGGCCATTTCACACTCTCTCTTTCTCCCAGCCTGATAGCTGATCTGTGTGCTAGAGAAACAAGGTCTGAAAGAGAAGAAGAGGGGGGCTGAGGTGAAGGGAAGAGAGAGCACATGTATGTACTTCTAACTTGGCCTGCGAACTTTAACAAACATTTCCTCTCGAAAGCAAGTTAGTTCAATTTTTGCAGAAGTCCTGATAGTCTCTGATTTACTTAAATGACTTAATGGTACCTGGATGTGTTGTTTTACCAGCA
Source organism: Cephalopterus ornatus (assembly GCA_013396775.1). Taxonomy (NCBI): domain Eukaryota; kingdom Metazoa; phylum Chordata; class Aves; order Passeriformes; family Cotingidae; genus Cephalopterus; species Cephalopterus ornatus. The sequence continues at coordinate 497,728 of VZRE01004651.1, forward strand.
CTGTGACCGGCATCATCCAAGCCTCATTTCACACCTTCATTCTTCCATCCTGCCCATGAGGGCTTTTTTCCCCATGTAGTAGCAGTGACTGAGCAACAGCATCCACTACTAGGCAAAAATCTGTCTACAGAGAGCTTCGTCTGTTTAGACTTCAGTCAAAGGACCCACGAAGCATACTTTGTGGCTACTTATGGTCAGGATGGTATGCATATTTTTTAAAAGTTGCTCACTGTCAAGACAGGTAATTGTGTAACCTTAGCTGCACTCTTTTTTTTTTTTTTTTTTTTTCTGCTTCCCCTAAGGCTGGAGTGGCACCTTGCATTCCAGCTGGTGCCGAGAGCATGGCCTGCTGTGCTTCCTCACAATCAGCTGCAGTCTAGCTCTTGTTCTCTTGTCCTTCACTGAGGAGGATGGTGTCAATTCTTTCAGGCTCTCTCCTGGCACATCTCTCTAGCTGACTGCTCTCATGCACATTACAGGAAACTACGGGGCACAGTGTATGAGGCACTTTTTTCATCCTCTGCAGCTATGCTTTCCATTGAGAGAAAGGGTAATTATCCTATTTCTGTTTTAGTGTCAGGTACCACATGGTTTATGCATTTGTCTCTTCGAAAACATGTTTTGCTTTGATGTTTGCTTTACTAATGGGGCTAGTTTGCATAATACCTTCTGCTGCAAAAGAATGCTGAATCTACAGATGAGCTATCACTTCTCAAAATACTGATTGCTATCAGCTGGTTTGCCGAAGGCCTTGGCTATGGCTCTGCATGCGTGTGTCTGCGCGTGTGTGCACAGTCGGGGAAGGGAGGGAGAAGGTTAATTTCCTGTCTTTGACCAGTTTTGACATAATGCCTGGGCTAAAAGAGCTGGATCCATCAGAACATTAACATTTACCTGCTTTCCCATAGCAGCATAGCAACCTCTCTATGTGCAAGGGTGTGGTAACATGTTTCTACAGTACATCTGTCACAGTCTCTTTAGATGACTTTTATGCCTGTGGATTTTCTCTAGTGTTCACCTTTAGTAGTGAGGATCGGTAAAGTCACATACAAAGCTGTATAGATGCAAAAGTCAGGTCGGGGCCATGAAGCAGAATAGCTGTAGGGAGTGTTATGGGATACAAATATATATATATGTGTGTATATACATATATATATATATACACACATGCATGGGAGTGAGCGTGTATGGGAGATTTGCAGTGTGTTTCTTCCTTTTCCCAAATGATACATTATTACTCACCCTTGCAGACCTCTCTTCAGTGAAATCCCCTGTCTGCTGCCTGCTGACATGACCTTGTTTCTTTTCTCTGCCAGGACCTGATGCCTTACTAACTCACAGCAGGCAACAGGGGTGTGGGGAGCAAAAGGACTTTTCTGTTCCTTCTCTTGACAAGGAACCTAAGCCAGAGGCCACCTTTCCTCAGAAAATGCTCTGACATAGCAGAGAGCAGAGCTTAAACAATTCCCACTGGCAGCTAGCCTTGAGAGTCAAATTTGAACATTTTGGTCTCATTATGCTGCTTGTTAGACTACAGTTCTAGGTGCTTTTTATAAAATTCAGGGACTCTCCTTTCTATAGCATTGCACACTACTCTGCTGTCTGGATTCATGCAAAACCCCCAAAGATTCAGAACCTTATTTCAGTATTCATACATTCCAGTGCCATCTAAATGTGTCTGTTTCCACATATCTTTGGGCCAGAAACGGGGGCCAATTTTCAGAGAAGAAACTTTCTTACAAGATTTTTGGAACTTCTTGGCTTTAGTGAGACAATTGGAAATACCACGAGAATGCTAATTACGAATAATTTGTGCCAACATAATGCCTTCCATCTGTAGATCTGAAAAAGCTTTATGAACATTAATAAATTAGTACCCTTACTACCCTATGAGACAAGGATATTGTTGTTCCGGCTTTGCAGGGGTGAGAGTAATGAAGGACTGTTAGGAATTTAAGGGCCTGATCCAGCAGTCATTGGGGCCCACAGAAAAATTCCCTGTGACTTTACTGGGATCTGGATCAGCCCGTTAGCAGCTCAAGGCCACACAGTGAGTGAGCAATGGCTTTGGGAACGGGACACCCAGAGCCACAGGACTGCTTTGTTCCTTTCCAACCCTCCACTTTCTTCAGGTCTTTCATTACTTTTCTGTCTGGATGAGGTGCCTGAAGTTGAAAGCATAAGGCAACAATATAGAAGGTTCATTTATAGCGTTTCAAACCTCAGCAGAAAGCTTGGCTCTGGTCTGGTCTGAGGGAGGAATTTTAGCAAGACCTAATTTTTAAACAGGTATCTAAGTGCTCAGTTCCCACTTTTATGGGCAGGACAGGTCTAAAGATCTTTAAAAATCAAATAAAAGCATTACTCCAACCAGGTAAACTGTCCCTTGTGTGAGCTTCTGGAGAAGCTTAGGAGGACTGACACCTAGCTGAACCAAACCTTGCCTGGTGTTCCCACCTTGTGGCATGCCAACAGATCAAAGCCACATCTGCTGCTACCAGGAGGCACCTGCCTCACCTCAATATAGCAGCCTACTGGCTCCCCCCACTCTAGGGTGGCCCAGGCAGCCTCCTCTCTTAGGCTCATACCCTCCTCTCCGGGCCTGCCTGCCGGCCTTGTTTCCTTTCAGACTGGTTTCTCCTACCACCTTTTCAATCTTTTTGCAGCCGGGTTGCTTTCCACCTGCTCTTGGATTAACCCCTTCCTTGTCACTATAAAAGTCATTGCAGATGCAAGTAGACACATGCAGATGAAATGCCGATGTTTGGGAGCTGAAGTCAGCGCTGAGCAATGCAATGCAACCATACTAAGCACCCTAGTGCCAGTGGAACAAAAGAGCAAGTGAGATTTCTGATTTCTGGGAAGCAACTTGTTTTTTTAATAGTCAGGGACAGTTTTGAGGTTCTGAGCTCCCTAGGAGGGACCAAACAAGTCAGGGGAAGGGCTGGTCCTTCTGGGGCTGGTGCTCACACAGCAACCCAGGGCAAGCAATCTGGCATCAGCCCAGACCCACTCCACTGTGAGTCCCATCAGGCACCGGCCTTCTGCTCTGCACTTTCTAAGACCTTGAATATCCAGCACAAATCTGGGTAGGGCTCTGGGAAATCTATTCTGCCCTTAGCTAAAGCTTATATAGTTAGAGAATTTCCTGCAACACTTTTCTGTTGACACTGACTGTAGAAGAGTTTCTGAGAAATTTCCATGTTGAAAGTTCATATAAATTTATTTTTTTTAATAAATGAAATCAAAAGAGAATAGCTTAAGTTTTGATTTGAGACTGTGAGCTAAGGGCAGAGGTAATGGAATAACCCTGGAGACTCCTTATAATTGAATTCAGTAACAGTCTATGTAGCTGTTTTTTGAAGGATTGTAACAAAATCTCACTACCCATAGGGCAAGTACTTACACAGACTCCACAGTAGTCCCTTTCTGAAGCACTTTGTACAAGGGAAAGTTGTTTAAGAGTGAGCCATGTTGCTCAGCAACACTATGTATTCAATTTTTTTTCTCTTTTGACATTTCATAGCTCATGGGATTTTAGGCACTACAGCTAATTTATATGAAGGCTCCACTGTAGTTTTCTGAAGTTTATTTAACTGTATAAAAACATTTCCAAACAAATTATGTAATCTATAAGGTATGGATGTTATTTGTGTGCTGCTTTGCTGGTATTTCTACTAAAGTACCATTGGATAGGGCTTGAAGCTGTACTAAGATGTCATCTATTCATTCACTGATTGAAATTGTTATTTGGGTCATTTTCACTCTCTCCATGATGCCCACTAAGGGCAACCTTTTACCATTCAACCTATTATTTATCTTCGTATGTTTTATACAAATAACAAACTGGTTGAAAAGTACGCAGGGGAAGGAGCTCTTTGTGGCTCTATGAGAAGATTACAGTTGCAAATATTTAACCTGATTATGAGGACAAAATTTCTCCCTC
>VZRE01004651.1:501708-633218 GCA_013396775.1 Cephalopterus ornatus
CCGCCCCCCCCCCCCCAAATAAATAAGATAGATCAATCCTAAATAATTTCGCACTCTTAGATACCATGTTTATGGAATTGCAGAGTTATATGAAAGCATATGTGCCTGTGTTCACTCTAGTAAATGCTTTTTCCTGAGAGTGACCATTAAGGAATACAAATAAAGTCTGAGAAAGGTTTGTGACTGTGTATTGGTAAGGCAAGTTTTTCTCCACCCAGCTCCCCCTGCTCCTGGAAAGCCTCCACACCTTCTGGCCTCGTTACCCATGTTCCTAGTTTCCTCATTACTTGTTCTCATCTACTGCCGGGCAAATACTGCAAAACAGTATTCATAACATCTGTTCAAAGACAGCCCACACTAACTGACATGCCTCTTTAATCCACTTTCTGTGAACAGGGGGACAAGCAAATATTTGTTCACATAAATACTGCTGAAAGAGAAACTTCCATGGGTAACCACTGATGTCTGTAATTGAAGAAGGGTTGGGACTTGGGGGGGAAAGATGTGGGAGGGAAGATGGGTTGGTATGGTCATTTCTTTGAAAGCACTTTTTGGGTTTGATAAAGGAGGTAAGTTAAGTGATAACTTTATTGTTAAGAGATAACTTCTGCTAATCATGCTGCTCAGTGAAATCCCCAAATCCTCACTTTAGGAAGCAAATCCCACCCCAGAAAAAAGTGCAAGCAGGATCTGTGGGTGGAACTAAATAGTAATAAACTGTCTGATACATCATTGAGAGTAACAAGTGTTTCTGTATCAGCCCAGGTTTTTACAATAGTAAGTCATAAGTGGAGTTGGAGGCTTGATGATAGAGACAGCGTTTAACACAGAAAATAGATCCACTTCTATTCCTATCACTTAGAGGAGTGCTAGCATAATGTCAGGTGTAAGCTGGCAGGTACCTCAGTTAAGGGATCGTGTAGCCTTCATCAGGGGCTATGACCGGCAATAAACTAAAGGAAGCTGTGACAGTGACAGAAAGGATAGTTTGGTTCAGGAGGCAGCCATTGCAATCTGAGGAGAGCTTAAAATGTGCTGTTTCCAGGCAGCTTAGGATATGGTTAATATTTATAAAAAAGAGGTGTTAGCTGCTTGAAAATGAGAAGGGTTATCCTTAGTAACTGTGTATTTGCACTTCAAAGTGGTAATTATAGGTATGTGTACACACAATTAAATAGGCTGCACAGAGTGAAAATAAACAAATAATCAGTGCTATTAAGCAAGCCTTAATGAACATTTTTGTTACAACATAAATTAATATGTGTTCTTTGAAAGAACAGCAAAATGAAATATTCCTGTTTGAGATTCTCAAGGATTATGCAAACAACAAATGAGCTAAAAAAATAAAAGCTGCTAAACTCTTTGACACCAACACATACATTTAAGCATCCAGAAATTGGACCTGGCCAGCTACCCCGATGCAAGCTTTTTCATTCCCCTTGGTAATACATTCAGCAAGTTCCTCTGAACTCTAGGCAATCAGACACATAGATGGCATACCTAAGGCTTGCTCCAGCAGGCTCCATTGACGTTTGCACTGTTGGAAGCCATTCTAACACAGCTTTTTATGAATATGTAACATGCAAACTGGATCTTGCCCAAGAGTTGCTCCAGTTTTAATGACTGCTCCTGTTTGCACACATGGACTGTGAACTATTTATCCATAGGTGAGCTAAGCAGATCCAGGAAATGCTAACCATTTTAACTTTGGCGTTCGGTGACAGGAATTGTACGTAAGCTGCTATTTCTTGCAAACATTCCTCACATTTCTGACACACAGTAGGGTGGATACGTGTTGTGTAACAGCGTTTTAACCTTAGCATTTAACTGGTCAAGTGACAAAACGCTGAAAGAAAACTAGTGTGTTCAAATGACATTGGCCAATACTTATCTCACATACCAAATAACCACTCTATTTACTGTGGCTAGTCCTGAAAAAAAAAAAATTGCTTCCTGAAAAAAAGGGCTTTGTAAAATCCTGTCTTCACTGTGTCATACTGCCTGAGGACAGCAGCAACAGCGGAGTGACCTGCTCCAGCCACATGCCTTAAAGGATTGTCTCAAGAAAATTAGTGTAGCTGAGTCTCTCTCTGTCCATTCATCCTGAGAAGAGTCTTCTGTGCAGAATGTGCTCTCTCAGTTAGCTCTGAATTGATATTAAGTTAAAACCAGACAATTTCACCTACTCTCATAAAATAATTTTTCAAGGCAATTCTCTACCCCCTGATTTCTATTCTAACATCCCTATAGCTTGGACTGGGGTTTGGTGTTGATAGTTCAAATATGTTCGAAGCTTGTTTGCTAAACCTCATCATCCTCTTGCATTCTCAGCATGCTATTGTACTGCCTAATCCTTGGTCGTAATCTGCCTTTTCAGATCAGTGCTTTCCTGGTATTATCAGAGAGATCAAAAAGAGTTTTCAGCTGGCTGAAGGCATCACTTAACGCATAGGGATATCTGGACCTGCATCTACCTATGTGTCTGCAGTTTTAAAAGTGTGAAAATCATTTTGAAACAAACCAATAAAAATAAATCAGAATCGTAGCTGAGTTTTTAGTAAGTGCAAAGCAAAATAGAAGATGTAGAAAATAGTTACTCTGTCATTATATCACTTTCTAGATAGCACTATATTTCAGTCTCCCAATTAGTATTTCCATTTTCAATTCCAGGTCCCTATAGAATCTCAGTTCACCAGACAGTTAAATGAGCAAGGTATGACTTTTCTGTTGCCTTAAAAAAATTAAAACATTTTCAGTCCTGGTCAAAATGTTACTTGCTCCCATAACCCTTAATATATATAAGTCTGAAATATTGCCCTATAAAGTTTTTGGATTTTCATTTCCTTCGAGAAAAAAACCCCAACCAAATACAAAGCAGTTTTTACAAATCTTTCAGTGTTTTACTCTTTTAAAAGGCAATTTCTGGAAAAAAAAATTATTCCAGAACTTCTTTGACAAGTGCTACCTATTGTGAAGAAGATTTTTCTTTGTTTTGGTGTTGTTATCTTTTTCTATTCTTACCATAGTCCTGAATAGGTAAACTATTAGAAACCGATAGTAGCTGCTCACTATGATAGAAATCAAGTGGTTTAACCAGCTATGGGAGATTAGAAATGTTGCATGGGTTTTGTCATACAGGATACCTTCCAAAATGATGTTTTCATATCCTTAAACTTAAGTATGACTGTGCAGATGCTCTGATTTTGCATATGATTATGTCAAGTGTCATTAACCTTACTACCAGATAAAGGCTGAAGCTCCATTGTGCAGGGGATGTTCATGTGCATGTGAGGACATAACTGACTTGTATCTTACGGACTGCAAGTAGCTGCTGAGGAATTCGGCTGCAGCTTCTGTAGCGGCAGCGAGGCAAGGAGCTGTTGGCTGCTCAAGCTGTCAGGTAGGTAAAGCAGTGGGTGCATCTCACACCAGAGAGGCTGGCTGGCATCCTTGATGGCCATTAGCATATTTGACCTGACTGGTGCAATAGTGAGCAGGGAAATGCCTGTGAAAGTACTGCCAGGTCACCCCTGCTACTATTCCTAGAGCTGCCCTTCCATTTGGTGCTCTGACTGAGCTGTGTTGTTTCTTCTTTGCACTCATAGGCTGTGTAGTGGGCTTGTCAGTTTGCTCATACAGTTGAGATGTGTTGGCATGACTGACATAGGAGGACAGCCTTGCCTAAAAGGTTTTATACTCCAAAATTCCTAGGAAAGTGTTACTGCATAAAAATGGGATATAATGGAGATAAAAACTGTTCGCTAAATCTTCCCAGACCAAAATAAGTTCGGCATCATCATCTTATGCTGTGGCTCAAGGTCCTGCAATTGGATGACCAGAGCAAAAATTCAGCCTGGTCTAACAGAAGGAAGATTTATGCTCAAATAGCTCAGAAAAGGTGAGCAAAATGTAGCCCAGGTCTGATGTTAGAGCCTGATTACCGCTAAGACCACCACACTACCTCTTAACCTTGATGGCTGTTCTGAAAGGACCAAGAGAACAAAAGCCAGCAAAATCAGCGTAGACGTGGGGGGATGAATGCAAGATGTGGCCTGTCCATGAGTGAGGTCCTGCTGTCTTCAGGGATCTGACAGGATGATACAGTTTGCAGTCAGCACTTGCTGCTCCTTCTGGTGTGGTACAACCTGTTTGTGAGTTACATGTATATTCTTGTACAAAGTCTGTGAACGTGCATTGAACTCCTCTGCCTTTTTATCTCCTGCGCAGTGTACTTGCAATGCTGTTCTCATTTTCTAATCAATTGCACTTGTTGCTTGGGGGCCTTTACCTTCTTGTTGCTACACTGCACTGGCTGTCGTGTCTGTTTCTAGACACCCACCATTATTTTACTTCATAGAAGACACATCTCAAAAGTCCTTTCCTTCTCCTTCCCGTCTCAGAAGCTGTTGTGTTGGGTGAGAATGAACTTTTCTAGCATTCCCTCTTACTGCAATAATGATCAACTGCTAGAATGCTGTAATATACATATATACACAACTATTCTTGAATTTCTTGTATACATTAAAAACACCTTCTAATGACTATAATTTGGATTAAAATATCACTCCATTTTACAATTCTTTTCAATGTCTCATTTTGATGCAACATGTTTAAGTTCAAAACAGGACAAACCAAATCCTCCTACAATGGTGATATCACAGCAGCAGAAAAAAAAAGTTAAATTGATCACTACTGTTGAGATTGTTAGAATGGTGAAGAAAGGATTTCTTGTCTGAGTAGGCTAATTATGAGATATTTTCCAAAGTAAAGGAGCTCTAGCAAAAAATAGACCATGACTTTGTAGACTGAAGCACCAGAGTCTATTTCTTCCTCTTCAGAGCTGGCTTGATTTTTTTTTTAAAGTGTGGGGTTAAACATCACTGTTCTGGACAAAGACATGAAAGTGACAGTTGAGGAAGTTGTTTCTTTCAAGCATCGTACTTGCTGTGTTTAGTGAATTTCTCTATGTTAACAAGGTTTTTTTTGCTGGTAAGAGATTTACATCACACTTACAGGATACAGCTATTAAAATATTTTCTTAGCACCTCTGAGAGGAGCAAAATGATTATTTTTTTTGGCCACTGGCTGGTTCTAAACTTTATTCTGAGGCCTTTAATATATCTGTTCATCCACACTTCTAAGATCCTTACAAAGGGATGGACAAGGAACATTTATTTCTGTAGTTTGTAGAATAAAAAGGAGAAAAAAGTACAGAGTAATCAGAGGAAAAAGTGCCTAAGCAATGTGCCTTTGTGTGGAAGTTAGGTGTAATTAAGGTGAGAAGCAGACACTTCCCTAAGTTGCTTCTACTGCCATAGTAGTTACCCAAGAGAAAGCTGGACTGAGTTTCTCTTTCATCTCCTATTTCAGCAATATTTTGCATATAATGTAAAGGTAAACCAAAAATGATACTGAGTGCAACAAGGCAGCAAACAGCAAAGACTTGTGTTCAAAAGTCTACAACCAAGCTAACTGAACTAACCAACCTGAACTACCTTGCATCTATCTATTAGATTTTACACTCCTGAAGTAAAACTATCCTCCAGGATACTTAAGAGTTATTAGAAAAGACACTGACGTAGGAAGTCTCAGCTTCAAGCCTCTATTCCACTGAAAGCTAATTTCATGCAAAGAACAAATTAGTTATTAGCAGTCCAGAGAGTGTTCCTGTGGCACAGTTCCCTTAATGGACATAACACTTATCTGACATGTAAGAAACCTAAGTCCAAGACCCTATTCTGAAGCAAGTAGAACTGAAATATGAACTCAAGTTTTCCCACACTCTGGTAGGTGACCTAACCAAAAGGGCAGCCTGGGACAGAATTTCCACAGTTGTTCCCATTTATTTGTTTGTCTCTCCCACCTCTTTGCCAGCCCCACCCTTATATTTTGACCAAAAAATGATCATCACCCTGAGAAACTTTTCCTAAAACATGTTTAGTGAAAACTCACACAAATGGTTTTGGTTTCAAGGAATTTGTGTTTGGTGTTTTTTTTTGTTTTTTTTTTTTTTAAATTGAAAATACTCGACAAATCCCCAAACATCAAATTGGAAGATTTCCAACAGGCTCTGCTTTGGTATTCTGTAACCAATCTATTCAGAGGCAACATGAAATAGAAAGAATAGTTTGTGTGACTGCCATACACACGAGTTCCACTGAACTAGGTAATGAACTGTATGCCTGGAGATACACTAGGACTCACTAAACTACTACCAAGTCTATTGTAATCAAGAAAGAGAATTCTGCCCTCAGAATTCTGTAGAAGTGCACTAAATAGTATATTTGCCTTTTATTTTAGAAAGCTGAGGGAGAAAAGAGAAGCTGACAAAACGACCAGAAAGCTTTCGAAGGCTTATGTACTTTCAGGTGAAATACATGGGTATGAAAACCAAATCATAACTATTTCAGTATTCTCATTGTGCTCCCAGAATGAGGTATTTTAACATTTATGGAGATGGTGGCCTTTGGGGCATGAAATTTTCTAAGAAGTACTGTTGAATTTCTAAGGTACAAACTCAGATAGATACAGAAACTATGGAAAATGAACTGAACAAAATAAGCTCTGATGTCTTTTAATGATGTTGCATATGATCACTATTAAATTATACCTTCGACGTTATTAAGGCGTGTTAACAGACTCTGACAGAGTCATGAAACAGTCCATTTTCCACCTTTTGTGGTACCAAGGATTTTCTTCCCTGAAAATCTGAAGAAAAATTCAGATGAATGCCCTTGAAGAGGAGGTAATGGAAGCCGTCATGTTTTGGGAGCCATGCAAGGTTACATGCAATGTTCTTGCAGCTCTGAAGAGTGGGCTTCACCTATCACCACTCCTGGAAAAGCTGTTAAACTGAAATCTCAAGACATACTCTCCCTGCCTTGTGTACTGTTAATGCTAGCAGTCCTGAGAAACAGAAGTCAGTCATGGGATTTCTGGTAAGCTTAGAGGAGAGAGGAAGAAAAGGTACCCCATCATTCACCATTCATCGCTGCCAGATGTGCTGCTCCCAGTTAGAAGTGATTTCAGTGCATGACTCATGAGGTGCCGTTTCATTCTTTACTTGGTGCAAGGTTCCCTGAGCTTGCCAGCTTTCCCTGTGACCAAAGTAAAAGTGTGATTCCCACCTAAATTTTTCCCTAATTAGCAGTTTTAATAGAGTGTCGGCAGTTCCACCCATTTGTGAATGTCAGAGCAAATATCTCAGTCATTGTTAACATTTAAACTAAATATAGAAAATTCCACTTTGCTCAGTTCTTGTAGGACATATTCAGCTTTACATCCAATCTACACACGAAAAATAATAGTACCACTAAGCTCCTCATATGCCTCCAGTAATGGTGATAATATGAGAAGACAGAATGAATATTGTCATGTTAAAGAAGGAGTGTTTGCATAAAATTAAAAACAAACAAACAAATTGTTATTCAGCTATTCCTACTAATTTCAAGCTCAGAGATCAAAAAAGAAGTCAAACACAGGTATAAAAATCAAGGCCCTAAATATGTATTTATTAAAAATGATTGGGCAGTGTTCAGACATGCATATCGAACTTTGAAGATATCAGTCTGTTTCTAGATAGGTGCAAAAACTACAGCTAATTGTGTTTCCCATTATTGATTTTTACCCAGAGGACATTTCAAAATTTAATGACAATCTAAACAGCTGGAAATTTTAGACTGAGAAATAGAGGATTAATTTTAAGTGATGCATGACAATATGTGTGGTTAAAATGTTTTATGCCTGAGCTTTTTGCTGTATACCAGATTTCTTCACTAGCATGCCTCTGAGGAGTATAGTCATCATCATCTCTTCCTTCCTTCCACATATAGGATGTTGTATGAGTCCCTGGCTAGGAGGCCTTGCAGTTAAAAATTGAAAATTACTCTGGCTTAATTTTGTGACTGAACAATTCTTCTGTCTGGTCACCTGAAAGCTGAGGTTTTCTGAAGACAGAATAAACTTCGGATGTAAAAATCTTTCTTAATCAAGAACTCTAGTTATCTGCCAGAATGTATTTTATATGGAAAATTTTCAACTAGCTTCAGCTAAATTCTATTTCTGTGCTGGCAAATCTCCTCATATGAATGAAGACAGTGTACATAAAGCAGCAGGCTCAACCGTTAGACAAAATGGTCTTGTAATGGGTTAAATTAACTTTAAAGTTTGCTTCCCAGTTGGAAGGTATAATAAAACATATCCCCAAACCAAGAGACAGCCAGCGGGTCTAATTTTAGGGTTACCAGCTGTTTATATTTGGTGATGCCTGTCATTACAGAACAATTTCTATGTCTGTGGCTAGAGATTCTAGTGCCAAACTGAAGAGTAATAGAGGCAGAGGAGCAGTGCAGATTGGTTAACCTTTTCTTTGTGGCAAGTAGATTATCTGCTCGTTGGTGTTACCCTGCTAATGGGTACTGGCTATCATCATAGCTAGTTGGCTAAAACTGATCCCCAAATCAAGTTTTCTGTCTGTGAGCAAGACTGGCACTTGTTGATGAAATTTCAATAGGGTTCCTTGCATGTGATCAAATGGGAGACAGATGGAAAGGAAAGAGAGGAAAAAAATGAATTTTTGATGAACCAGATATATAATTGAGTAACTCAGTATGGTAGCTGTTTTATGATTTTTATTGGCCTTTTTAATGCCTAAGTGAGCTACACATGTTGCCAGATATCATGTCATCTGGTACTTTTGTGGTATCCCCACAAGCTGGGAAACAAAGTCTCATGAGAAAGCCAAATGTCATACTCTGTTAGTGTTATAAAACACCAGAATTCTGCAAAACTATGAGGAAAACATAAAATCATAAGCTCTTCTGTGTTTTCATGGTTATTGTCCTCTTTGAAAGGGCACATTTCTTAGAGGCTTTTGGTATAAGCCTTTCATGAGACATTTACAAGAGCCCTCATATCAGTTTCCTCTGCCAGAGTTTATATTAGGACTTTGCTAAGAAAGCATGTTGCTTCAGCCTCCTAATGATTTTTCAAAGATACTAAGCTTACAGAAAGTCCTCATCCCCCCAGAAAAATCCTTGTGAGATGCCTGCTGCTTGTGCAAATAGCCAGTTCATCCTAAACTTAACTGAGTGAGAAGACTGACTTGGAGTTAGTAGGGCAGTTCCAGGGACAATTTTCTCTTTTTTTGGAGAGCAAAAAATAGGAGCCTCTGCTTTAGCTAAAAGTCTAACATGCTAATGAGTAGAGAATTTCTTTGAGAGAAACTAGAATTTAAACAGAAAAACCACGTGCAAAATGGAGGAGCAAAGAGGAGGTCCTCATTTCACAGCCAGAGACCTGTGTAGAAAAACACTGAATGAATTTTCTTAAACCTTTCAGAATAAGTCACCACTGGTCTAAGAAACATCTTGATGTGGATTATAAGAAATATCAAAACTAGTATCAAAACTAGTATTGCCAGCAGGACCAAGGAAGTGATTGTCCCCCATACTCAGCACTGGTGAGGCTGCACCTCAAGTGCTGTGTTCAGTTTTGGGCCCCTCGCTACAAAAGTCATTGAGGTGCTGGAGCGTGTCCAGAGAAGGGCAACACAAAGCTGGTGGAGGGTCTAGAGAGTAAGTCATATGAGGAGTGGCTGATAGAGGTGGGGTTATTTAGCCTGGAGAAAGAGAGGCTCTGGGGAGACCTTATCTCTCTACACAACTACCTGAAAGGAGGCTGTAGCAAGGCGGGGATCAGCCTTTACTTCAGGGAAGAAGTGATTCAGCAAGAGGACATAATCGCTTGTTGTGCCAGGGGGGAGTCAGTTTGGACATTAAGAAGAACTTCTTCGTGGAAAGGGTTGTTAACCATTGGAATGGACTTCCCAGGGAGGTGGTGGAGTCACAATCCCTGGAGGCGCTCAAGAAGCAATTGGACATGGCACTTTGTGCTATAGTTTATTTGCCAATGCGGTGATAAGTCAAAAGTTGGACTCGATGATCCTGGAGTGTAATCCTGCAATGATTCTGTAAAGTAGCTTTGTGGAGATTTATGAGAATTTTGAAATGAGGATTTATCCTTAATTAACATTTTTATTATTCTTTTACCTATCCCAGAATCTGTGTTAAGCCTCGCTGAGTATGTATTGAAAGCCTTGATGTTGTAAGCAAACACTGATTCACCCAAGTCAGTGAAGCAAAACTCACTGTCCAGGCAAAGAATATGGTTATAATGAATTATCTTTTGTAGCGAGCAGAAGGGGAATAGGAAACTTCCAAGTGTGGTTTTTGCAGTTAGTTTTCTAAGATATTTGAGTAGGGAATTCTCAGGCTTCTTTCAATGCGACAAAATGTCAATGTTTCTTTAAGTCCCCACAAACATGCAAAGATAAATATTGCTGCCCTATTGTTGGAAAACATTGCTGAGGTCCATATTCTGTATGCTATGCAGAGCATTAGATAACCAAAGAGTACTACTCAGCAACCAGCAACTTCTGAACTGCAATTGTGCATTAGTAGAAGACTAACTTAGCCCTTTTAGGGGTCTCTCTCACATGAGTGGATTGGTACAGATGCTCACTTGTCATGTGCTAACTTACTGTTGATTTCTGCTCATTTCCACAATTAACAAGGTAGAAAGGCTTCTTTTAAAAACCAAGAAAGGAAGGCATTTTACGCAAGTTGATGTGGAAAGTCTACAGCATAAGGAATAGACTTATGTCTCAATTACAAAATTGTTTTGTTATGTTGAAGGATTAGAGTTTATCAGGAGTTAGCAGGAGTCCATGCTCTGACTCCTGTCACTGCCGACACCTTTAAGAACTGTTTCTAGCAGAGCATTCATTACTATTCTATTTGGTGACAATTACGAATGTAGAAAAATAAATAATTCACACTAGGAATACATTTTTCCCCCTTTTCATGGTCCCTTTTTGTTTTCTACTAACTTTTATGTGCATTTGGGGTTTGTTTCTTACACCCCCCTTACTCACACAAACTCACCTTGGGTGTCTCCAGTGACACTGAATTGGATCATCGTGGCAGTAAGACTTCGGGAGCTGTCAGCAGACAAATAGGAAGCTTGTTGCCTTTGTGGTGATTTAAACCTGAAGTGTGCTTGGCACGTCTGTCTAATTTCCAAGGGAAACATAGAGTATGGTATGGCAGGCAGGCATGGTCACAACAGGTTACAGTGAGGTTTGTCATTTCAGAGCATGCAATTTCCTCTTTGAGTAATTTTTCAAGAAAGGATGAATCACTACATCCTCTTTTTTAACTGTGGTTCTACCTCTGCATATCAATGCCATGACTAGATCTGAGGTGGATGTACCTTTTTAGTGTTAACAGGAGGTGAATTCTACACACTACAGCAGAATGCTGGCCCCTTTGCAAAGTTTGTGCAAGAAACAAAAAAAACCCATGCAAAGTACATTTGCAGCTTTCACAATTGCTAAGCAAATAATACAGGATCTTAGTCATGAAAAAGAAATGAAAATAAAATTACTAGCCTGTTTTGTTTTGCTTTAAATTTGACGTGTGAAGAACTGAAGAATTCTGTCTCATACAATTGTTCAGGGAACCAGCTTCAAACTGTGCTGACCTGTTCTATCAAAGGACAAATTGGCAGCATAATTTGCTGTTTTCAAATGTCTGTATTTCCCAGTAAAAGCCTAGCTCTTTCACTTGGTGCAGAATTTTCTTTGTCACTAAAACTCTGTGTTTTAGAGGCTGAAAGTTTTGACATCTGACATCATGTTTGGTTTTCTTTCTTTTGCAGCATTTCCACAGAAAGGTAGCAACAATTCCCCGTGGCATCTTCCCAGAGCAGAGCGACTACCTCAGTGGATAGTTCATTTTTTATGCAGCATCTGGGATCCTTTTCAGCCTCTCCAACTATTGGACTCCTCCAATTTCCATTAACGTGAAGTTTAAGATTCCCATGACTTCAGTGGGGACCAGAACTAGATCCTAAACTTTTGTTGACACCAAACATTGGAATAGAAAGTGGACTATGGTGCTGAGTTTTGGGTAGAACGAAACAGAATAGAAACTCTATGTTCATATGTTATAAAGGATAGACAGAATGTAAATAAATGATGTTGCTGGTATTTTTTTGTTTGTTTGGGGGTTTTTTTGTTTAGTTTTACAGTGTTTGAGATAGTAAAGAAAATTTAATCTTAGGATCATGAACTTTACGTTGTCATACTGTCTTCCTACACATGTGAAAGGACTGTATCTCTTAATATTATGATGCCTGTGTAAATGAATGCCAACAGGAAAAGACACCTCCATTAGAAACAAATGGTTGTAACACAATATATAGTGACAGGTATTTGCAGTGCTTTGGAGGCACCATTTCAACAAAAACTGTGATTATACATGATATTTAGGAATCGTGACTTGTCACTTGTGAATGGAGATACTGTTATTTAGCAAAAATTGTTAAAGAAGACAATTCATTTAGGGGCAACCTCAAACTTGAAGCTGACTTTTATTAAGTAGTCTTCTTAATTTATGCAGCTACAGCCCTGCTGCTTATTGGCAATGTATAGAATCATAAGCAGTGGCAGAATTACCCCCTTTATAATGTCCTTGGGACACAAGCAATGTGGTCATTATAAAATGGTGTGCTTACAAGCTTAACACATGCAGTATAATTTTGGTTTGATGTACACTGTGTAGGAAAAGATTATGTGCATAATGAGAGTGAAGTCATCTACTACTTGAACAGAGAATGCCTTGCCAAGTGAGCTTCCCTCCCACAGGGATACTTCAGAGTACAGCTGGGTGAAATTGTTTGCCCAGAGCCTGTTTTTGAGAAAGGCAGAGGATTTTTGCTCATGTAGATATTCAGGTTAATTTCAATGCATTATTTTTCCCTAGGAAAAGAAAATAAATCAACAAACAAAACACCCAAACCCAACCAACCCAAAGGAAAAAACCAAACCCAAACTCAAACCCAAAAAGCTTTTTCATCTTTTTTTAAAAACATCAGTGTTTTTGAGCCTTGAGAAATGCAATAATCATAACAAAAATGTGGACTTCAAAGTACTAGCCCCCACTCTGGAAACAGAGGAGTGCAAGTGGGAGTTGATCATGATCTGGTTGTTCTAAATGAAATCTTGGTGTTGCCTGCTCATAAGGTAAGTCATGAGTTGGATCATCCCAAAACATGCTGGTCTTCGCTTTAGTTACTAGGGTTCACTCACTCACTTGTGAAAACAACTTTGTGGCCCAGTTCAGACCAGGGGACTTTTTATTTCAGCTAGACTCTAAAAACCTCCTGCTTTACACTATTCTCTGAACTCTAGCTTTGCTCCACAAGGCAGGACAGAGAACAAATCTCTTTCTCAGCCCCTTAGGGCACTTCAGGAGCATCCTCATTGCAAATGTCCCTCTCCTGAGCATGAAATGTGTACTTATGTGCGTCCTTTTACAGACTATGAAGGATGAGAGTAGTTTGGTTTGCATTTGCTTCCACATTATGTACTGAAGGCTTATACTATTGTATGGAAATCTGTTAGGAAAATTATAAAGATAGAGGCCATCTGCAAAATTCAGGTCCAGTCCCTGCTTCATATTTCAAATGTGCTAAGTCCAAGGCTGTTCAGAGCAAAAATTTTTGCTCTGGTTTCTCACTGCTCTTTGTCTCTTGCTGTATGTGTGTGTGTATGTGTCCTGGTTTGGGCTGAGATAGAGTTTGTTTTCTTCTTAGAAGCTGGTACAGTGTTGTGTTTTGGATTCAGTATGAGAATAATGTGGATAAAACAGTGATGTTTTGGTTGTTGCTAAGTAGTGCTTACTCTAAATCAAGGACTTTTCAGGTTCCCATGCTCTACCAGCAAGCAGGTGCACAAGAAGCCAGGAGGGAGCATGGCCAAGGCAGCTTACCGGAACTGGCCAAAGGGATATTTCATTCCACAGAAAATAATGCTCAGTATATTAACTCAAGGGTGTTGACTGGGAGCAGCTGGTCATGGTTCAGGGACAGCCTGGGCTTCAGTCAGTGGGGGGGTGAGTGATTGTATTGTGCATCACTTATTTCTCTTGGGTTTTATTCCTTTCTCTCTGACCTTTTCATTATCATTATTATTATTATTATTATTATTATTATTATTATTATTATTATTTCAATTATTAAGCTGTTCTTATCTCAAGCCAGAAGTTTTACCTTCTTAATCCTGATTTTCCTCCCCATGCCATGTGGAGTTGGGGGGAATGAGCAAGTGGCTGCCTAGGGCTTAGTTGCTTACTGGCATTAAACTGTGTCAGTACGAATTCACCAGAGAGTGCGTACAGTGTGTGGATATATGTGTGCTTATTTATGTCACATCCATGCATGAGTGTAGGTGTAGTGAACACCTTAAATGCAGAAATGCAGCAGCATTTATTTTTTCTATCCAAGCAATTGAATCATCTTTTCTCTATGTTCTGCTTAGTAGAACACAGGAGATCTATAGGCTGTCATGTGATGGCCGGACCTGATCCTCACGTCTTCTTTTGAGCAAATTGCTCTTGCAGCAGAACCAACAGGTAGAAAGTTTGTTCAAACAAAAAACGGGATCTTCAGAGGTAGCCTCAGGAGTGTCTGTGAAACAGAGGAGGTGGCAACATGGCGGGGAGGCCAAAGTGACCCCCTCACAGGCTCCTTCTCCACAGAGGACCGTGCCAGGCAGCACAGCACAGCCAGGCAGTGTTTGTTGAAAGGGCAGGGTGGCTGTTTTTTGCCCCTTTGCTGTCTCTGGCTCGCCTCAGTGGCCGAGGTGAAAGCAGGAGGGGATGTGGCACAGCTGCCTCACCAAGTATCACCACTTTCAAATTCCACTTCTTATCTCAGCCCTTCTTCCTTGTTGCTAATTACCACCTACTCCAAGATGTCAAGAACATACTCCCAGGAATAAACTGCTAGATAAACAAACTCCAGACAAACATCAAAGCTTAAAACAAACTGATAAGTCCCTTTGATTGATTTTAAGGGTCGGTGCGGAGAGGTGTGTTTGGATTGGAAGGTGCAAATGTTGATCGGAGCAGCACCTGCTGCCTTGTGATCTGGCCAAACCATTTGGCTTGAAAGGGCCAGTAGATAGGGAATCAGAAATCCATTTGGAGTTACAAAAGCAGCAGGGGAGGCTTAGATGAACAAAGGGGCTCTCCAGGCAAGGCTGTGTGCTGCTTTTTGTCAGCTTGGTATCACATTCCCTGCCCCAGCGTGACAGACAAATGCCAGGCCAGATGATGTGATACAATCGGCCTTGCTGGGATGAGGTCTGTACCTGTATTATATGATGGCAACAGATGCTGATTCAATATGGGGGCAAGTGCAGAGTAAACCAAAGCTCAAAAGGCTCATCCAGAATTATTTCCAGGTACCTGTGTCAGCAGGCAGAATGGGAGTTGTTCAGAGACAAGGACAGGCTTGGGGGGTGTGTGTGTGTGTGTGTGTGTGTGTGTGTGTGTATGTGTATGTGTGTATGTGTGTGGACTGAGCACTTGTGAATGATGCTCAGTTGGAGACTAAAATATGTATGTGACTGAAGAATTCCTACATCCCTTCCTGGGGTCTCACAGTTTCTCAGACCTGCTCTGCAGAGACTGTGCTTACCTTGGCTGACGTAGGAATAGGAATCCAGCTCATGCCCATTAAACCAGAGATTAGTAGAGAAAGCTTACAAAGCCCTAAATATGCCTAAGATCAAAGTGATACAATTTGCTGTGATAAAACAGGACATCTTTCCCTCTTAATACTGCAAAAAGTACTTCAGTGGTCTTAACTACACACATACAAGTAATGCCACTGTTTTTGATGGTCTTTCCATGTGCTCAGTTAAGCAAGTAGGATCCAAACCTATCAGCTAATTTTAAATGCTTATATCCGTGCCTGAAGGTGTCTAGGAGTGTTTCAAATGCTGCAGCAATGAGCTGAGGTGGCTCTGTTGTACCATTTGTGCTTCAGTATTTCCTCTGAAGGTGGCTTTCAGTCGAGGAGAGCAATTGTAGTGTAAAGGAACATAGCATGACTGGGAATTCTGCTTTGATTGCACCATGCAGTGTTAAAAATGAAAAAAATGCAGCCTATAGTTATCTTGCTTGCATGAGTAAATTATCTTTCTGATTTCTTATTAGAAATTGTTAGTTTCATCCTAAGACTTTTTTGGGTTTTCAGGTTTTTTTTCTTTTTTTTCCTTCAATGAGGGAAAAAAAAAAAGAGGGAGGAGAGAAGATTGCCTCCTTTGGGTTATGCATTTGATTTAACTGATGGAAATTCTAATGTTTACCGTGCTAAGAAGCTCTGAAAAACCTTCCAGTTTTTCTCCCTATTTCTTGAAGTGAAAGCAAAGGAAACCGTCACTAAGAAGTGATGGTTGGGTAAAAAAAAGACAGGTCATGTTACTGAAAAATGGAAGTGGGTGAATGAAATTCTTGATCAATGTTTGCAAAAAAAACAGGACCAATTTCTGAGAAAGGAGTTTACCCTCAGGAATAGTAGCAGAAAAAACAATTTAAAGTAAACTACTGAAATTCTCAACTTGAATTTCATCATACAAATCCAGTTCTTGGATCATCACTTATCCAGTTATAGATTGGGTGACTGTGCTCAGTGAAAAACAAGCAATGGAGGTGGAATTTCTGCAAATGAGTTTTCAAAACTGTACTCATTTCAGGACAGAGTGACTGATACAGTCCTATTGACACTGCCTACAGTGTTTAAATGGTGTTTCAAGATGCGCCTCTCTACACAAGACAGTGATAGTTAAAATTCCCAGGCATGCTCCATTTCTCAGTGATTTTCACTGAAACCACTTGGAGTGTGTGCAATGTCTTTAATAGGACTGAATAAATATTGATGTACATTGAAGAGATCAGGGAGGGACATGTTTTTCTGATTCTCTACTTAAAAAAAAAAAAATAAAGCAACATCACATCTCTGTACATTAGACTTTCTGTCTACTGAAATGGCACAGAAGGAAGATCTCTGAGGGCTTTCCAGTGCCAATAGGGAAGATTTATAGCTTCAACATTATTTGTTTTAATCTCAAAGGGAGGGGAGGAGGGAGGGAAAGGGTATGATGATGCATAAAGAAACATTATTTCCCAAAGGTAGATTTTATTTCTTTAACAATTTATAAAGCTCCAGAAGTGAAATATCACTATTTTGGGACTGGTATTATATATCAATGAGTTTAGCAGCTGCCAGGCTTATGCATGTATTTTGTACTGTCCATACAGTGCAAAGCCCATTGATTCAACAGTGGTAACAGGGTCTTTATTGTCATTGTTACAGTAGATCACCAAATTTTGATCCTAAAAGATAGACTATGCATTGAGAAATGTTGAAGGCAAACTTTTATAATAAGCAAACCCAGCTCTACCTCCACTAATCACCCTACTAACTGCCTCAGCTACTGTATTTGACATATTCTGCTCTGTCATAGTAGCAGATCTGACTCCCACAATTCTGTTCATTCTGCTACCATTAATTATGCAGGCGTATAAATGCGACCAAATATTAAATATATTGGTAAAGGTTTTTTTGAAGTCTAGTGAGGGGAGGTGGATGTATGCTTTGGGAAAGGTAGAAAAAACCCAATATTATGACTCTTACTGTAGTTTTCCTAGCTCTATAGCCCCTTATAGAATATCTATAGAGACTACCCAGATTTACAGGAAAGATACAGAAAGGCTTCTTTAAGGTGGAACATTTAGAGAACAGCAGAGCTCGCTGTTCTAGTAGAACATGGATTCTTGAAGCTAAAGCCCAATTATTGAGAGGTATCAAAATGGTTAAAGTGATTGTATGCAATTCACAGGTCACTCCATGACCTCTTTCTGCCTGAATGCTACTAAAAATGAAAGCAGAAATCTTTCTCCTCTTGAGGTTTGAGGAAACCTGAGGTAGATAAGACTTTCCTTCTCATCTGGCAAGTAGAGATATATGTTTCATTTTGGGGCTTTACGTATGAAGCAGGAAATAAGCTTTCAGAGGGTCTTTGCAGCCCCCCTTTTAAAAGTGGCTCTGTGGTAATTGCCTGTGTTAACTATGTTGTCATCTCTCAGAGCACAGTCGAGGTGAGAAAGGATATAGCTCTACTGAGATACACACACTGTTCCCCTGTGTGTTTTCTCTTTCTTTTAACTTAGTTTTGTTTGCCTTGGAGAAAAATCTAGTTTTCAGCTCTGCGGCTATACAGCCTTTACTGTCAGCAGAATCAGTGTATTTTCCTTAGGCAAAGACAAAAGAGACAATAGAAGGGCAGTATATACAGTATGCACTGTTACAGCCTCAGTGGGGACTTCTGGTATGGGAATGATTACAGGAATACAGAGTGAGGTGAGGCCATATTATTCTCTGAGAATGTGCTGGGACTCCAGAATGCTCTTACAGACACTGATGCCTGTTTCATTGCTTTTATTGGGTGCTAGCTCTCTTGACTTAGCTTGTTATTATAGGATGCTTGTGTATTTATTTGCTTAAACTAATTTAGTCCAAGGTTTGCTGAAGACTCCACATGTTCACTTGAGATACAGCAAGACTCAAAAGATGAGAATCAAAAGTTTGCTTGATATTAATATTACTGTTGCTCCAGGGCTTTGAAAATTGCTGGTTGTGGCAGTGAAATGGGGAACAGCTTTACTCATTTCTGATGGAGCTTGCAAAGCAGCAGTCTGCTGATTTTTCAGTTCCTAAGAATGTCTGCATAGTTTGTTAATCCCTGGAAGTGGGGAGCCAGCTTTTAACAACAGCAGGAGGGACTGGACCTTTGGTGTTTGCTAGCTCTGAAACTGGGATTTAGCCAGATTATTCTTCATTTCTCACAAAAGGGAAGTCATAGTGCTTGCTGAAGCCAAATGACAGTTGTGGGAGCTGAGACTTCCATTTGCTACATACAACAGCATGGCTAAGAGGAAGCCATGGCTGCCAGATGTTTTTTTACATAATCCAGAGGATGCAGATGTCTTTATTCAGCAATGGATGTTCTGTCATATTCTTTTGAGGCTGGTACCTAAGGAACTGTCTCTAGCTTGTGACTTGGACTATGTCTAAACGGAGTGGACTAAGGATTTTGTTTTCCTCTTTGCAGGTTACCTGAGGCAGATGGATCCTAGGGTGAAAGAATAGCTAGGACTCTGTGCCTGCTTACTCCTACCCCAGAGAAAATGGGTGGGAGAATAGCTTAAGTGGTAGCTTCCTTCCTGCAGCAACCTACACTGAACCTGAAGGAAGGGAACAGAACAGAACAGAACAGAATAGAATAGAATAGAACAGAATATTTCAGCTGGAAAGGACCTACAACAATCATCCGGTCCAGCTGCCTGACTACTTCATGGCTGGCCAAAACTTAAAGTATTTTATTAGGGACATTGTCCAAGTGAGTTTTAAACACTGACAGGCTTGAGGCATCAACCACCTCTCCAGTGTTCCAGTGTTTGGCCACTCTCTTTGTAAAGAAATTCTCCGTAATATCCAGTCTGAGGAGTACAGGCTGTAAGGAAGAAGAGCTTGAAAGGAGGTTAGTCTTTGCATGGCTGTTGGGCTGCAAGTGCAGCATCTCTGAAATCAGCTCTCTTAATAAAGAGACACTTAAAGAACATGGTCTTTTCGTATTATAGCCTACTGTTGTGTCCTAAGGTAGGTAAGAAAGTAAATACTATATCTTGAAGTCAAATAAAGCACTGCCTGCTTACAGTAAGAAATAAAAGAGGAAGAGATGTTGGGACTGATGGGTTTCCAAATAAAACTGTCCTTTGCATCACAGAGGAGTTTGTATTCTCTGTGAAGCATCAAGATGAGGAGTTAGAAATGAAACAGTGCAATAAAACAAGTCACAGATGCCATAAGGAATACTCAGAATTCAGATCATTAAGGTGACGGTTGTCAAGCACTGTGTCCTCAAACAAAGAAGTGAAGAGAAACCTAGCTACAACCTGAAAAAAAATGAAGGAATATGAATGCCATAAAAGACAATTGTTTATTCTGCTGGCAATAGTGCTACATGGATGACAAAGTGAACAGATTCCTCTGAGTGCTGTAGGCTACATCTATACCAGTCACACACACACACACACACACACACACACACACACAAACACAGAAAGAAGGTCAAGCCTTGAGCAGTGGTTGATGATTGTTCAAGCAGTTCAGTTATTTACATGGTCTCTGCTATTGCTCTAGCAACATCAACAACATTTTCCACATAATCTCTGTATGTGAGTTAGGTGATAGCAGTGTGCATGCAAACAGCTTGCTTTGTTGGAAAAATGAATCTTACAACCATGCTGTTTAACTAACATGTAACTCAGACCATAGCCAGGATCCCCTGATACTGCTGACAACTCTGCATGATCCTGCTTATAATTTCATTGGGGCTTGCTGTAAAACTGTTTAGGTTCTCCTTTCTTTCCTTCAACGGATAGAAATCTTTTTTTTATTTCAGCTATATTATATAGTGAAGGCCAGTACAAACCCAGTGGTTAAAGTAAATTGCAATATTAGACTGGGAAAATCTGGCCAAGTGCAAGCAGCTTACAATAAAAATATCCTGTGTCCATAGGCAGGCATAGGTCATCAAGAAACTCATGAAACAAGACATTGGAGCTATTAGGGGTGCTGAGCTGGAAGGGGGACCATGTGGTAGGAGAAATGATATATCTGTGTATGTGTGAATGCTTGTGGCTTGATCTTAGGCAAAAGTCATAATTAGAAAAATAGTTTCAATTGGCTGTCACACAAGAATGGCACGTGTGACTTACTGTGTAGAAAGCTAGGGAATTCCAAATCTTTGTGGACTTTGTTGGACTATGCCTCTGTTCAACACCAAAATATCCTCAGTGTGAAAAGGAGGGACAACAGTCATCCATCATGCAAAGCCAAGCAAAGCACGCACTGAAGAAGGAAGAGAATGCTTCATGGTGCGTTGAAGATAGAAACATATTGGACATGTGGACAGTGAGAATACAGAGAGTTTCTTTAACTCCAGGGAAGACTGGGCAGAAGGAGCTGTCAGTCCTGCAATGAAGAGATAACAATACACCTGTTGAAACAAGCACAGAACTGGTCAGAAAACTCGTGCTTCTGACGCTAGACATCTGTTGACTTTTGAGAGACTCCAGCTGCACTCCAAAAAATGTAGAGTGTTTAGGAACTAAAGGGTGGGAAGAAGTTCAGTGATTTATAGGGATGCCTACCTTATCTTTCTAGATTCTGCACATGCTTATCAGAAGCCTGTGAACTCTTGAGACAGTTAGCACATAGTGGGCGTATGGTGAGATACCGACAAACAGGCATTTGAAGGAGTAAAGAAAAATGTAAATGATATATCAGGCTTTAAGCACTATCAAGCAAAGCAGCCTTGGAACTATGGTGGCTATGTCTACACAGACACACTTCTAAGCAACTGAGATTGTTCCTTCGGACCAAGCACCACAAATTTATGCCCAAAGCAAAACCCATCCAAGGGATACTCTAGTGTCAACAATCTACATCCCTCTCCCTTAAATGTCTGCAATAAATTACTAAAAGTTTGCTTCTTTTGAAATTTAGGGAAGATATATAATGTCTATAAAAGTAATGAGCCTTTAGGGGGAAAAAAAAGAATCAACAAGATTGTTTCAGCTAATGTAAAGCTGTTTGGTTTTTTTACTATGCCAGCCTGGACTGGGGGTAGGGTGGACTGGGCAGGTGTAAGTGTGAAGCAGATGTGTCTGTCTGACTGGCTTGCACGTGAACAAAACGTGGTGATGCCCTTGTTCAGGATTTGTGTCTTGATTAATTTTTAAGTGCACCTGGCACTAGAAGAAGGGAAGGCTTGGACTCTGGTATTGAAGGCTGGCCAGTATTCCTGGACGGCTAGACTTTCAAATGTTTATCTCTGGCATTGCAGAAAAAAAGGTCTTTATGCATGTGGATAGAAGATGAATTTAGGCACCTTTTAGGACTGAAGAGCAAGGTAAGATGTTGTATGGATACACCTCGTGTGGGGTTTTAAAAGGTGGGCAATAAGTAAAGGAAGCAGGCCACAGCAATTGTCACCAGAGCTCTGATACATGGAGAAAGACTTATGTTAGTACTGGAAAGGATGAAATGACTGAGATTTTTGAATACAGAAATCCAATTATTTCACCTTCAGGTGGAACATGAATATCATCACAATCAATTAGAAAGCAATATGAATAAGCTGATACTAAATACATCAAAACACCTATCCTGTGTAGTTGAAACTACATTAACCATGAAGGAGAGAGTAAAGCTTAAGAACATTTCGAGGGCTGACATGCAGATATGCAGTGTATCCTACTGTGAGTATAAAGCAGCCAGGACCCTGGAACTGAAGACAGAATCCCTGAGTATGCTACAGTACCTTTCCATCCCTCATGAGACAATTCAGGCAGCTGAAACAAATGTACTAGGAACAGTGAAATGACTCATACTCCAGCATTAATCTCTTCATAATAAAAGACCACAGGATGTTACTTACAGTTTGGTGACAAGTGACTTTGGTGTGCAACACATGGTCCTGAGCGCAGGGGCCCAAGCAATAATACTGTTGGCTTTAGGGTAGGCATGAAAGCTTAAATGAAAATGTAGGTCTTCCAGAGATAAGACAGGAAATGTATTCAACAGTCACAGACGTGAAAGACATTCACAGAGCAGTATGCATAGTGCAAAGTGCTGGCAGCAGCAGGAGACTACAGGAGCAAACATTGTGAAGTGCCCTGCTCCTACTGAAAGCAGGAATTGCATTTTTAGAATAAGTTATAATCCAATTTCTAAAAGCTGTATTCTCTTTTTAGATGAAATCTTTGTCTTAAAGGGCTATTTTTTCCACTAGTTACAATGCAGTGCTTTAAACAGCCAGGAGCCAATGACTGCTGGAAAGAGCATAAGACAGATGACTACCAACTTTGGGCACACGGAGAGCTGGGCAGAAATGTTGACTCACAGGTGTGTCACTAAATCACTCTGCCAGCTTGAATTGTTCCTTGGGTGATGCAGTCTGAGCACCACACCTGTCTAAGGGCTGTGCCTGCACAGATGAAGAAATATGAATCCAATTAGTTCATAAAGAGAAAAAAGATAGAGAGGGGAGAGAAATGAGTTTTTTCTCAGTAGACATACACACGAAAGAAGGAAGCCTCTGGAAGTCAGAAGAGCCGGTTAAGGTAAAGGACAATACTGTCACAGGAGTAACTGTTAAAAAACTTAACATGAATACATTCAGACTGGAAAACTAGAATGAGTTTCTTATCAAAGACGAATAGTGGGGTTAAAAAAGAGTCCTAGTGTAGTCCAGTAAGAAGCTCAATCAACTCAGGAAGGGACTTCATTTAAGTTAGAGGGAGATACATTCACAGCTTCAGGATTTCCCTTTTCATTCTACATTCCTGTATTTTCAAAAAGGGAATACTAAGGTTTGCATTCAAATATGCTAAGTGCAGCTGTCTACGGTGGTAGGTATTCCTTCCACGGCTGGTCTGTAATTGGGATATTTATATGTACAAATGACCACTTGAGTAGCTATCTTCTGGTTTGTGCAACTGTGTGGCTTGCATGTACAGAAGTGGTTGTGTGCTCAAATAGACTTGCACAGTGCTGTGTGTATGGAACCTATGCAAGTTGTGAGCTACTTAAAAATATCGTGGAGTGTATAGATTAAAAGATATGTTTGCCGTAGCTGTTTGTTTCATGGCTGAAACCAGCATCTCTAAGCATTAGCATAAGAGATATGGGCATGAATTAACCTGTCTGTAACATATGGTCACCAAAGGAATAAATCTTGTAGTGTCCAGGGATTTTTTTCAAATTTTTCATCTAAAAGACTGTGGGGAAGTTCTTTCCCAAGACTGATTGGATGACTTTCTAAAAGAAAATATTTTCTAAGATATCATTATTTTTTTACTAAAACAGAAGAATAAAATCTTGGTGCCACCCTTTGGGGAAATACAGACTTAACGTGTTACTTCAGCTGACCCGAAAGTCGTTGGGAGTGAAGATCTCTGAAATTTCATGGGCTCCAGTATAGCAAAAGGCTTTAGCATATCCTTAACATTAAACATGTGGGCTGTTCCTTTGAAGTCAGTAAGTGTACTCACATGCTTTTGTCTGCTGCTGGATTGGACTTTGACCACCTGTTTTTTATCTCAGCAGGACAGAGCATCCAGTAATTCCTGATATCGCCTTACTCATGCTAGTGGTTCCTGAGCAGTCAGTAAGACCACTGTGCATGTAAGCAGACAATGTTAAGTCCACCAGTAGCACTGGAAGTTTTGTACTGTTTGGCATTCTGCTCGGGCTTTTAGTTTTTTGGTGGTTTTTTTTGTTTGTTTGTTTGTTTGTTTGTTTGTTTTTGGTTTTTGTTTGTTTTTTGTTTGTTTGTGTTTTTTTTTTTTTTTTAAATTTTGACTGATAATTTAGTTTGAGCTGCACTGCTCCAGGGATTCCTGCACTCTTCCCCTTCAAAAGCCAGACAGACTAGTTAACAAACATTCATAATTGCAGGTAGTCTGAGACACAAATTTGCTTATCCCTTATAAATTCATTTATTCACTTGTTTGAGTCAAGCTTCCATTATTTTGTTTTTCTTATACCTACAGGAGGGAATGGAAATCAACTCTCTGAGCCCCTCTAGGCTCTACAACTTTTTCTTTTAGAGTGCCAAAATACTCAATTTTTATTTTCTTCCTCAGTCTGCAAGGAAAATAAGGTAATGGAAAAATAACTCCAGTGAAAAATCAAGTGCATATAAGTGCAATCTAATGAAGAAGATTTATTTTGAGTGTCCAGAGATATAACTGCTAATTTCCTCTTCTGGGGCCCAGACTCTGAAAGTACCTCTCTTTTGGGGAAT
The DNA here is from genome assembly GCA_013396775.1 of Cephalopterus ornatus. NCBI lineage: Eukaryota > Metazoa > Chordata > Aves > Passeriformes > Cotingidae > Cephalopterus > Cephalopterus ornatus. The sequence continues at coordinate 526,493 of VZRE01004651.1, forward strand.
GGCTGTGTGCCACTGGCTGGTATCACTGGCTTGTTGTGCTCATTTGCTGTTTATGGCCTGCCAGTTCCAATATTTTCCTGTATTGACAGAGTCCTTGACCTACTTTTGGAGACTAAGGTCTGGTTCTCTTCTCAGACTCTTTTGAGACCAATATTGTTTTATTGCCTTTGTTGGTGCAACTACTCTGTGTAAAGCAAAGAGAAGATAAGACAAGAAACCTACTGGAGACAACAAATGGGATTTTACTAGTAGTGTTTTTGGGTTTGGAGACAGTTCCTGGTTCTCTGTTGTGCCGCTGCTATCAAGTTGCACACTGTTTTCTGCTGACTGTTCTGGATATTCACATTGCCCTATAATGCCATTGACAGATGCAACAAAACACCCTGACATCGGCAGAAGTGTGGTCTAATTTTACTACCTAGAAAACATCAGTGAGAAGGAGTGAATTTTCACAGAACAGATTCAGGATATTTCCATTTCTTCTATGTTTATGAGAGGAAATGACCATTTTGCCCTGAATCAAACTGCAGATGCTCCCTGGAACATTGTTCTTGATAAATTTGTAATGACAATGTCTCATTTTCCAAACCTACATTTTCTTGGAAGAAGTAATGCCATACCGGGCTGTGGAAAGTAATCTGTCTGGGTGGGAAAATTAAAAATTATACTAAGAGAAAAAAGAGAATAAGCATGTTTACAGTGGGAGTCCACTTATGAAAAAGGGGCATGACCTGTGGGTTTTCTCATTTTGAAATTCTACCCTATTAAATTCTGTTTTTTTCTTGTGGCTCAAATATCAGTCATCAGACATCATCTTCTCATAAACAAATTGTAATATAAAGTTTAAACCTTAGCCTATTTTTAGAATTACTGGGTTAAGAAAAACAACCATAATGGAAAAACAGTAGTGAAAAAAAAATCAGACCTTTGGAGCTCATCTGGCTCTTCTTTCATTTTATAATTTAAAACCCTTGTTAGGGAAATGCCTCTCAAGAGAAGTTCAGAACTCAATAGGCCCAGGGTTTCATGAATTAACTCTGAACATAAATTTTTAGTTTCAGAAACTAAATGCCAGCACATTGCATTGGTTTAAACACACTCAACCATAATCCACTGTGCTGACAGTGTAAGCAGAATTAGAATCATATCTCAAAACTAGCTCTAAACTAGCAACCATTTCATCTCTTCATGACTCTGTCGATTGCCATCCTCCTGACCTACATCACCAATACATGAAATACTCCCATCTCATGGCAGTCATCTTAATTGAGAGAGCAGAAGCACAGGGAAGATATTGGCTCAAGAAAATGGAGACAGACAAGTATGAACTTTCCATCATTTTGCATGCTGGTTATAAATGTTTTTGCTCTTCTGAACTTTGACTTGTTATGGTTGGAAAATGATTATAGCAAGTAGCTGTAGGTGCCATTCAGTTGATATTACATGACTGCTGGGCTCTTCTTCTAAATCCTTCATTAGAGTTTCAGCCAGTCTGTGTAATCATTTCTAGACAGTCTCATACCTTTTGTCTGCAAAAGATGGACTCCAGTGTCCATCCACTACAGCTTCCTACAGTGCAATGCTGATGTATCAAATCAAAATATAGTGTCAGATTTCTTCCAATTTTCCTGACACTTTGTGGAAAGTATGTTTACTCTCCAAGCAGTTTACTATTTCTGAAAAGTGCTGGAGTGAAAGATCTCCTGATTCAAGCCTTCAACCACATAACAAAAAGAGCACAATTAGCAGTGACACAGCTACATCTGGCCTGTCTATAGTAAACTTCCAGGGGTGAGAGGAAATTCAGTTTAATTTCCATGCTCATTTAATTTCCACCTTCTTTGTTAGAACAGACAAGAAGGATTCCAGTTTTGGACTTTCCAGCCTTGTTTAAGCCTGATCTGTGAAGTATAATGATCATAAGCTTATTGAATGAGCCTGACAATGAATGACATAGAAAGGCTTAGGGCAGAATTGCACTATATTTAGGTCAAAAGAGACTGCAGGCTTGTTACAAGAAAAAATATAGTACTTTTTTTTTTGCACACTAACATCCTTCATTTGATGAGGCCCATCTACACATTTGTAGATGGTTTGGCAGGGCTGCAAGAGGTCTATAAAACCCAGACATTTGCACTGACACTTCTTTTCCTTGGTTTCTCTAAAACATTCCTCTTCCAATTACTGTAATTCTTCTACATACTACTTCTTTTCATGGCTGGTCATTTGACTAGAGTTACAAATATTGGAAAAAAGGGTCACAAAAGGATAGCATCTTTTTTTCTTGTAATTTATTTTAATCTCCTTGGATCACGTGGGCAAGGTAGAAAGCAAAGGCAATGATAAGAGGGAAAGAAATGGTTCTCTGATCGGCGATGGCCCTTCTAGACACATAGTTTCAGCAGGGAGAGAGGACAGCAGAAACTGACAAAGGATTGCAGAACCAATAACAGGCAGCTGGTTTGTCAGCATAAGAAGCTGTACAATGGAAGGAAGTCATATCCTTGTTTGATATCAGATTGAGATCTGTGAAAAAGGGTGTCATGCTGCATGTATCCAGTTTTCCTCTAGCAAATTGGCAGAAGTTACCAAGAGCGAGAATTACATGACCTGAAGGACACAAAATACCATGTGATGGCTCTATTTATTCTTTTTTTAGTCTGATTTCTCTGATTGGGCAAATTAGGTCTTTTGTGCAATGGAGAGTGAGAGACTAATAAGCAGGTTGTTCTTGCAAAACATGATAAACCATAAGGAACACCTGGAAGACCCTAGACCTAACAGAGACCATGCAGATTGTCCATGCAAAGAGAGGTAGCGGCAAACTGTAAGCCAAGGGAGAAGCTCGCACACAAGGACGACAGCTTGGGCAGCCAAGAAAATATCAGCTAACATACCAGTTCATTTGCTTTGTGACTGGGACATCATCTGAACTTCAGCCCAGGTTTAACGATATTCCACATGAGACCAAAGCTAACACTTTTTCATTATTCTTAAAAATGAAAGTAGTGCTAGAAGTAGAGCTAGAAGTGCTCTCTTGTGCTGGTAGATATTGGTAAAGCTGAAAGCACCGAATTGACATCAGGGTGCTGATATGGAAATGGCTGGAGATGGAATAAAAATAGATTTATTTTTTTTTAAAATTCACAGGATTCGGTTTTGTAATATTTCAGTTACAAAAGTTCATCAGGAAAAAAAGATTACTTCCTGAGTGACCTAAGGACAAAAAAATTGACACCTTAGAAGTGTCAACTGATAATCATAAAAAAGTTTGAATCAAAGAAATATTTAATGTTGGTATTTCAAATATTCTCTAATAACAATTGATCTTAATGTCTAAATTTTCTAACTAAATTTTGATTAACTCACCCTAAAATTCCTTTTTTTTCTTTGAAAAACAGCTTCATTGTCAAGGTATTTTCATTTTCCTTGTCACAATTCTTTCCATAGTTAAACTGCAGTGACTCTTTACTCTTTACCATTATGTTTTTCTGTATCCTCAATGCTTTTATATCACAAGTCTCCCCTAGAACTGACAGTAGAGGTTAGTGAAATATTCTTCTCCTGCAGGATAATTCTTATTTTTGTAAGTTGTCATAGCTTATAAAAAGTCTATTCTTACATTTCTAGAATTTCTGATTACTCTCTCTGTTTTATAAATATATCAAAATGCTTATGCCAAGTCTGCACAATACATTTCAAAAGGGTCATTCAATATCTGTGAGAATAAATGGAAGTTAAATTGTATTTAAATTTCTAAAAGGAAAAGATGTCTAATGAGCATGATATTTTCATTTAGGGAATAGAAACTGAAGATTGCAAAAATCAGTGCAGTGAGAGCCAAAATACATTCAGAAACAGCATCCTGAAGAATCTGAAATAATCTCTTTGGAAAATTACATACAATCTTGTGTTAGGATTTAGCTGGACAAAGTTGCCTGGTTGCTTCCTGGGTATTATTGACTACAAGTCTCCAGTGTCTCACAGTGACATGATTGCCACTTCTCTGTTTAGTTAATTGAAGATTTGAGTAACTCATGGTTAAGAGAGGCCAACAGAAAGAGCAATTGTATTTTGGTTGTTTTGCGGTGCGAGTTTGAAGGGCCATACCCTTAGAATGAGTTAACACCTTGTCCCCAGAGTGAAAGAGGATAAAAATAAAGATCTAAACAGTATTGTTCCAGTGGAGTAAAATTAGAAGCCGTTTTTAACAGCCCTTGCTCTGCTGTGCTATTGTTAGAACTTGTTCACTTGCTCAAGTGTGCTGCATGACGCTACAGTATGTGCTCCCTCCTCAGAGTAAGAGCTCTTTTCTGATTGCTTTCTGGAGCCAAGAATGTGCCATATAAAATGAAACAGCTATTAAAATGTGCATGAAAAAACAATTTGCTTTGTGCCTAGTTATACCTTCAAGGGTGATCGTTATCAATGTATTTAATCTGAGGCTCTGTGTCTAATCAAGCACTAGAACACAAAATGGTAGTAAGCATAATAAAACCATGGCAGTAGGAAAGTCAGTGGAGACAATTCAGTAATTTGCTGAAAAGTGTGTGGGGATTGAAAGAGGGGAGGAGACCAAGGGAGAAGGAGAAGAGGAGTAGGAAAAAACCCCTGTGAAACAGAGAGTTATCCTATCATTCATTCAGTTTGAGAGTGGCTTTTGCACAATTTACATTAGCTGGTTGGGTGATTATTCCAAACGTTTTACAAGGAGGAAGGATTTTTGTACAAAATTTACATGAACTGTAGCATGGACACTGTATTGATAGCAAGCAGGATCCTGAAACAAGACCACAACAAAGACCCTACCTCCTGTAAATTGCTGGTGGAACAGATTCCTTCTTCCACCTATTTTTTTTGAAATCATCATTTGTATGTCTTCATAAACTAGTCATGGTAGAATGACCTCAAAAGCAGAAATTTCATCCTGATATGCTTACTCTTCTGGTCTTCAGTTCAACAGTTACTAGCATATTTATGTCTTTAGCAGACACGAATTTTTTGTTAATAGTAGTATTGCATGTACTTTGTTTCCATCTTCCTTGCAAAAGGGTATACCATGCCATGTGTTAGTAAGCTACAAAATGTAAGAGAAAGAGTTAGGAAGGTAAAAGAGAACATGCACTCTTGGAAACACAGACAAAAATTCTAGGTATGGAAAAAATGCACATCCTTGCAGGAATTTATTCTCATTTCAGCATGAGTGGGATTTTCATGTTAGTAATTCTGTAATGCTGCATATACTGAGGGAAACCTGTGGATTTAAACAGGCCTTTAGAATCTCAAGAGAAGAGCGAGCAAATATTTGGTGGGCTCCTAGAGAGATAGTGACATCTGAAAGTAGAAGGAAAACATTTAAACAACACCAACCCTTCCTTTCTCTGGTCCTTTTGCTTTCTGCGAACACTCCAAGTGATAGTCTGTGGCAGTATGAGGAGCTACCAGCAACAAACTACCTGCAAATTCAGAGGTAAAGAGACTCAAAACTGCAGGCTTCTAAGATGTATTTGGATCTACTAACATGCCTAAATGGACTTAAAGGTCTATTCTAGAACCTGGCTTCAAGACCGTAATCAGTCTTGCAGAAAGCTAATTACTGAGTCCCTATGCAAAAGTGAGATAGATGGGGCACAGACAAAATTATATTCCTCTGCAACATAGCCAAAATGTAATCTTGACTTCCAGGATTGTGCAACACCTAGTATCTGGAAGCTCTAGTAGGTGGCCGAAATCACTCTGCTTTATGACATCCAGCTGCAGGAGTCTGCTGAAGGGTGCACTATGTCATGATGTTGCCTCAGAACTCAAGCCAGGCCTTGATCCTCTGGACTGTTGAAAAGTTGGTAGAGAGGAAGCAGGTAGACAGTCATTCCCACATAGCTCATTGCTTCTCACAGTGCTCATTGAAGAACCGGGATCTAATCATACGTGTTTCTTACGTGAATAATATATCTCCTTCTGCCCTGTAAGACCCTTTATTTTACTTTGAACTTTCATTATATCAGCTTTTTTCACAAGTGATAATTAAAACAGTAAGTACCTTTGTCTGGATTTAACTATAGTAGAATTCTTTTCAGAGTGATACAAATTACATTCCCATTTTCTAAAAATAGCGTTGGTGGAGGGAGACCTGATATAGTCTCTGTCTAGTATTATAAGGTCTATACAACAAGCTTTGATTTCCTCTACATAGAAGAATAACCTGGCAAAATTGAAAGGAACTGCAGTCGTTGACTGGAGGAATTTCTAAGGCATTTGCCTCTCACTTACTGAAATGTGTTAGTCCTTGGACATGGTTCCTTCTTTGAATGTGGTAATACTTAGAGCCTTGTGTTGCCTTTGATCACATATTTTAATCATAGAAATTAGAGATGGAGCAGACATATTCATTCATCTAGTCAATTTCCTGCCGCTGCAGGATTGGTCTGCAGTTTATTTTTGAGGACTTTCTAGTGCTCACATTCCTCCCTGAAATCAATGGGAAGTTCCTCACCCTGATCAAGGACAGTGGATGTTGCATAACTTGTGAAACTCACACTGAATTGTATTTTGTACAATGTTGTGAAAATAATAGAGTATTTTTCTACTACAGTTCAAAGCAAAGCATCTGCTCGAGGACTAGGCATTGTTCATTTGTTCAGGTATTAACTGAGTAGAAAGGAAAGTGTATCACTATTCTTCTTCTGTGCATTCAGCTTTCTAAACACAAGTGTCTTCCTGTGTGTGTTATCTGTCTTCTCTGTACAATGTTTTCAGTCAGCTTTTCATTCTTCCTCAGTGTTTTTCTCTTCACAGAGCTGGTCAAGTTTTTCCTAACTGTTTTTTAAAAATTCTAGAGTAGTGTTTGGGTAAGTGAAAATAGTATTAATTTTTAACCAGACAGGCTAGTTGTGGTGTATTCCTTACATGTTAATGTTTAAGAAAGAATGGTCATAAAGTTTTGCATCTTTTATGGTGAATTTTTAAGTTTTGGTCTTGGAAGAAATTGCTAATAATTTGCCTATCATAAATATTATGGAAATTAAGATAGAAGTTTTGCCTTTGGGTTTGTGGTAAAACAATATTGTCTAAGGCAACAATCATGCAGTAGGGGTGGTTTACCCTTTTTTTTTATTACTGAATTTGTTATAATCCCTGAATCTTTCCTCCACCCCACATACTCCTCATTAATTGTTGTTTCACCTCAGAAGGTTCTGATGATTTGCAATATTCCCCTGGCTACCATGATACAGTCTATCTGGCATTTCCTTTCTAGTACAGTACTCTTCAAAGTAATTAAAATATAAGCCACAACACGAAAAAGCCTGAATTCAGCTGTCAGGCACGTCTGCATATCATGGCACTGGTCCGACACTAAGCTTCTTAAATGACGCTCTGCCACAGAGTTCCACAAAATGGAAGATTGCCAAGGAGTTTTTAATTCATATAATTTAAACTTGGTGGCATGAATGACTAACTGTGAAACATAGAAAACTGCCGAAAGAAATCCAAACCCTTGCTGAACTACAGAATCAAATGCAAGTTTTTGGCTTCCTCTGTGGTTTGTAGTTAATGTTCATGTAACAAAACATAGCATCGCTAGTACCTGCTGCTTATTTAATACAGGTAAAAATTCAGCCCTTGCCCTGACCCGTACCAGTGGGAACACTGCATTTTCTCTAGCAGTGGAAGAAAAAAACATAGTACATAGTAGCAAACACGGAACTGCCCTTGCCCTAAATATATTTTAAGTGGGCATCTAGTGAGCAGGACCAAAGGAATTCTATGGAGGAGGAAGTCTTAAAATAGTATGGCTGTGAGTTGAGCTGTGCTAGGTATTTGGCTGGCTCTCAACCCTCAGAAGGCAAAGTGTCACACAACAGCCTAGTGTTGCTGGGCGCAGGTCATTGTTATTCCCTGCAGGAAGGGGATTAACTAGACAATTGCCTTTCTGCAGAGCAGAAACAAACTTCCCCATTAATTGCTACCAGCCTCTTCCTGTTCCAGTAGGTTACTCTGGCTTCTTTCACGGCAAAGCCTTTGCTATCAGAGCAGACAGTATCTATGGGCACAGGAGGTGCTTCCCAATTAACTCTTTCAGCGTTTACTAGTCCGAATTGCAACTTGATGTGACAATACTTACCTTTCAAAGATAACAAATGTATCTTAAGATTTACCAAAGAAAATCAATCATTACTATTTTCCACAGCACATAACTGCTCAGTTTCAGGGTAAGGAAAAACCTATGTTTTATCATGCCTTTTTCAAAAAGAAAAAAATAATTTGTATGGTATTTGGTTTATATTTTTCCACCTTAGCTTGAATTGCAATTGCATGAACTGCCATCCCGGAGCAGACCAATAAACTAATTGAAGTGTATTATCCTCCCACCCTCCAGCTATAGTCCAGGCTAGATGCCTCTCAGGACAGTGAGGCTGCACGCCTGCAGAAATGCATATTTTCTACCTCTTAACTCATTGACTTACAGACAGAAGTCTGTGTTTTATGTACCTGCCAAGGCACAAGATTCTTGTAGTTTAGGTTAATACTGCATTATTGCTTCTGAAGAGCTGGTATCTTGTTCCTGTGTTAAAAAAAAAACCAACAAACCAACAAAAAACCCACTACACTTTTATCTCCATCTGAGGTTTGAAGAGGGGGTCTGATCTTGTTTCATTTTTTGGTTTTATTCTGTGTTCGTTTTGGTATGGCTGAGTATGTCTGAAACCAATCATGTAATTGACTTCTTTTCTCTTGCTATCACTTTTAGCAAAACTTGTAGTTACTCATAGTGGTACCTAGACTATTTAAATATTTACATTTTCTGTCTACTCTCCTACCTCCTTCATACACACTTGCAGCTTTTTTTTGCAAATATTAAGACTTCTTCTAGTGTAGATGTGTAAAAATATCATATTTCCCCACCATCCTGCTATTAAAATTTGCCCCTTTGTGGATCCAGAGATTTTATGCATTTTCTGGGTTCTCTCTGTCACTCAGAGCAGGTTTTTTCTGGCAATGTCGCTCTCCTCTCCTTGCTTGCTACACTTCTCGAATCTCTCCTGTCCTACCTTCACAAATTCTAGTAGCCTTTTTCATCCTTCAGTCTTTTTCACTAGTGCTTATGCTACTTTATTAATGTTTATGCCACTTCCTCAGTCTGCATTAGACCTCAGTCTTTACTTTCTTACTGCTCTGTATGTCTTCTGTGCTTGTTCACAGGCTGGGGGAATGTATTTTCCTATTTGTCGTGGTTTAAATGCTGTGATCACAATTACACATTTGGGTAAACTCTCCTGGGTTTACGTGTCAAGCACCTTTCCTCCCTTCTCTAAGAAACGCACGACCCACCCAGGCTCCCAATTGCAGTTCTCTTCCTACTGGGAAGGGCAACAAAAATCAAGAAAAAAAAAAAAAAAAACTTATAGAAAGTTCCTCACTGGAACTCACCGTACACTACACTCAGGCACTGTAAAGTATGAACTTTTTACCTAAGATGCTATTATTAGGTTCAGTAAAGAACACAAAACCTTAATTGTTTCCCAAAAGTGTTTGCATGTGTTGCCTGAAATGTGTACACTGAACCTGACACTTCAGAGGAGGAAAAATATCCCATTTTGGGCACATGATCAACTATACAGTGCTGAAAACATTAGGATATATTTCTTATTACATTATTATTGATTATTATTTTACAGTTCTCACTGGTAGATCTGTATATCCCATTTTTAAACCAGTTAGCTTGAAAGTATGTGTTAATCACTGTTTAGGAAATGGAATTAATGACTGAAAATCTAAAAGTCTGGATTTCTGATAAAGCTGTGACTCTGCTGTGTGTTTTTTTTTTGTCTGAATTGGAAGCCTGAAGAAATTGCTATTTTTTTTTTCTTTTCCTACAGAAACATTCAGCATTTTTAGCTCTTTGATTACTTTTGATCACATGATCTTTTGAATGCTCTGTTTTCCAAGCACAAAATTGATTATCTACATGTATGCTACCATGAAGCATGAGATCCTATGCAAATGGGGTCTAAATCAATGGCTTAAGAGATAATTAATGAGTTCAGTTTATTTATCACCATAGCTTTGTCAGTTTTGTGAACATTAGTAGCGGATGACAGGCCCATGAACAATTAGGAAACTGGTTTTATTAACATTATAACTGCTTTACAGACTTATATACAAAATAATTTAGGAACCCAAATATTTTTTTTCCAGTGATATTTTTTCTTGAAAGATGGAAGTGTTTCCAGCACTGCCTGTAAGCAATGATACTGCTTTTAATTAAAGTAGATCTTTGACTCCTGTGATTTCTCCCCAAGCGACAAATTCATTGATTCTATGATTTTAATTATTATATTTACAAAGAACATGAATACAGCATTGCAGTTTCTCATTGGATCTTCAGTGCCAGACTCAGCCACAAATTTTTTCATTCTTTGGTCAAAGTTCAAGGACATGATGGTAATGTAGTTGTGTCAAGGTGCTACCATTGGCCTCAGGCAGAGACTTTATTTCTTGCTTGTCCTGAGAAACTATCAGTCTCATTCCTATTACCATGGGCAAAACTCCTTTTGTTTATTGAAAAAAAATATCCTTTTGTTTATTGAATAGGATATCCTAGTGATGAAGTCTACATAGATATTTGTGCATACGTATACATACATGTATAGATAAATATAGGTATGTGTGTGTGTATATATAGATATATTGCTGTTGTTGCTGAAGAAGTAGAAACACGAAACAGCGTGTTTCTTAGAAGATATCTTTGGATGAGCAATTGGGAAGAGAAAAACACCTTGAATCTGTTCTTCTTGTTGAAGAAGAGCAGAAAAAAGGGTGCTTGGCAAGAGTGAATGCAGCAGGCCCTTTTCCCCAGAGTACTGGCTGTCATCAGTGGGAGAGAGAAAGTGGGTAATTTTTAGGGTAGAACTAGTCTTCAGACATGCATGCAACTGTAGAGAAGCCACCATCTGCTACTCACTTTGTCCTTCCCGTTCCAGATGCTATACAGTATGAGAGGGTTTTTTTTGTTTGTTTGTGTTTTTTTTTGTTTGTTTTTTTTTTTTTTCCTTGGATCTCAAGAAATCTCTGTGGTCAGGTCTCTGTAACCTTTAACTTGACCATGGCCACCCCATGAATGCTTTCCACTGAAGGGAACTCTGCAGCAGAAACCAATTGCCTGGACCTTTCTTCTGAAGAAGAGTGCTCACAAGAGAAAACCGGTCTGTTTGTACGCAAGGAAAGTTATAAGTGAACTTTTGTTAAAGCATTTGATTCAGTAGATCATGAGGCTTTTCTGTAAGGCTCGATTCATAGCTTGTATAATAAAATTATTACATGGATAAAAAACCAAATGTGGCAAAGTTTCTAATTCTGGTACAGAACTGTTTAAAGCCTGGTTTTCATTTGCAGCTTTATTAACATATCAGTAGAGAGGCCAAAGAGAAACCCATTAAAATGAATGCATTTGTCCTCAATGGACAAAGGTAGGAAAAAAACCCAAACATAAAGAAGCATGTTAAAAAGCTTCCTTGAAAGGGGATTGATTATTGGGCTGCTTAAATTGACTGCTAAAATGAAGTCAGGAAGGGTTTTGCTTTTTATTATTGTTAGGGATCAGACTAAGGAGAAGCTGTGGGAGTAAGTTGGTTTTCCTTTTGCTTTCCTTTGCACTGTGGGTGTGGTCTGTTGGCTCCTAAAAGCTTTCTCTGCCAAATTCAGTGCTCTGGGCAGCACAAAACATTCTAGAAATTGTTTTTCATCTTTAGAATTGGTTTTAAATTGTTAGAGGGCAATGGAGTTATTTTATGGCCTACAGAGTAAGGGGAATGGGATGTAGCATCAGCACTCTGGGGAGTTTTCTAAAGGAAACACCTCAGACTATGAGGGCAGAATTCAGTGTCCCTTGTGACCCTAATGAGTCTTACATTCCCGTTGTCAACCAAGGGTTATCAGAAAGAAAGTCTATTTGCACTGGGTTAAAATGAAAGTGAGACATCTTTCCTGAAGGGAGTTGTTCCAGCACTAATTTATGTTACAAATCGATTCTTTGTTTTTTCAAACTTTGAAGCATGTCACAATCCCCTGATGATCTAAGACATGAGTCTCAAAATGAAATAATGGGCTTTTGTTCTAGTCAAGTCTTACCCAGAACAGTGCATGAGCAGCAGGCAGACATGATGTGTCTTGTTGCAGATCTGAGAGAGCTCAGAAAACCTCAGAACTGAAATGTGCCACATGTTACCTCCGATGTTGCAGGGCTGAATGGGGGAGGAGGAGGCAAGGAGCCAGCAGAAAGTGTAGGCACCAGCCACTCGCTGCCCAGCTCTGTTGTCTCGAGAGCTGAAAGGGGGAAATTATCATCTGAATCTGCCTTTTGTCCCAGATGTATGGCACCAGGAAATCACTAATGTGAGAGAAGATGCTGTCAGCTTCTACTTATATCTTTTATTTGGCCCAGAAGGCTGCTAAGAAAAGTACTTTCTTGGACTCTCTGAGATGCAATGGATGACATGAGACTCAGTAGATACCTGGTACTTATTGCTGAGCATCAGCTGTATAACTGTAGTGATCTATTACCTCCGAGTATCTTGCGCTTTTTGATGCTTTGATTTTTGAGAGCTTATAGCATCAGTACTCAATGGAATCAAAAATTCCACTTATGAAAAACTTCAATTAAATGGAATGTTGTTGCAGTCTGTTACATCTCGGTAAATAGTACAAACATTAAATAGAGTGAAAATTTTCTTTTTTTTCTGATGATGTCTCAGTTTAAACTAACCCACTCTAGATTATTTCTCTAGAAATTTCTCTGTTTAGGTTGCACATATTACTACTTAATAATTTGATACCCAGGCACTGGATGATGGAACAAGATGACTACTTTTGCTGTGGTCCTGACTGTTGCAGAGCCCATAGTGGGCATAGTATCAGCCTATTTTCTGCTGAGATACTGAATTTAAGTACTTGACATCAGAATTTTATCTTTAAGTACACTTCAGCATTACCTTCAAGGCTAACTGTAGTTGATTGCTCAGTATAGGTCCTTTATACATGTCTGTGAAAGGAGAAAAGCTTTGTGATCTTGTAAGACACAATTTAAAATACCTAGAGGAATTTAAAATTATAATGAACAAACCATATTATATGTATGTTAGCATTTGGACACGACTGATCTTGTACAGAAACAATAAAAGGATTTGACAGAGTAATTTGAAATCATTATTCCTGTGTGCTGAAAAGGGCTGCCTTTGCTAAGATGCACTGATTTTTTTAATCTTACTTTTTTTTCCAGATAATAGTAAAAATCTACCTAGATTTTTCTCCCAGCACAGTTTCCTAAAATTCACTCTTCATTATTTTACCCTCAGAAGTCCTAGCACATCTTTTAAAGCTTATGTGAAGGGCTAGATTATGACTCATAATGACCGAATGAGAATTTTTTATTTCCAAATTCTAGCCTGAATCTACCTCCTGTACGTGTGCATAGAAGGGGCTATTAAGTACAAATTAGGAGTTTCCTAAGTGAATGGGTCTTTACAGTAAATATGCCAATTTGGGTTACTGAAATTTGTCATCTTGGAACACTTACAATTCCAGTTGTAGTAAAGAATACTAACAATAAATAGCAAGACACAGCAACATGCAAATTACTATTCAATACTTCAAAGGTAGTAAGCTTTGAGGCACTGTGCCAAAAGATCAAGGAAGAGTAGGTTTTCTGACTGCGAATTATTGCACTGTAATTCATGCTCTGATATAGAATGCAGAACTTGCAAGATCATTAGGTGAATGAGCTTTAAATATTGCCAAATCAAATATTAATTTGATAATGTAGTATTTATAAGGACTCCCTGAAACGACATCTCAGCCTTGGCCATATTGATCACCATCCCTGGTCTGATCTGGCCTCCAATCAGGAGGCCTGGAGACACACTATCCACAACGCTGCTGCTTCTTTTGAGAATACACGCAGGATCACTCTCGAGGAGAAAAGACAACGCAGAAAGAACCGTGTCCTGTCGGTACCACCTGGGGAGTCATTCTGCTGTGCCTTTTGCAACTGGACGTGTCTATCTCGCATTGGCCTTTTTAGCCATCGGAGCGCTTGTAGCAAGCGTGGGTAGAGTCCTTCACAAATCTTCGTTCGCGAAGCCTAGCCATGATGATGATGAATGTAGTATTGTAGGTTGGGGTTCCTCCTCCCTTTGAATTTATAGCAAAACCAGAGGACAAATTATCTTTACCAACAGTATACCATGAACCTTTTGTGTCTAGACTTGCACGCTTTAACAGGAGATGAGTTTAGGTGAAACCTTCTGGCTGGACATACTGGTGGAGGACAGAAACTTTGGAAGTTGAATATGCATTCAATGATTTAACATTGTTAACACACAAATCCTATAGTCTTCCATCATTATGTGTAAAGAAAGAGTGTAGACTGTAGACAGCTGTCACAGAAACATATAAATTTAGTCAAACGTAATGGTATCTGACCCACCTTTAAAAGTTCCTTTTGGGTTTGGCTAAAAATTTTGAAGCCTTCTTGATGCTTGAGTTCTGTGACTTTTATGAATGGAAACATAAGCAAGTCATACCAAACCCATGACTGCAGTTACAACCTTTTACACTGAAGCAGGAGACTCAAGTTATTGTCCTTCAGGCTTTTAGCTGAAAAGGAGAAAGTCAGTGAAGATGTTCCACCTAAACAGAGAAAACTTCCACTTAGTGCACATAGTCTCTTTAGACTGTGTATTTTATCTGTGTTTGAACATAAAGGCCTAGATCCTTAAAGGTGTTTCTGAACCTAATTTCTTGACAGGAATATAATATCTTATAAAATTAGGCACCGGTGTTTTAGAGCTTATGGTGTTCATCACCTAAGTGCTAAAAAGTGCTGAACCAGTAGCAAAATAAAGCTTTGTCTTAGAAGTTTGCTCCTCTTTAACAGCTCTGAAACTTTTTAACTGCAGCCTTTTTATTGTGGATATAATTTCTGAGGTATGTTAAAGAAGAACTTTGAAAGCATGGTTTTTAGAGAGGTTGATATGTAAAAGAGTAATTTTTGACTGAAAAGATCCTTGTCCTCTACCTGATCATACTGATAAGATTTTGTCCACATTTCTTTATGTTAACTTTTTTTCATGGAGGCATTCTGCAAGGGACCTCTTTCTCTCTCTTCCCAATGCAATTGTCAGCAAGTAGACCACTGTGTTTGAAAGGTAATATGTGGGATCACTGATAAAGACTGATGTCTTTAACATCAGGTCTCATATGTCCCTGTCCAATTGAATGTCTTGGACCAGAATTTTGCATGCTCACAGAGCAAGGGAACAGGTCTCAGAGCTGAGGTGCCTCTGATTAGTTGAATTTAAATTTTTGCATGTGGATAAATGAAGGAACCTTTTTATTGTCTTATTCACCTTCCAATTATCTTCTTGTGGAGTTCAAGAGACTGGCAGAAGCATTCCTCTTTCCCTCCTTTTCAGAGGGTTTGTGTTTGCCAGAAAAAACAGAATTTGACATTTTACCAATGTAATTGAGGGAGAAAATGGCAAAATTAAAACAAGACTAGGTTCACTCAGAGGCTACATTCATACTCGAGGGCAAAGAAAAGAGATATTCAACAGGAACTCGAAGTACATAAAACAACAAGCCTGAGGTCCTTCGGAAAGGCCTCTGGCACTCAAAGAGTCTAAGCAGTAAAGATTAATAGAGGTGGTTAATTAAATCAGACCAGATTTTGCTATAGGACACTGAAGTGTTCAGAAATGTTTCCCTACAAACTTTATTGGAGAAACTGAGGCAGCTGTATTATTTCATTAACTAGAATATGAATACAATTAATAGTCCACTAATTAATACACTTTCCAGGAAGCCTAGGGAGACTGGATGCTTAGACCTCATAGTCCGGCTGTGTTAGTGAGGAGAAAGTGATAATAAAATTGTAGGAGTGATTTAGATCAATAAATCATACTTTTCTTATGAAAATTGCTGCCTATAAAGACTTTTTCTCACAGTTCTGAGACAAGATCTTTTTTCACATCTCAAAGAGACATTTTTTCCTCGTTATACTTGGTATTATTGTTCATAAAAGGAAAAAAAGTAGTATACCAACATCTTGTTGGTTGAAAGCATAGTTTAAAACACCCTCATGTAATATCTCTCTTCCTTTATTCCTCACTAATAAGGAATGGGTAACTGAAAAAGCAAAGCAGATACTGTAACATTACTACCTTTTTGGAGATACTAATAAATAAATGATGCCCTGGAGGAGCAGAGGAGAAAGAAATACAGTGTCTGTCTTTTAAGCGGAGAGAGAAAGAAGACTTGAAAAATTAAGTCCAGCTGGCCTCATATCAATACTGGGAAAGATACCGAAACAATTTACTAAGCAGTCAATTTATAATTACTTAGGGATGATAAGAAAAAGCCAATATGGATTTATCAGGGAAAAGAATGTCAGGTCATTCTAATTACTTTCTTTGACAAGGTAACTCTCCTTGTAAATAAAAGGCTGAAGTAGATATGATATATATTAATCTTGCATTTTGACCCATCCTCATACAGCTTTCTCACAAGCAAAGTACAGGAAAATGACCTAAATGAAAGTACTGCAAAGCGGCTGAAAGTCAGTGGTTGGGAACAGCTGCGAGTAGTTCACTTTTAAAATGGTTAATTGGTAAATCCATTCTGGTCAGTATTTTGGATGACTGTATAGACTCATTACAAAATCTTGAATGTCCCAAGAACAAGGGAAATTGTAGGTGCTTTCTAAGTCATAACTGATACTAAAAGGTATTGTGAAAAATGGGAAGAATGATCTGAAACCACTGAAATAAGATTCAATAAATATTCATGTGAAGCACTGTTTCCAGGGAGGGACAATCACACACAAACCCGGAGCAAGGAGGAACTGGCCAGACAGCAGAGCTGCAAAGGAGTCAAGGGTGATAGTGGAGTACAGACCAAGTATGACTCAGGAACATAATGTCTTTTTTGAACAACGATATCATTCTGTGGTGAATTAAAAGAAATACTGTGTGTCAGGCAGAGGTAGGAGTTCCATCCCGCCTGGCACTTTGAGTTCTCAGCTAGAGAACTCTACCCAACTTTGGGCACCACTGTTTCAGAGACTTGCAGACAAATTGGCGAGTGTCCAGAAGAGAGCAACAGGAATGATAAGCGGTTTAGAAAACATGACCTGTGAGGAAAGATTGAAGGAATTGGGTTTGTTTAGTCTACAACAGAAGAGCCTGAGAGGGACATGATAACAGTCTTCAAGTATGTAGAAGGTTGTTGTAAAGTAGACAGTGATCAATTATACTTCAAGTCCACTGACAGAGCACAGAAAATATGATTGCTTTAATTGGAAATGAAGAAGGTTTAGGCTAAATATTGGAAAAATCCCACAAAAATAAAAATCCTTTTATCATGCTTAGGATAACTAAGCACTTGGGCAAGGTACCTAGGAATTTTCAATAGATTTTAAAGAATTAATGAATAAAATAAATAAAGGCCAGAGAAAATGCAGGTATTTTCAAAGCACAGGGATGAACTAGGTAAATTACTGGGGTTCCTTTTATGTCTTATATTCTCTGATTTCTACAAAATAATCTGCTCTGCAAGAGTTATCTGACCCCGAGCTTCAGCAATGCAAGAATTAATGAGTTTCCTAATTTATGTTAAGGTAATTTACTTTATGTCTGAATTTGTCTTCTGGTTTTGTTTCCAAAAAAGGGGGTACAGTGGTTTCAAAGAATTGCAAGTACTAATTAAAAAAAACAAAGACCACAAACAAACCAACTGTGTGTGTTAGTAAGCCATTACTACCATTTTTATTATAAGTTTTTGTAAAGTCAAGCAAATGAGGCATTTAAATTTTTAGGTTTATCTCTTAAAGCACAAAGGCCATCATTGACCTAGTGGGTGTATTTATTTCTCAGGCAGCATGAACTCATGTTTCTGTTTCTGATGTAAGTATTAAATTTTCCCTATGGAACAGCAAACATGAAAACACCATTATTACCGTCTGACCTTCTCAGCAAGGAAGATACCAGTAAAAGTGAGCTAAACCTAGACTGTGTGTTGTGGAGACCGACAGGCAGGTATTCCCTTCTGCTGAATCTGCTTTGAGAGTGCTAAGTTCCAGCATAGAGGTGGCAGAACAAGTGAGAAAAGACAGCATCGGAACCATGACAGGAAGATCTGCCAGGACTAAGCTGCCAAAAGCCTATGGCTGAGCTCTTGCCATGCATTCAGGTAGCATAAAAACAAGGTGTCTATCTCTCTTTTGCTGCTATTTTTTCCACCATCCAGTACAGTTATTTGTGATTTATAATACTGAGCCTTATTTCAACACAGGTTAGCCAAGGGGAAGGACACATCTATTTGTTACAGGTTAATACTTACAGATGGGACTCAAAGGGACCTCATAGGTCACAGAACCCAGTGCCTGTTACTGCAAATTGTCAGGTGTATAGTCCATTTGTTTAATGACAGCTGTCCTAAAGCTCACTATGAACAGGAATAAGAAGCTCAGCCAAGTGCACATCTCGCATTTCCCAGCTGGGACTGCTGATCAAAAGCAAGAAAGTAAGTGATAGATGAATGTTTCTCATTTCTAGATTTGTATTAAACTGATTAAACTATTGGAGGGAACTAAGTTAAAGGAGTTAGGAAAGCATCTCAATAAACAACAAATAAGGAGCATGAGAAGAAAAGTTTTGTTTATAGCTAAGAGGTAGCCGACATCATTTGGTATTAGTCCATCTGTATTTTTAATTGCATGTATGTGCATGAAATTACAGTTAAAAGTGGGTAAAATTTTGGTTAAAAATGCTTTTCTCATACATTCGCATCAACTTTCCATCTGATCTGGATGGATTCCTCTATTATTTACCTTCTTTCACATTTTACCTCCTTAAAATGTTGTATCACCACTTCCTCTCTCTCCAAGGATTATGAAATCCCCAGTAAATATAGCATCTATATAGTGTAGCACTGACAAAAGAATCAGTAATGAAAATGGGTTTCCAAGCTTGAACTAGTGTAAGGCTTTCCTCCTTTCAATGCCCTCCCAAAGGTCTACTTTAGCCTAACTATGAGAAACCAGCTATTTACAAATTATTAGCTGGACAGAGTTACAATTTATCCGTCCTCAATTCTTAGAATTTTTTACATCCTCAATTCAGAGCCATAGCCCTAAACTTTGCCTATTTTAACCTGCAAACTCCACAGAAATTGTCCTTTTACCTAACGTATTACCAAATATTGTAGAACTTCTAGATATGACATTGCTGGAGAGCTGGACTTCTAGTGATACGTAAATCATTGCACTTACCCTCCATGATCCTGAAAGCATCTCTAACATAGTGCAATGGAGTAGGTGTCCAGGTGGACTTTCAGCTCTCACCTTTCTGACCCTTCTTGAAACCTCTCACTGAATCACATATTTCAACTCCTTTCATTGTCCTTTCCTTGGTCACTGTCCTAGACCCACCTTTCTCTATACGTCTTTATCCATATTTTTCCCAGGTGGCCTCCCTAGAGTAGAATTCATTCTCCCTCCCAGTTTAGCTGGGTATTTCACATGGACTGCAAACCACTTCTCCTCATAAAGTGACAGCACCATATCCCTCAACTAGATCTGCTAGAGCTCATCAAATGACATGTCAAGGTATAGGCATCAGTGTTATTCATGACATTTTCCTTTTGCATACTGTTTGGCACAATATCCTTCTCTCTAAGCAGTCATACCCAACAGGTCTTCAAGTATCTGAGTGGCTGTGTTCGTGCTGATAAATGTCATGCACAGGGACCACTCTCTTGTCCCTGTCACACAGTGTGTGGTGCTGAGTCTCCTCTGGGCATATGGTTTCCCAGTGGATCTAAAATATTAATATTATTTTAATTGATTCTTTTCAGGTATGTTCAGTAAGGTAAGGGCTCTGTTTCTGCCTACAGGAATCAAGGTTTCATAGTGTGAAAATTGTGGGCTTGTGCTTCATGATTTGGTGCAAAGGTGTGTAGAGATCTTTGAATGTACCAAGCCTGTGCAGGTAATAGTAGTGGACAGTAGAGACTAATCTGTTGTAGTCTCACCCACATTACCTGCTGGGAGTGCTCCCTGTGGCATGTGGTCTCCTATCAGTCACGCCTGGGCATTATTACTGAAAAGTGGTAGTTGGCATGGGCCAACCTTGTGCCAGAAGAGGTATTAATAAACAAGTAAAATGAATAATCGTAGTTCAGTGATTAAGTTCACTCCCTGGCCTTGATTTATTTAGTGGTATAGATATAGTCTATGTTTTGGACACGCTGTACAGAGCATTATCTGTTTTATTTTTGCTCTTATGTACTAGGGCAATGTGCAACATATCAGACGCTAACGTTTTTTCAGATATTTTCAACCACAAGGTTTTTTTTAAGGATAATAATAATAACAATAATTAAGAAATGAGTGCCAAATGTAGCTCATGTTTTGCATGTCATATCTGTTCTCCAAATCAGACAAATGTCCTGCGCTAGGAAATAAGAAGCAAAGGGTGGCAGAGTTCATGGACAGTAACTTGCTTTGAGTTGGAGACCTTTCTAGACATGTTTATTATCATGTTGTACTGATTCAGCTGCAGGTTTAGCAGCAAAATAAAAAGCTGTCTTGTTTAAAGGAAGATGTAACTCATTTTATGAACAAGAACCGCAAACAGCTGCTTCCATATGTTGCTAGTATCAGGAAAAATTCTTTGTTAAATGCCATCTTTTAAGATTAAACTCAGTGCTGAAAATAAACACAACAAAAGTGTGAGATGATTGAGGAGAACAGTGACCCACTCCAGGAGAAAATACGCTTTGTTTCAGCTGATGATGAATCTGCATGACCCAGACAGAGCATTCCAACATCGACTATCACTATATTCTGCAGTATTTTGACAAGTAATATAAATGTCTGTGATAAGGGGCAAAACGCACATTGGGCCATCTGTGCTGGTTTTAAACCTGTTTGTCCAATTTTGGGATATTATAACTTTTTTTTTTATTATTTTTTTAGAAGTGAATTTTTAACATAGTTTGGACCTAATTCTGCTTTCTTGTAGCACCTCTATTAGAAAATCTTTTAAGTGCAACCCTCTGTTAGCCAGATTGAAACACAGTTCACAAAGGTATCATCCTGCTTTCTTTGAAGTTGAAGGAAGACGCATCTGCCTTGAATGAGAGCAGGATCAAATCACCTCAGCAAATGGTTGATTAATCAGATAATGCCAAGGAAGCCAAGTACGGTTTGAGACCTGTACAAGAGACAAAGCTCTGGCTTCAGTTTTAAGGATGAAGTGTTTTCCTTCATAATGACTAGAGTGTGAATCTCCTACATGCATTCTCAAGCCCTCAGATTTACTCTTAGTCTTATGAATCTTTCTTCTCTAATAACTCCATAGAGAAAAGTGAGATTTGCAAGCCCAATTAGGACTGTCTAGTTCTCCAAGTTTGCTCCTGTAACCATTGATCACCTGTTCCTTACTATACTTTCATACTATCATCTCTTTATGAGTTTTTATGCCTTGTTTCGATGGGTTTTGTAACACAGCCTAAGGAACCATATGTATTTGGCACATAATGTGCTATCACTTGCTGATCCTGAAATGAATTTTATATGCATATGTTTTACATGGGGAAAATTTTGTTTCAAAAGTGCTGCTTGAAAATTAGTGTAGAGATGCTTGTCCAGAAACATACACGTGCCACTTAAATAAGCTTCATGATCTTTTTTCCCAGACATTTTCAAAAGATAATTAAGTTTGCATTTGTGTTATTGGTTTGCAATATTTTGATGATATACAAAATGGATTTTTTTTTTTAACTTTGGCAGGTGCATACCTATTTTTTGTTATGGGTGGATGGAAAATCTTGAAAAGATGAGCCACCTACTGACAGTGTAGAGAGCCTGAAATAGTAGCTCTTATGGGTTTGAGTTTCCATTTCAGCATCACATTGATTCTTACTGTGGCACCCATCTCAGCACAATGTGCTGGATGTTTTCTTCAGGTCCCTCCTAACCCTGCAGTTCTATGGATCTGGGATTTCAGAAGTGACCATAGTCACAATATGTTGCTGAGCTATGGGAAACACTCCCTAAGTGTGTTAAAGGCACTGCACAGAAGCCCTTTAGCCTTAGCTAAAATATTCAACCGCTTTTAAGATGATCACAAGTGACATATTTATTACTGCCGGTTGTATCACCTGCCATCTTCTCTTTTGCAAGATTTTTGCATGTCAGTCTTTCTGGGTTTCATATCTATGCAATCAAATGCATGTCCTTTACAGTTGTCCCACCTGAACTGAGAACATACATTTCAGGCTTGTATGTATCCAAGGAAATTGAGCAAAGGAGAAACCAAATGTTAGCAACTACTGCTTTCTGTGTATCCTACAGAAGATTTATCTGGATATACAGTTTTGTGCTGGTTTAAACAGGGAAGTGACATTTTAAAAAAATCCACTTTGGGGGATGTTATTGAAAGAACTTAAATGCATGTTATGATTAACTTGCCAAAGCTACTAGGAGTAAACACATCCTTAATGTAGACTAGGACGTCTTCACATAAAACTCTTTCCCACATCCCCCTCCCTCCCCTCCACCTCCCAAGTTTCAACCTAGCCTAAGGCAGTAAAATCCGTGGGGTGGGGGTTTCCTTAAACACATTGTATATGAGAGTATGTGACTTATCATCTCTGTGCCTCATTTACAGTGAGACTTAGCAGCTGCTTCGCAACCATGTGATACATTGAGCTTTGTATAATAGTTCACTTGAAGGTCTTTGCACAGTTCAGGCATGTCAGCTGAGTACCTTCAAGCAGTGCAGGGACTTGTAATTAGAGTGGCCTGCGGCTGCTTGACTTTCTGAGGGGCTTTGTCTTCCCCATGTATCCCAGTGGCATTCTGTTTCCAGAGGCTCACCATCCAAGTGCTCCAATGTGGGCTCAGCGGGCGGTGGGGAAGATCTGAAGTATGTCAGGAACTGAAAACAGGTATGAGAGTTCAAGCCTAGACAAAGGTCTTGTTAGTCATTTGAACACAAAGCATGCAGCACCTTGCCTCTCTTTTGGATCACACAGCAGGTAAAGAAAGAACCGCCCTGTGCTTTACCTCAGAGGAGTTATGCCCCAGTCCCTTTCCAAAATAAACAATCCACTGTGTTTATCTGTAATGACTTTTGTCACTTTAAGCAAGTTGGCTGATGCAGACATTCTTGGGAGGATGTCAAAGGAAGAAACGTACTGTTTTCTAAGTCGGCCTTTAAAATGACTGCATCACTTCTGCAACACTCTGAAAGCTTTATATCCTGCCTGCAAGTTTGCATCCATCTTTCCCTGAGCATTTTTGGAAGCACAGATTGAACAATTTAGAAGGGATAGACCTGAACTTCCTTTTTCTGCCATTCCATTTCTGTTATCCAATAAGACAGAAGAGGAAAAAAAAAAAAGAACAAAACAGATGTTTATACAGAAGATCACACTTTAGGCCACTCAAATTTGTGAAGGCGCGTTGTATACCTGAGGACTTTAAACAGCAAATCAACAAAGCATTGCTAAACCAGCTGCTCTAGAAAAGAGAAAATATGCTTTTACCTGATAAAAAGGTTAATTTTCATAGCTGGGGTAGGGGGAAAGGTTCCTCTCAAGTATAAGTTGGCACACTGTTTTCATCTGTTACTCTCCTTCACTGACTCTGTAGAAAATATAAATCGATGTATAAGAAATGACAGGTCTGACTGACTATTCTTGTACCTCTGTCTCATAGCTCACAGGGGAAGAAATATGTCTAGTGCCCATACTCGCTACTTCATGAGAAATTTTTTTTTTTAATTTTTTTCTTCTTCAGAAGTGTGGAGAATCACCATTGCGTCGGGATGGATTTCACCAGGCACGACAGTTCCCCCTCTCCACCACTTTCTACACCCACTTCCTGATGCATCTGACTGTGCTGTTCCATCACCTTCAGAGGGGTAGAGTGTGGTAAGTTCTCACCAAAGTGACTGACAGTGGCACACAGGTGACCCCCTTTTCAAATAAATCTGAACTGTCACTTTTTATGAATGAAGAAATAGATTCCCTGTCAGTACTACCCAGAGGCACACATCTCGTCTCTGTCTCCTTGGAAAAGGAGGGCTGAGGGAATCACATGCTCGTGCCCACCACAGCATATAGCCCTTGTGGCTATATTTATACCTGTAAAAACAAAAGAGGAACATGGATCATCCTCTGGCCCCAAGCCTGCTCAAGGTCAGCTTTCCTCAGGGCAGGAGAGTCTGGTGGACTATAGCTCTACTAGTAAAAGAGATGGTTGGATTAAAAAGAAGTGGATTGGCAGAACTACTACATCATGAGTCTGGTCCTTGTCTTTGAGCAGAGCCCACCAGCACCGTCAGACATTTACCAGAGATGGTCAAGAGGTCATCATGGTCCCAGTAGGCCAGCTGGGTGAAGCCCCCCTCTTCTAGTGGGATGGGGATGCTCTTCCTCGCCAGTTGGCCTCAGAGCCAGAGACCTCTCCCAGGCATGCTTAATTACCAGTATGAGTAGCTGGACTTTGCACTCCTGAAACTCGGAGAGTAATCTGGGTTTTCCTCTGGGCCATGGGGTGTCTCTGTGACCCTAAGACATAATTACCATGTTACTCTTGGCTATTCAGTTCTAATTATGGGAAATAGCTGAGGGCTGTGTCGCAAGAAAAAAATCAGTGATTTTGTAGCACAGATTGAATGTGTTTGCTGTAAACCCAGACGTGTGCCAACAGGGCACGGGGAGCACTCTGAATGGCAGTGTCTGCTGGGATAGCAAGAAGGAAGGTGAACGAAGACAAATGTGGTGCCATCTTAACCACACTGCTCTTTGGAAGTGGTCCTTGGGGAGAACTAACCCAGTACTTCCTCTAGCACATGCGCTACCATCTGCTGATGCCTTTGCTGCACCAGCTTGCTACTCTAGTTGTTTTTTCTGGTGTTGTGTCTGCCACCACTGCTCCGGCTCTGTCCCTACCTCCTGTGAGCCAGACAGCAGCAGACACTAGGGCACACTTCAGACACACAGGGCTCCCTTTAGCTTTCCCTGTGGTTGTGTGAGCTCAGACCATGAGCTGGGCTTGCGGGGCAACGCAAACCTGACATCAGGTTTACGCTGCTGGCATTTCAGTTAATTGACAGCTGGGGTTGCTTCCAGCCTTAAGCTCCTTGCAGTCGTGGGTGAATTGCTTGCTAGAATAAAGCTGCTAATTTAGCCCTAATTTTGGAGTGTCTATGCTGCGTTTTTGTCATATCAGTCTAAACAGACATGAGAAACATTCAGCAAGCTTGCTTGGGCTTTTCTTCTGCCTCTAGAAACAACAGACTAGAAACAGCCCAAACCACTGTTACTGTTTCACTAGATGTGGGGTTTGGATACTGTAATTCACTCACACTAATATTATTATTTTTACCCTCCAATAAAACTCAGTAATTTTGAATAGATTTTTGGCCTGGCAGATCCCTTGTATATCCAAAAATAGGGAAGCCTGATGAAAAAATTTCCCTGCCTGTCCTGGATTTGTAACTGAAAGTTTTGTCTCCAAGCTTTGGATTCTCTCTAGTGTTTTAAAATCAGTATCTTCTTATATTAACTTGAATGTTTGGAAGCTTATCTAATTACCTATGACATAGGAATATTGTCACTTGGCCAGTTTTCCTCTAAGAGATAATGTTTTATGAAATTCTACCTATGAAGTGCTGAATTCCTTCTTGTTTCTAAGTGCTCTTGGAAATAAGCATTGTATCAAACTCATCACAGAATTAAACTTTCAGGTTCCCAGGCATAGGACTCATCCAGAAAGTTAGCATCCAGCTAATGTTCTTTTAACACTGAACATGTCTGTGATTTTACCCTGACCGATGTCAGTGACAAAATCCCATTGATTTAAAAGAGAGTAGGATGGGGCCCAAAATGCTAATTCTGTTGACTTTCTCGATGGGCTTCAGTTTAACCCTACAGCACTGAAGGCTGTTTCATTTCCTACGGCCCGACTTTATCTCTTCATCTCAATACTCCAAGTTTACATGACTCCCTTTTTCATCCCATCAACAAAGAATTATGCTGAATTACAGCTTTGTTACTAAAGGGGAATTGTGTGTTTGAGGTATATTTTTCACGAGGCGTTTTGGCCAAGTGGATGAGGTATTAATATGAGAAACTATAAACAAATCTCAGTTTTCTAAACTGCGGATAGAGCGATTGGCTTAATTTGTTTCTATACACTGCCATCTTGAAAACTAAACTGAAGCATCCAAATTAAACAGGAGATGTAAATATTAGCCAGATGTTCCCTGGTGTCAGAACCCTTTTTTGTTTCTTTTTTTTTTCTTTTTATGTTAAATGGGTATGCTTTTTTGCATCTAACATAGTGACCTGTGTTTTAGATTTTAGTCCTGGCCTAATGGCTTTTTATCATATGATTATGATATCATCTAATCATGTAAGCGTCATGAGATGCTGTTCAGCTTTGCCGAAGCACATGAGTGTCAAACTGCTTAGTTTAGGCTGAACCATTTGTCTGACTGTCTTAATGTGGGGAGTGAATGTGCTGTTAATTTAGGAAATGCCAGCTGAGGCTGAGGGTGTAGTGAGCCAAGCAAAACAGAACACTGACCACAGATTGAAACATTACAGAGTTCCTTAATGGTTCTGTCAAAAAGAAATATAACTCTTTTTTTTTTTTTTTCCCTTACAGAAGTTGCAATAGTCTTCTAGTGCAAGTAGCAACCGGTAGGGTTTTAGCATTGATAAACATGGATGGAAAAGACAGGCTCTTAACTTAGCTTTTGGTTAATGCTTTTTCCTGAAGACATTTGTTTGAGTTTGATGATAGTGAAGCTTTTGGTTCCATTCCTCACATTTGATATTACTAGGCAAATGACTACAGCTAGCAGTAAATCAGGATTTAGCAGATACAAACAGAAGATTTTCAATATAATTAAAATTGGAACACTGACTTTATGAATTTAATGCAAATGAGGAAAGGAAAATGACAGCTCTTTATTTTTTTTTTTTCTGTTACCACAATAAGCTCGCTCATAAATATGGTCTTTTTAAATTTCCCTTAGTGTAGGTCTGGATTTGTGAGATATTGAAAATACCTGAAGAGCCTTGCATCTCCCTCTAAGCACTGACAATTAAACCTCCATGAATTCAGTCCTGGAGCTTGAACAGTTATGGATTCTGCTGAAAGGGTTTTCTGCAACAGTCCTTACTGTAAGACCCCTTTGTTCCTGAGTGGCACATCTTCAAGGGCCCTTGTCATCCCCTGTCTTTTGCTTTAGTGTTGGTTTTTGTTTACTAATCTCTTTGAAACATTGCTGAACTTGGTTGGGACATGAAATTGTTTTGTGATGTCTGCTTAGCACTACGAGGACTTTGCTGGGTGAAAGCGAGAAAGCTTAATAACAAAATTACTATTATCATTCTTTATTTATCCAAAACTTTGTTAGAGGAAAGAGGTTTGCCTGTGAACTCTCCTCTGCAGAAATTCTCATCACTTAGGCCATTTAAAAATAGACTGGACAAAGCGCTAGGGAGCATGCTGCAGAGGGCAAGCCTGTGCTGTTAGAGAAAGGGACTAGATGACTTTCCCATATCTGAGCTATTTTATTGTGGCGAGGTAATATGCTACCACTGTGTCCTCCAAGGCAACAAAAAAGAATAAATTAATCTCAAATGCACATCTGCCCTGAGATTTCCACCACAGTCAAGCATCTGGAAATGACCAACTAAGAATATTTTTATTAGCGAATTGCAAGATATCCTTCACAGTAAGGAACACCAGTATTTGAAAGTAAAGCTTTGAAGGTCCTCCCAGCAAACGGGAGAGCATTTTCCAAATCATCCTGTGAAAATTATATAAATGGTCTCTTTTCCCGTTTTCTGACAAAAGGTGTGAATTACCTCCAATGACATTGCCTCCATCCATCTTGCTGCTATAAGAAGTATTCAGCTCTGTAAAACAAAGGAGGTGGATGCCACTTCCACGCTCAGAAGGTTCTCATTTCATTGCAGTATCAGGCTTTATTTTGGTTTATTACTTTATTGCAGGGAGTATTTGAAAGAGATCAGGCTGTGTTTCTCATAGAGGAAAGCATGTATCTGTTGAAACAAGTGCACCAGAAGGAATGGATCAAAATCTAAAGAAGCCTTTAATTTCAGTCATTGAAGGCACTTTATATTCTGAAAAGCATGTTTTATGGCACTTAAAATAAGCAGAGTGAGCCTTTAAAATCTTGATGTTTGTTTGGCCTCATATGTTACGCAAAAGGTCATCAGTGGGTTTGAATTTTGAGAGGCCCCTAGTGCAGCTGACTGAAAAGATGGGATTTCATACCAATGAATTAACCACTCTGAACAATCCCAAACATGCAAAGCACCATAGCTGAATTAGTAAGATGTGCTACAGATGAGTAACTTGTCAGACCTCTCACAACCTCCCTTTCTCCTTTCGCCTAATCTCTCTTCGTTTTGCATCTAAAATGATGTTTTAAAAATCTCAGTGGCTGGGCCCATCTCTTTATATACCCAGCAAGGTTTGTACTCCATTACTGGGGACTATTAATTTGTGTCTCCCAGTTCCTCAGTAGTCTTAAGGAAAAGCACCACCACTCACTGGCTGACCAGAAGTGTGTTCAATTCATATTTAATCTTTGTTTATGTTATCTACAGAATGTCTTCTGAGATAACATGTTGCATCTTCTAGACCTAGAGTCCCCAGAAACCCAAAATATAGCCTCCAGTCAAATAATTTTTGCTCTGGTCTTGTTAAATATATTTCACAGTGAAGGAAATACTTGATTTATCCCTGCATATAGAGGCAGAACTCGTTTTCCATGTCATATTTTGCAATGCCTATGCAATATAATTCTTTTTGTTAAATATTTTATGGGGCTTTTTTAGTAATTCAAACTGTAGTTATAGGACAAGGAGTAATGGCTTCAAAATGAAAGAGGCAAAATTTAAGTTATATATACGGAAAAAATTCTATACTGTGAGGGTGGTGAGGCACTGGAATAGGTTGCCCAGAGAAGTTGTGGATACCTCACCCCTGGCAGTGCTCAAGGCTGGGTTGGAAGGGGCTTTGAGAAACCTGGTCTAGCAGGAGGTGTCCTTGCCAATGACAGGGAATTGGAACTAGATGATTTTTTAAGACCTGTGCCAAACCAAATCATTCTATGATTCTAGAAAAATATTTCAAGAATCTCCTTGTGATTAAAGTGTGGTGAGACTGTCCCTTTAACTGCCTCTCTATTCTTCCATTGTTTCTACAATACTAATTTTTACAATGATAGCACTTCTATTATCCCAGGTTTGAAATTACAGCAGCTGTATATCAGTGTTTCTCTTAAGTGTTATTAGTCATGAAATGCTGCTATCACCAAACCCCTGTGATAACAGAAACTCTGTTAGAGTATCACTAGTTTCACATAGAAGTATTTACAAGTCAAAGATAAACTGCTGGGTAGGAAAAAATCTCCAGAAAACAAACAACCAAAATGAAAAAAAACAACCCCAAAACTCTAGCCAAAAAAACCCCCAAACCCCAAATACGTAAGGAATGAAGGTCCTGTGAGAAAAATAGCACAGATATGTGTCGAACGTAACATTGACCTTCATCACAATGACATAACACTTGTGCCTATCGCCTTGGGTGATTCCATAACTGCCCAGAGTGGAAGATGTAAAACAGTCTCACTTACATATCTCCCCAGCGTGCACCAAAGCTGAACCAAGTTATGTCTCGACTATTTTCTGAACCTATCAAAGATAGGAGTTTAAATCCATCCAGGTCCAAAGGGCTGTAACCACTTCAGTCAAGGTTTTTGTGTTCCCCTTGTACTGGGCCTGAATGCTGCAAAGGAGCCAAAGGCCGCGGGGAGGTCTGCAAAGTCTTAAATTACCTACATCTTCTAGTTTCAACATGCTGGACAAATGGTAGGAATCATCTACAGGGTTTATTCTAGCTGTAATCTGCATTGCTGCCCAATGCCACAGTCAGGCTTTGGAGGCTGACTGGATTTCAGAGTTTTTTAACTGTTTTGGTGGCAGTGTACTAGAATGACCTTCCAAACAGGTGGTGAATAGGGAAGACTACAACATTGCCAAGAGAAGAGTTTTTTATATTTAGAGAAAAGACAATTCAAGACTTAAAAGTGAAAGCTTGTAAGTAGGCGATTTACTGGTATTCCCAAGGGGATGTGGAATTTCTATTTGTTGATTATTTGTTTTATATCATATTTATATGAGACAGGAAGGAATTCCCATTTCCTTGTCTCCCTTGCTGTATACCTTGGCCTCTATGCTGTTTATTTATTTGCATTCCTTTGAAGCATTTAGTGACTGGCCATGGCTAGAGACAGGTGAATGGATGCACTAATATCAGATTTCAGGTGCTTTCATGGCTTGTGGTCTTCACACAGCATCAAACCCATGTGCTGTTTTGGCATCAAAATCCCTTGCCCTCTTCCCAACCTTGCCCAGGTTGCACTGGCACAGAATTTTCAGTGTTTATGTTTTACTTCCTCAGTTGTGGATTTAAACCCACAAATCACCTATTCCGACAAGGACTATGGATGATGGCAATGCCTTTAGTTGACCTCCTCTTTCTCTTGTCGTATTAATCATCATGACTCTTAGTCCCTTTCTATTCATCTTTCTTTGCTATAGAGTTATAAGAACTATTCAAAGTGGGTAAAAATACAGAAAGGCCTTTTGTTTGCCTGCAGTTTCTGAAACCACTTTATGTTTTAGCACCATGAAATCTGTACAAGAAATCCCTATAATTTGGCAATTTCACAGTATCCCTACAGAAAGTATAAATCTCTTCCATTTTTAATAAAGGAGACTTAACTGTATTTTAAAAAAAAATTCTCTGAGAATCTGGACTAGTCGAATAGGGCAGAATTAATGTATTTGTTATTACTGCTTCTCGGCTGTCTTACAAAAATATAACAAATACCACTGATCTTAACAAAGACAACAGGAGTTCAGTATGAAACACAGAAAATTATGAAAACCAGAAAATGTTTTGTTACATTTTGCAATGTAAAATGCCATTAGAAGCTTCTCCTTGCTGTATGATAGCGATTGTGGGCTCCTAATGTCCTTTACCTGGAACTGCAACAAACTCTACCCATCTTCAGGACTGGAGGCTGTATATTCCTCTTTAGAAACTGTGAGGGGAGTATAAATGTGTCATTGTCTCAAAGAAAGGGATACATAGGCTCAGAAAGTTTACATTTACATTTGCCAAATTCACAAAGACTCCTGCAGCAAGGCCACAAAAAGATTCTCAGAGCTTCTAGATGCCACTTGAGTGTTACAGACACAAAACTACACTTCCTATGACTTAAGCCAATAATTACATCAAGGATATGTTTGTCAGCAAGAGTTAGTCAAAGTTTCTGTGAGTTTACATCTCTGAGGCTACTAACTAACATTTAAAGAATTACTGTGGTAAGTTGCCATTAGGATTTTACTGAAAAATACAGTAAAAGCTTTAAAAAGCACGTACAAATAGGCACAGGTATGAACATTATAGTAAAAACCAAATCATATCACAAGACAGAAGTAGGGAGTTTTAAGTTCTGATAACTGAAGGAATTTGAGATTACTACTGACAGAATTTCCTTCTTTAATAAGTTCACAGGAGTATAAATAGAGGTGACGTATTGCTTCTCTGAGAACTATTAAGTCCAGATCTGTCTTATGCAGTCATTTGCAGCAGTTGTTTGAAGACGGCAAAATGTAGGGGTAAAGTGAGGAACTGCAGACAAATCTAAATATCTGCCCAAGGTTCCAGGCCTTACGGTTTAGGAAGTCTATTTTTAAACTTAGTTTCTTTGAAAACACGAGACTTGCAACTAATGCTTGGCATTACGGTATAATGACCGATCTTCTTGCCAGAATCAGAGTTATCCACCAGAAATTGTTCTACATGTTTTTGATCTTTTTTCTCTCTTTTTCTAGTAAAGCCTACAGCCTTCCCTAGCTCATAAGACACTAAAAACAACTGCGCAAATGTCTTCTCTTCCAGATTTCAACATACCTGTCTCTGTCCAAGCTGACTGCTCCTGGCAGCCTGCTCAGGGAGCTTGGAGTGTCAGGAGCCACTGTCCTACTGCTGGTGCTGCTCATGCATCTCCTTGCTGGACAGTTTGCTTAAGATTGGACAAATGATCTGGATATCAGCACAGCTCATTGAAAGACTGAACTAATACAATGTCCTTCAAGACAAAACTATAGGAAAAAAAGGAAAAATGCCTCCTTCTCAGGGATACTTAACTAGGTACTACTCCATGAACAATGTCACCACCAAAGACCTCTGAGCAAAGGAAATAAATCTTCACTGCCCTGATTTCATAATCAGCTTCCAGTTTCACCCAGGGATGGATAGGGTGGAGATTATTAGTGCATTAGTGTTCAATATGTTTGCATACGCAATTGTATGATACGCTATCAGAAGGGTTGCACGCCTTCTGAGATAGGTGGTAGCCCTCCAAGGCCTCTGGAGTAGAGAATTAAAGATCTTCTGTGAATGAAAAAAGACCTGTGTGCATAGCGTATGATCTACGTATTGTTCTTGTGTTATGGCAAATGCATAATCTGTTTACTGGCTATGAAAAATACTTGGAATATTTTTCACTATGGAGGCTTAAACTGATAGATTGCACCATAACATGGGAATTCACACATCTGGGCACTGAACAATTTTCATTGTGATACTCAGGTGCATATTAGCCCTGAGGTCTCAAATCCTTTCCATGAGGATTCCTCCAACCCCAGAGAGCCCTTCATTGTGAATCAAATACCTCACAATGATGAGGACCAGTTTTTTGTGGGTTTATTTACAGAAAGAAATTCTTGTATCACATGATTTATCTATCTGTTATACAGGCTGAGAAAGATGCTTCATGTGTAAGACAAGGAGACCTACCAGTCAATGTTTGTTATTCCCTTACAGCAGAGATGTAGACAAATGTGTTTTATAGATGTGACTGTAAACTGCTCAAAAGGAGGATTTGAAACAGACAGGAAAAGTAATGGAGCAGGATATAAATGAGAGAAGCAGATTGGTAAAAAGCACAACCGAAATGTTCTTCCTATCTCTAGAGTGTTAGGGTCCCAGATACAAGTTTCTCTGTTCTTATTCTCTCCCTTGTTTGACATACAAAGATTTGCAACGGTGAAAGGACAGCTAGGGAGAAAGAAACTGTATGTAGATAAGGAGAAGACTTGTATGGTAGAAGCACTGTAGTCTTGATCAACCCCTTATCTGCTGGGAAATAAAATGAACAGAAAGATGCATGCTAAATTTGAAACAGGGCTCAGACTCATTCCAATTTACAAGAACTGTTCCAGATTAAATGGTCTATTCAGACTTGGAGATTACTTTGAATGGAAAGAAACAAATAAGCATTATTGGTTTTTTTAAAATACTCTTACTGTGTTGGTTTTGAAACTCAGAAAGAAAAGTGAAACTGTGTGTAAAATATCCCTCAAAATACCTTAATAAGCTAAGTGAAGCAGATTTAGCAGTGATGTGAAGTGATCAAAAATAGCAATAGAAAAACTTCAGGGAAGAGAAAGTATTAGTTCTTGGCTTTTCAAGAGCTTGTTTTAACAATGTGCTTAATAGTCTGCATACATTTAAGTACGTAATTTAAGTGAATTGGGTCTAAATGAAATAGGTTGCAACAAAGAGCAAACTGTTTCCAGAAATATATCAGGAGTTGTTTAAGATGGTTATTTTTGGTCACAGCAAGGTAGCTCAGTGTAGTTATCACTCTCCTCAATTTATTTTTTATCTTGATTTGATTCTGCAAAAGTCATTGGGCACCTCTACCTGCTTGCCTAAAGAAGCAGTTCTCATATATTTTCATGCTCCAAGTTTTGCTCTTGTTCAAATGAAGGCTGAAGACTCAAAACAACTACAATTTCACACAGTGTTAGTACAAAACTTTATGGGGCTGGGACTAAATCTGCACTTCTGCAGTCAATTGCGGCCACATTAGGGCCATTATCAGCTCAGGCAGTTACTGAAAACACTAAAATCAAGTTTCACACTACTTGTCCTGCTGATGTGTTTACCAGGCCATATTATCTCCTCTGCGTGAATCCAGATATTGGGGATGCTGTTACATGGTCATAAAGAAAGAAAACCAAGAGAACAAGAACTACCTCCTTCCTCTCTATCCCACCCTCCCCCTAGCTCTCCCCCTCTGATCTTTAGAGAGCTTCTTTTAGACAGAGGTGTAAAGTCAAATTTAGTTTTTGGTTATACTGGTGTGTATCTGGTTAAACCCACTGGTATCATGAGGGATATCCAGGTTTTACACTGTTATAGGAGACAGTAAGTTTTGGCAACAACCTTTATGTAGCCACTCCCATAGTGTAAACAGCTTGCTCTTATGCAAACAAATTACAAAATTGTGTATAGAGTAAAAGAATCCTTGATTTTAAATTGTTGTTCTCAGGAAAGGGAATTAAATCATCCAACTTGGATATGTGTAATACTCTTGAATTCTTCCAATTTGCAACTTTCTATCACTGTGTAAACTTGAGTTTCCTTGTAGAGATACTGTTCTCTCTAATTGTTTGCTTCTTGAGGATATGATTTTAAAAGATCATACTGTATCTAGTCATCTGCACCATCTGATGCAATTTAAGGGGAAAAAAAAAGGCCATTAAATATAGTTAACACAGCTTGGTTCTGTCTTCTTGTTACTTCCCTAGAGGCAATGGAAAAGGAGCCCAGAAAACAATTTGTTTATTATAAGCAGGTCAGTCCTCCAGGGGATTCATGGAATCACGCAGTGGGAGAGGACAATCATGGCACTGAAATGGTGGGTAATTTTATTTGTTCCACTTGATGGTCACAGTGGCATCATGCTGGCCAATTACTCTTGAGTCAGCAGGTTTCAGAGGTTAAGACCCCCTTGTGGGTTGCAGCACTGCAGGCAAAGTATTCAGGCCAGATTGAAAATGTTTCAACAGCAGAGACGCCAGCC
Source organism: Cephalopterus ornatus (assembly GCA_013396775.1). Taxonomy (NCBI): domain Eukaryota; kingdom Metazoa; phylum Chordata; class Aves; order Passeriformes; family Cotingidae; genus Cephalopterus; species Cephalopterus ornatus. The sequence goes on from VZRE01004651.1 coordinate 561,550, forward strand.
GCCTTCTCCCTTGGAGATCTCCTTTTTCAACTGTGTACGAGACATACATGTGATAAAATAGGCATGTCTCTAGCATCGAGACAGCTTAATTATTGAGAGTGGAAAAAATGCCAGCTTCAGATAAAGAAAGGAAGAAAATCAGCCAGAGAGACAGGCTACACTGAGGAGGCATGAAGCGAACAAATGTTGCAAACTTCAACTGCAGGTTCCAAGGGAAAGATCATGTCTGGGAATAATCCTCATGCCAATAGTCTACTAGTGTTTCAAGGCTGCTGAACCTTTAACAATTTCATCACATTTTTCTCCAGTGGAAATGTTTTAAGCTACTTCTTCACTGATCTGTAATTCTAAGGGGAAAAACAGCAGCAAAACATTTGCTTTACCAGTAGAACCTGCCACAAGCGATTGGGCAGAGACGGATATGAAATCCAAGCTAGCAGAAATAATGTGTGTGAGTGTGTGTGTGAGGGAATTGGGCAGGAGAGTTGTCCAGGACAGGCTGAAATTGTTCCATTAGACTTAGATGAAATTCATTAAGTGACTCACATTTCATTTGGATTGAGGTATGGGAAGCAAGGAACTGGCATTTTATCCTCTTAATGACAATACTACTGTTATGATCTCAGAAACAGGGGAGGTTATTCTCAGGCTTAAGCTCTGTTGTGTATGTGACATTTCAGGCTTAAAACATCTCAAGAGTATATTTCCTGTCAGAAATATTATGCTGTGAGAGCTATTCAATTTCTGAAGGATTCACTGGAGAGTTAAGATCCATGCTTTAATTTTTTTTGGCTAGTATCATGCCAGCTTGCACTTTCTGGAAAACATCTCAAGAATCTCAGAACCAAGACATAGATGTATTATTATGATTAATAGTGGTGTTAATTCATCCAGAGCCTGTTCTTGAGAGACAGAAATGATCAGTGGGACACTAAACTCTGATGTCTTGCTCTGAAAGAACTGGATCCAATGACCTCTTAAGCTTAATATAAATGTCAGGCTATTTGAATTTGCAGAAGACATTGTAATGAAGTGGAATGAAACAAAATGTATATAATTGAGGTTTTACTCTTCAATCATTCTACTTTTAGAAGTAATTTTTTCTTCTTCAGCAATAGGAGGTTATAACAAAACTTTGAATATGACAAATCCTGCAACTAACTTTTTCAGATCAAAAAGGATCTGAAAAATACTGGTGCATTGCTTTCTTTGGAAGTGATGTCTCAAGGAAAGGAGGAATCTAAGGCAGGAAGTTTTTCTCATCCTTTTAATTCCTTCAGCATCACTTTATATGACACAAACACTGGAAAAGTCTCACAATGGAAAGTCCTAGTGTTATGGCTGCATCTAACCATGTGTTTGGGCATCAAAAGTGGAACAAAGCCTAACTCAACCTGTTGTAAATCAGGTACATTTTACATTGCAGTGATTTGAACACTAGCAGAAAGTTAAACACGTACTTGCTTAAGCTGCTTTGCTTCGCTCTGATCACTGTGAATGTGCACTTGTTACAGACGTCTAGTGAATAAAAGGTACACGAGACTTCATAAAAAATTAAAGAAAATAATTTTGAGATCCTCTTAATGATCTTTCTAAGAGCCTGGAAATATTTTTATTTGAAATCTTGGAGTATGAAACAGAACTTAGGAGAAAGGTGAGAATCAGTCTTTGCCAACTGGGTTCAACTGCATGAACTACACTGTTCTCCTGCACAAGCAGTTGGCAATTAACCTCTGCATGATATATGCAGAGTCAATAAGTCTATGCCATTCAGAGATAGTCCTACACTGAGCTGCATCTAGAACAACAGGCTGCTGCCTATTTGACAACCTTGGATTACATACCAGGAGAGATGGTAGACAAAGAACAAACTGGGATGAAGAAAGAGCTCTGGGAGGAGGGAAACTGTGAAGAGACATATAGTTTCTCTTTCCAGTGCCATTAATAAAATACTGAATAAGAATACAAACTTTTCATTCTTCAGATTAGTGAAATAAGTGATATTGATAAGAACAATGTAATTTTGTTGATTTAATTGAATACACTGTTTCATTAAGTATGTATGGTTAACATCTCATGTTTTAGAGATGATCATCAGTGACAGTACAGAGCTTGTTGTGTTTTGGGTGCCCTGAAAAAATAAGGTTTAATTAATTGTAAATAATCAAGTTCATTTTGATGGCAAATAATTTCTACTTTGGTTAAGGAAGCTGTCTTTATGAGACAAAAGACCTTAAGGAATAAATGACACATATGGCAAATTTGTAAATCAATAAAAGAAGGAACTGGAATTTCTTACTACTTGGAAACATATTCTGCTCTTCTGAAACAGGTTTATATAGATTCTGTACCAAATTAAAAGAGAAAATGAATGGTGAATTTGCCTAATTTACTGAAATCAGGATAAGAAACATAACCCATCTCTTTTAAAGATTTTTTGATCATAAATAAATCAATCATAATACATAATAATTACTAAATAAATAATACATGGGAATATATTTTTTTGATAGAAACCTGTATTTCAACATTCTACTTGCTATACTAAATTTTTTTAATAATTTTACCTAATATGATGATTTTTCCGGAGTCTCGAAGTTGGTATGATAAGAAACATATCAATGATGAGTAGAAAGAAAAAATGCAATAGTTTGTGGGATTTCCAATCTTGTCATAGGTACTTCTCATAAAAGATTCTCTAAGATTTTGCCACTTGCTTCACCAAAATGAAATAGCATCTCTTGTAATTAAATACACCAAGAACAATTCAGTGAATCGTGAAGGTATGTTTCAGAAATATCTGTCCAAAAGTAATTTTTTTTTTTTAATGATCTACTGTACAAATTATTAGGGCAAAATCTGTCATGCAGAAGAGATATTTCAGCCCCTAGGTATACTCATGAATATGCAGAAACGACCTCAGCTGTGGAGAGTCTCAGCAATTTGTTGTAAACATGTGTCCTAGTGTATGGATCTTCATGTATGTGCAGGTACAGACTGATATAGATCTATTGAAGTAAATGCTTCAAGGGAAAACAATTCAGGACTTTTGGAAACTTCAATAAATCTCATTTTGAAGGCTTATTTCTGAGACTTCTTGAAGTCATGTTGATAAGACATGGAATTAGCCCGTATCCTACACATCTCATACAAATCTGCACCCTCAGTAAATGTCACTTATTAGGGACTTCACCACTATAACAATAAAAAGAATAGGAAATCTTGCCTTGCAAATTAAAACCTCTGTGAATAGCTGCCAAAGGAGAAAATACATGATTAGTCATTGCTGAAATGCCTCTTCATGTGAGGGGAAAGCACATGATTTCACATCCCAGTCACACTGCTGCCACAAACATCCATCAATTCTGTTGTACCTCAACAGAGTGAAAACAAGGCCAGAATTTAGAAGGGTTCAGAAACTGGAATTAAGACCATAACGGAATTTGCTGTTCCATGGCTAAAAAAATAAATGCATTTCATCAATCTGATCCAAAATAATTTATTTTTTCTCTAGGGCTTTTTATTCACATGAAAATATAAAACCCTCTTGTTTTCCTTTTTATTTTATTTTCTTTTAACTATAGAATTACAGAATTCTTGTGGTTGGAAGTCCTATCTGGAGATTGTCTCATTGAACCCCCTGCTCATGCATGGTCAGCTGAAGTGGGTTGCCCGGGATTGTATCCAATTAGATTTTGAATATCTCCAAGGATGGAGACTCCACAGCCTCTCTGAGTAACCTGTTCCAGTGACAGTGTTGCTTTTAAATTATATCTTCAGAGCTTCCTGAAATAAGGAGGTGTAAGACAATATTCATAGGAGTTTAGAAAGAGGCCATTCTCTTGCAGTGATTCATGCCCTGGTGCAAGAATACATGTCTGGTTAGGGAACTTCCTGGATTAGGCATCACTCCACCTGGTATGATTTAAATCAGTTTTCCACCTCCAAGCAGTCCAACCACCAGTCTGCAAGGCATCCAGGTGTAAAAAGGAAAAAGAGGAGAATAGACTATGACCCAGAGGATATCAGTCCAGGTGCAGTCCAGGGACATGGACTCAACCCTGTATTCTACCTGATGGGGGGGTTTCAGACCTGAATTTAGAACATGACCTTCTTGGTGACACTTTCCAAACTTGCTACTCAAGTCAGCATGCACAGGGTCGGATTTTATATAGGCCAGAATTTAAGTGTGTTTTTTTTTCCTGAAAGCTCCTGAAACCCTGTCCCTTTTTAAAATAACACTATCAGAGTGGAAAGCTTTTGCTGTTGAGTCACTGGCTGCAATTCTGTTCAGCTCAGCTGAGCTCTCATCTCTCACGCTCATCTCTTAAAAAGTGGAATTCTCTGCTGCATGGCATGGCTCATACAGATTGCCCTTTTTCAGAGCATCTATGTAGAAGTAGGGTGGCTATGTTGTCCTTGTTTTTCCAGAAGGTTTCTGACTGTGTAGAAAACATAAAACTTTGCAGTTTCATGTGACTGCTTGCTTAGGTGCAGACTGAGCATTTGTATTTGTGGAATAGGTCTGACGTGATGCTATGAGTGCTCTGCACACTCTATTGCTCACATCTGGTAAGACTAGTGTTTCCTCAATGCATCAGATTTCCTGAACACACGTGATATATTAACATGCACAGGAAGATACTTGGCTCTTTATTTTGCACTGCTGAGTTTGCTGACCATATAGGGGAAATCTAAACCCAAAGTCTCAGTTGTGTCCCAACCTATTTTCTGCTAGAGAAAAAGGATGATGCAGGTGTGTGGTAAACCTGCAAAGGGACATTGTACTCAAAGCTGACATTAAAAAGTCAAGGAGAAGTCTGAGTAAAGAACACAAACTGTCTGTATTCCGTAAGCACAAAGAAGATTTCTTGACTAATTTGGGAACTATATGCTAGTGTATTGGCTACTGAACTCTGTAAGCCTATCCACAAACTGGTTCATTGTTCTATGCATTTTATGCAGCTGAAAAGCAGGAACTGAATGGAAAGGGAAGGTGGAAACAATAGTATATTTCTAGTATTGAGAATCTCAGAAATCTTCCTAGGAGATGCCACTCCTAGTTAAATTTTTCTGTTTTTTCAAATGTAATCCAATAGGATCCAATAGGCTGTTGCTGCTTGCAACACCAAAATAAAAGGTCATTCAGTAAATGGTGAAGAGGTTCACTGTGGTGTTCTTCCATGCTTTCTTTCCATGCTTTGGTCAGCCAGAGAACTGGTTCCTCTGCTAACATTTATCATCTCCTTGAAGACTGTCCCCATTGAAGCCTTTCTTAGAGAAGCAGTGTCAATATATCTCTTTGAGACTTCTCTGCCTTTGCAGTCTGTTGTTGCACTGCTTGAAGGTGACTACAAGTCTACAAGTTACACTTGATTACTGTCACAGCTCTGTTTTTTATGGGTAACTATAGGAACAAGAGACTCACTGTAGGTTTGGTTTTTTTTAATGAAAGTTAAGATTTCGGAATAGAGAAGAAAATGGGAATGTGCCACATATTAATAGTACTGCTCAAAAAAAAAAGTATCATTAGAGTGTCATTTTACTCTAACTCTGCTTACCTGCAGAAAATGTTTCCATGTATATGTTTGTATATTAACACTCACATTTGTATACATCCATCCATATATATGTTTAAAAAATCTTGTTTAAATTTCAACAAATGGGAAATGTAACATAGCTGGAACAGATTAAAACAGAAGAATTTTAGTGGACCAGAAAACATATTGCACTGATAAGGATTTTTTGTTTTTAATTCAGTCCTACCATAAAGTAATTTATTATTCATTGCTTGTTTTTCTAGAAAGGCCAGTGCGGCACCATTTGCTGGCTGATTGACAATGTAACTCTCTTTTTACAACTTCGTAATTTAAAATGGTAAAGCTGCCATTCACATCAGTTAAGAAGTCTACATTTTCGATTACCTGGAAAGGCTCATCTTTGGCATAAGTTAATGGGAGGTTCAAATGGCTAGAACCAAAATGCAGCATTCCTAGCTCTGCATAGTCCATGCAGATGTAGTTATCTACAAAATCTTAATCGGAAGGAGTAATTAAAGAATGCATTTCTCTTCAACTGTAAATTTCCACCAACTTATTAGTTTGCCCCTCCAAGAGCAATGTTCATTTTACATTGCTCAACAGCAACTGCAACGGTTCAGACTCTTCAAGCCTGGCTCGTCAGCTGATCATTCGTTGAAATCTGCAGCTAGTCACTACTGGTCCAACCAGGAAGGGTAATAGCAAACCTGCTGAACTGTTACCAAAGTATTATAAGTCGTAGATATTATTCATCCTCACTAAAAACAGGCCAGGACAAAACAAAATGAAAGCGAAAGGATTACCTCTAGTATATTTGCTGTAGTGCCACCATAAGAAGGACTATTTCTGGCTCTTCTGCCACCAAGCAAACATTTTCCCACCCTAACTCCCATCACAAGTCACCTAGAAATACTGTCATTTAAGCATTAGTGTCTGGCCTATACTTTAGGCTCAATCCTGGGAGCAAGCTGTACTGTCTTGAGTTTCAGATCAGGTCTGTGTCAGGATCTTTTTTCAGGAGTGTAGCACTGATGCTTTTGTGTTTTTTGTCTCTCTCTTTTTTTTTTTTTTTTTTAGTCCCACTTGCTCTGTTTTTCTTAGGAAAACTTCCAGTTCCTNCTGGAATTTTAATTCCCACTGACAAAAGCAAAAGTCTAGTGGTAGTGATACTGGGTTGCAAGCTGGATTGCAAGCTGCTCTTGTGCTTGGGCAATCAGGAGAAGCACTGCTGGCAAAGCACATTTTGCCAATATGAATTGTGTATATGCTAGTAGTTTGCTGCACAATTACATCAGCAAACTTCTTGGAGGGAAGGATCATTCTTGGATACCTGAATGAAATACTGGCCTGTTTTCTTCCCAGCTGCACCAGATCAGAGTGTGATGGCTCCTGGCAGCACGTTAGGCACGGTGACCAGGGCATTAAAGACCATGAGAATAAGGCTAAAGGACAAGTCAGTCACAAGAGTGGCTCTGGCTCAAGCAAGGAGACAGCCCTGCTCCTAAAGAGTTTGACTTGGTCATATCCTGTCAGTAAAGGAGCAATACAAATGCATGGCCTGACTTTGCATGGCACCTCTTCAAAATATTACCTCCTCCTTTTAAAATGGTTACTGAGCTATAGTGTTCATCTATAGGTAATATGTGTTCCAATTTTAGCTATGGGCCCCTAATAAAAGTACCGTGCCAGATTCTGAGGTCTTTGTCACACAAAAAACTTTCTTTATATTTAGGAACAAAGTAATGTGAGTAAGAGAAGATTATTTGAACTAAAAGACCTAAAAGCTGTTTCCTGTTTAAAGTTGGGGACCAAAATCACAAATGTGATGGCAACATATTTTTGTTTTTTACAAATGCTGCAGAACAGAGTCTTCCTCTCCGTTAGTGATTGCATCCTAAGATGCAAACAGACATTTATTTTCCTTAAGAACTGTGGCACTTCTTCTTCTCACAGTGTCAACACGCAGCAGTGAGCTATGTATATGCAGCATTTTTGCTCTCATGCTTATCAGCTAAAAGTGCAAAGAGAAGATCCATAATTTCAGGTTGTCTTCAAGAGACCTCTCGTGAAACTTTTACTTTCTATTTTAAACAGAGAGATATAAACAAGGTGGAAGGGCATTTACCAAAGCATCATGGTTTAACCCTGGTCAGTACCACACAAACCATTTTCTCATTGTCCCCCACCTCTGGTGTGATAGGGAAGAGAGTCAGAAAAAGGTAATACCCACGGGTTAAGAACAGTTTAATGATTAAAATAAAAAAACAGTGGTGAAAAGGAGAGAGAGAGAACAGAGAGATAAAACCGCAGAGAAACAAGTGATGCACAAAACAATTGCTCACCACTTACCGAGTGATGCCCAGCCAGTCCCTAAGCCCTGATCAGCACCTCCCAGCCAACTCCTCCCCTTTATATACTGGGCATGATGTTGTATGGTAAGGAATATACTTTTGGCCAGTTCAGGTTAAGTCGTCCTGGCTGTGCTCCATCATGTCTTCTTGTGCACCTGCTTGCTGGCAGAGCATGACACACTGAAAAGTCCTTGATTTACGTTAGGCACCACTTAGCAACAACAACAGGGTGTTATCAACATTATTCTCATAATAAATGCAAAACAGAGAACTTTACCAACTGCTAAGATGAAAATTAACTCCATCCCAGCTGAAACCAGGACACAAAGATGAATAGAAAAAGCTTCTCAAACATGTCAGGAGCCCAGATTTAATTTCATATCTGCAGTTATTTGGAAAACTATGAAGAATTATATTTTCAAAAAGCACTTGTAGTTGGCCTAAATAATAAGTCCATATTGTGCATTATTTCCAAAAGTCCGGGCTCAGGTGCTAGCCTGTTTTACAAACACCACAAATGGTAGCAGTGCAGGAAAAGGAAAGAGCTCATCACAGATAATTCTGATTCCTCCTCAGCCTGGACAATTATAGAGCAAGAAAAAAGGGTTTCCTAGAAGAAAGGACCCATAGAGCTCCAAATAGGTCAGTGTTTTAGAAAGAACAAGATGACTGGGCTTACAGACTTCTGGCTATGCTTCCTTAGCACTATAAACTTAACCAAATACATGAGATGTAGTACATGGGACTAAACTGCAGCAAAGGATTATTGAAAATTGCCATTTCTGTTAGCAAATATCCATATAGATTCAAAACTTTTTGACAGAGGCAAATGCAAAGATCACTGTGAGAAAATCACAGTATGGGACAATCCCAGGACATCCTGTACATAGAATGTCTCTGCCAGAATTCCAGACATAGACATAAAAACTGTAGGATCATACTATCATGATTTTCAAAATAATTGAGTTCTCTTCAGTGCTTTCTGAGTTCTATGTAAATTTGGTAAAAAGGAAGCATACTCTCTGGTGTTTTTTTTTAAACTGGAAAAGAATTCTTTGTCTGAGATAAATTATGAATATTCCTGTTTTTAAAAGCTGAAAGAAAATAGAAATGTATTTTTTAGCTAAAAGTTTTAGACTTAAATAAAAATTAATTAACATTGTGGCAGAGCTGTTTCTTAAAATATTTCCCCAAATTTAATTCTGCATATTTAATTTTATGTGATTTTATTTATATATATATAAAAATATATATAAATATATATATAATTTATCATGAATGTTTCTGTTATAGTTTCTATATGTGTAATTAAGAAAAACCCTACTACCACCTTTATTCTGGCTATATTTTGTGGCAATAAGAACAGTAATCAGGCATACCTGTTTTATTAGCTCAGTTGCTTAGAGCATGGTGCAAACAACACCAAGGTTGTGGGTTTGATCCTCCTGTGGGCCATTCATTTAAGAGCTGGGTTCAATGGCCCTTGTGCATCCCTCCCAACTCAGAATATTTTGTGATATCAGTTTCAATCTCAACTGAAGTCAAAATTTCTTCTCAAAGCTAAACAGTGCTGAACTTCTGAGGTTTTCCTCATGCAGAAGATTGCCCTGGAAGGTAATTTATGATTGATATTTACTGCTTGTAAATATCTATTCACTACCATGTCCTCCTGTTGAAGAAGGTTGACATTTCAGCAGTCCTCAAGACCTCTCTTTTTGTTTTATCTCTGTTTCCAGAATCCTTGTTGTCCTGCCAATGTGACATACTGACACATTTGTCTGTGGACAGACAAAGCATTTTGGTTCAGATATTCAGAAGCAGCCCTCAGTCATGGCTCTCTGCTGTGACCACCAAACTAGAGCCTACAGTGATGATTTTCAAACATGTGAGAAAATTTTGTTCAGAAACAACAGTATCAGTAATAATGACTGGCTTTTTTTCTGTCAACAGTGCGAAAAGTAGGGACAGAGAAAGCGGGTGGAGCAATTTCTCAAAATGACCTAGAAGCGGAAAGCCATTTTCCAAATAAAAAGTGATTTTTCTGTCAGTAAGTGAGGGTTGGCAAAAAATCCTGACTGTTTTTGAGTGTTGGCCTTGTCCAGTCAGAACTAGTTAGGATCTGGGCTGAGATGCCAAACTGTTTTACAAACACCGCGAAAATGTCCATCACAAGTCACAAGATTCTTTTTTTAATTTCCTCGGGACATAGCAACCCGGCCTGGTTTCATGTATTACAGATGAATAACGAATACTTTGCTATAAATCTTGGTGAACTGTCTTACAAAATATTTTTTCATAACATTTAAAAATTAATGAATTAATGCCAAATATGATGCAGCTTTTACTGAGATGGGGGGATTTTTATTAGTCTTTTATGCATAATATTATTACTTTGAATTGCTGATTGTTTCTCATTCAATTTTTACTGGAGTTACTTAATAACTGTCACTTTTCATTCTTCTAACTCTTTATTCATTGTCAGCTGTGGATGGTCTGCCAGCCCACATGAGAGGGCAGGTTACATTCAGAGGAATTTACTTTGTTTTCGGGACATGTGCAAAATCTGAGCTAATTGCAGTGCAATTTTAACTGCTTCTTGGTGACTTAGCAGATGTCTGTGTCTTGGTACTCTGATGTAGGAGCCCACAGGACTCAGTGAGACATAGGCCCTTCTCTGAGAGGGATGTGTCAGACTGAGCTCCTGCATTCCCACGGCACGTCTTTGAAAAGACGTGAAAAGGTAATGGCTGGGAGTTGCTGCCATTTGATAGCCCAGCATGTAACATGTATTTGTTGCTCACAGCCACATCTAGGGCTGCTTAGATGTCACGGCAATGCCACATCTTTCTAGTATTAAAGGATCCATGATCCCCTGACTCTGATCAGGTGTCAACCACATCTGGGAAGGAGATGATTCCTATGTAAGGCAGAGAAAGGAGTGGCAGAGGCAGCTAAAACATGAGAAGTAAGAAGAATGTAGATGAGGGATCTCTCTGAGGGATTTTCTGAAGCAGATTCCCCAAATCAGGGTTGCAGTGAAAGTATTTGTGTGTTTGAATGTGAAGGATGGCCAGCTATATGTCTACATGTGTGAAAAAACCCTGTGAATGTCTGCATGTACCTCAGTTGCTCTTCCAAGCTTACAGAGTGAAGACTATTAAGAATGTTGGAAAGCATGTGAATTTGAGCTAGTATTCATGTGATTCCTGTTTTCCATGCCTTCATTTGACAAAATGAAGTAAAAATATGTTTGTATAACTGAAAGATATAAAAGAGCATTTATTCCTTCCTAGCTAGGGCTGCCAAACTGTGGTCTTCATTCTTGCAGCTACTCTGTGTATGTGCTGGACAATAGAACAGAGAGGAACGCACAAACAAGAGAATTCAATGCCCAAGAAAAAAGAGAGAGGAGACAGATGTAACAGAAACCCCCGGCCCATAACTTTTGTCTTGAAGAAACATGGGGAAAACAAAAGAAGGACCATGAATGAGTGCATACTTAAGTTTTTGTACCCCAAATCATGTGTCAACCAGAAGAAGGATAAAAACACAAAAAAAGCATTGGTTTTGATGGCATTCTTGAAGTATTGGAAAGATAAGTGTAGAGGAACAAGGTGACCAAACTCCCAAACATGTAAAAACAACATTATCGTGCACCTGTTAATCCTTTTTTTTTTTTTTTTCAATCTCTGGTCTGCTTTGGCTGAGGCACCCTTTATGCTGGCAGTATGCAACAGGACAGGGCAACTCTTGCTCTCCCAGGAAAACACAGTTCCATACTCCACACCCTTCAATGTTCTTGATGAATTTGCCATGTATTCAGAAAGACTGAAAATCTTGGGGAAGGAGGAACAGAGAATGCAAGAATCATTTTTGTTTGTACTCTACTATTACGGCTGTTTCCACAAAATGTATGCACCCTGTCAGCATCCCATCAGAAACTGAATGGTATTTCCACCTCTACTCAGCACTTGTGAAGCCCATCTGCAGCCCTAGGCACATTCTGGCCTCACCAGAACAAGGTTGACATGAGAATATTGAAGTCTAGTGAAGAACCACAAAGGTAATTAAGACATTGGATTCTCATATTGGAGTCACTGAGACAGCTTGAGAAAAAAAAATTTAAGAAAATCTTACTAATATGTATAAATACCTGATGAGATGGAGTAAAGAATACAGTCAGACTCTTAATGCCCAGTGACAGGACAAGAAAGAGACAGTATACACTGCCTGAAATACAGAAAATTCAATTTGAATGTAAGAAAAAACGCTTTTGTAGTGTAAGTGTGAACACTGGCACAGGTTGCCCAGAGAAGTCGTGGGGTCTCCGTTCCTTGAGATATCAAAAGTCCATCTGAACACAGTCTTGGATAAACTACTCTACTGACTCTGCTTTGAGCAGGGGAGTTGGACTAGTCAATCTTCAGGGGTGCCTTCCCACCTCAACCATTCCTCGACTCTGTGATTTCACTTGCGCAGTCTGGTCTTATTTCTCACAGCTATCATTTGATACAATATATGATGAATAGAGTGCTCTTCTCACCTTCCACTCCTCATAATTCTGTGAGTCAGAATTATGATTCATATAATTTAACTGTTAAAACACCTACTTTAAAGAGACAAAGCCAAATGTTTGGGACAGCTAGTAAAACCCATTCTTTCTAAAGCAGGGATACTCATAACTGCAAATGTCTTATTCAAAAAGAAAAATATGTTTTCAAATTAAATATTGATTTATTTTGTGTGGAAATCAGCTGTAGCACAGGACATCAGAATTAAATTACCAGATTTCCCATTTTCTTTTTTTAAAAAAATTGAAATCATAGGATCTTTACAGTGCTTTGTTTTTATATGATTTTATGGAGCTTAGAGTAATAGGCCCTGAGTTTGCTAAATGACAACAGGAACTGTAATAATTCAAATAATAGAGCAAAATACAGAAGCCAGATTTCATGGTGCTTTAATCTGAGAAGCACTTCTTTTAACCCTTTGGTGAGTGTATAACATGCTTTTCTGAACTCTGAATTACATGGTAGGATAATTGCACTGCTTTGCGCCTCAAAGTGTTCTGTCTTCATTTCATGCACATCTTACTTCATTCTGCAGCCTCTGAGGTGAAAAGCACGCTTAAGCAGAAGAAGGGAAGAGAGATGTGTAAACTGAAGTAAATCACTTATTGCCTTCAGCCTTGAGAAATTAATGTATTTGACTTGTAACTGCACAAGTACTGAGATGGTTCTGCTCTTCTCCACAAACTGAAAGAACGTTGAAAGCAAATGGACAAAACATCCTAAAGGAAAGATATGGCCCTCATTCTGTATAATGGACAATCATATAACGAAACAGGTCTGGCTTTATAGATTTGGAGTAACCCCTGGGCAAAAATCCCTTCCCTGGATCTTCTGACTTTAAACAACTCGCTAGTGAATAGTTAAAAAACCTATGAATCATGTTGTACATACTCTGTTGTCATTCAGATGCCTTTAGAGGAGAAACTGGTCTTGTGATAGCTTAAATTCACTTAAAAGAATTATATTTAGCACTGGTGTCAAAACCTGAAAGTAAAAAAATGTGACCGATTTCAGAAAAGATCAGCAAAGATATTCGGAGTGTGGGGGCCATGTTCTCCTAAGAAAGATTTAAAAAGTTGACTATTTGGATATAGAATAAGAGATGTTTTGTGAGAAATATTGCAATGGCTTAAGAGGTTCAATGGGTAGATTCACCAAGGAGGGAGCTTCTCCCTCGTGTTTTGAAAAAGTCATAGGGATCATTGACCGGCAGCTCAGAATAGAATTCAATTTACATTGACAAATAGCTTGTGTAGGTGCAGAAGGGTATTTCTAAGGTAAAGAGTTAAAACTATTATGTTTTGGAGAAACGTCCTGAGAGGGAATAAAAAGCAGTCACACAGGAAAAGCAGAGAAATTCAGATGCCTGGGAAGTATATGCTGCAACTGGCCAAAGAGCTAGGGTTCTGTGATAGAGTGCTCTGTTTCAATTAAAGAGATGAGCCAGAAGAGCTTCTAGCCTTTCCCATCTTTGTGTTTTATGAGTACAGGTGTTACAGGCATGCAAAGTAGCATATCTTAATTGTCATCTCCAAATCAGACCAGTTCCACTTGTGTTTGGTTTAGCATACTGTATTTTGATGAAGTTTTCATCTGATTTCCCTTAAGGACAACACTAGCATTTGCACTCATTCAGAAGTCAAGCTCTTATGCTATTTCATTTGCTATGTGCGTAGAGAATTTAAAGTGTGAATTAAAACAATGGAAAAGTCCTTGTGGCACAACACAGCAGAGAAAACCTAGAACTGTGACAGTACAAATCGCTGTTGACTGCCAGAGCTTTACTCATACTCCAGTAAACTTTGCTCTGGGAAGAGAAAGCTGCACAAAGAGCTGCTGGAGCCTAAGAACTTCAAAGCGAATGACATGGAAGTGCAAATCAATAGAGTAACCACATGAAACTTTTCAAGGGTATTTGATGCCTTCATGTGTTCATTTTGAAATGTTACCTTGCAAATTCCCACTAACCCTATCTTGCTTGAACTCTCTAGCTATTTCCTGAAGAAAAATCTAGCAGCTCCTGGGGAATTATTGTTATAACCCTGAGATTTTGTCAGAAGATGCTTAGAGAATATTAAAGCTTCATTGGAGCTGATCTTTTTTTCAATATCACACTTTCAGTGGAGAAAAGGTGCAAAACTTCTGTCTATTGCCTATGTTATTCCAGTGCAGTCCTGCTGAAGCCCTACTCTGCAGAACTCAGCTGGAGGAAGGAGAAACTACAATTTATTGTGTTATTTTTCTGAAACATGCTCTTTTATAAGAAATGTGCACCTTATGTTTATACATCAGTAGCATTCTTGTTAAATTTTTGGAATTTTATTTTTGCTATTACTTATTTCTACTGGTACCCTGTTTTTGACATAGAGGTCCTTAGACTGGGTGAAAACTGGTGCTTGTCTGTCCTCTAGCTTTGTCTTTTGCTAAAAGTTGAAAATGGTGTTATTTTGCACCAGTCAGTAATGATGAGACATGTTTTGTTGATATTGCAATGCTTTTATGTAGTTCACCTCTTGGAGTGAAGAAAATGATTTCTACTTTTTATTATGGAATACTTCTTTCCTGCGATATATTAGCTGATGTACAGTTGTAATGCATTCTCTTGAAAGACCTGACATGTAATATATTTTAATAAAATAATTGTCTTGAAATTGCCATAAAAAGCATATTATTCTGCAACTTTACTACTACTTTAAAAGAGCATCATGTAAACATTGCTGAATTCCTGTAAGGCTCCACTGACTTTAATGAACTTTGGATTAGACCCAGATTTCCTGATGCCAGAGTTTCAGGGTGCTATGATAAGGCTGCTCTATTAGCATCCTTTCATTGGTTAAAATACAAGAAAGAAGTTGCTCTTAAATGTTTTTGATAAAATATATTTCACAGTGTTGTCATACTCTTGTAAGAAGCAGAAAAACAAGTGCTTTAAAGCCGCCACCCTGGAAAAATGCATTGTGGGGTTTTAAATCTCCTAAAATGCAAGGGATAGATTCCTTTCTAATGTTCAGAACCTGTGCATTAAATATTTGCATCTGAAATTCACTTTTATCTTCATTTGGTCATGTAGAGACATTCACATTTTTCTATGTTAAAAAACAGACACAGATGTTTTCTTTAATTAGAACAAACAACAGACATCTTACTTAAAAATGTTTATTGTAAAAAAGTGGCTAGAAAACAACATAAATTTCACTTCACACTTTCTTCAAGTTATCTATAGATGCTGCTATAGGCAACAATTCGCTTTCATTCATAACACATTCAATCATATAAAAATAAAAATATTTACATTATGTCCACATACTTTACAAAATCATCAATAAAAAAGGCACTTGGAGGGGTAATGCTGAAAATATTGCATTTCCTTTGTGCATTTAAAAAAATAATTGTAAAGCTCCCATGGATCCCCTCTCTTGCACTTATTCCCGTCTTTTAAAAAAAATGAAGTTTAGAGGAACTATTCCATATCAAAAGATGGTCAAGCATGCACCAGGAATGTTTGAAGCTACAGTATTACCTTTTTTTGTCCTTTTTTTTTTTTAAAGGCACATGCGGTTAAATCGTGGTTTTCAATTTTCTTGTACATTCTCTTGTTTCTCTCTCTTAATTATGCAGTTTTAAAGCATTTTAGATCATTAATGAAGGCCTTGGCTTCTAATAAAATAAAATAAAAAACACAGCAATGAATAACATTAAACCTTTACTAAGGTAAACTTGGAATACTTTTTAAGGCACCTGAGACAAATGGTGTCTAGCAAAATTCATTTTGGTAGTATTTATATTAAAATTTTCACTTAAAATACTGTTTCTTTGGTTGAAATGGCTTGGCAGGAATGTATTGTTAATTTTGCAGCCTTTTCTAAGCAAGAAAAGACTACCTACATTTGGCTTCATCTATAAAGAAAGCTGATAATGCTTTTTCTTTTAGATTACTTGAAATGTCATGCATGGCATCTTTCCCTACATTTCAGAATTCACACCTAAGAATGCAAACGTATGGCTGAACAGAAACTACTTAAAGCTCATTTCTACTGACATTCTAAGTTCTTCCACTAGTTTATTTGTTTGCTTGTTTGGTGGTGTTTTGGTTTGTTGGTTTTTGTTTTTTTTTTTTTTTTTTTTTTTTTTTTTTGGCTGAAGAGTAGATGAGAAAACGCTTTTGGATTTCTACTTATCATTTGGAACAGGAGTGGAGGAACGCATCGAGTCCAGGTAAACATTGACTGCATGACTCAGTGTGCTACACAGCAGCCAGACTCCTCATGTTTGTGCAGAAGAGACATCCTGGAGAAAGTTTTGGAGCAATTTTTGCACTGGTATTTCTTCACATCTGAGTGGGTCTGCAGATGAGCCCTCAGATTGGATCTGTCTGCAAAAGCCCTGTTGCAGTGAGGACAGGAAAACGGCTTCTCTCCTACAAAGGAAACATCAAGAGAAAATAAGATAAAGCTTTTTTAGAAAAACACACGTTTAGGACAGGTGAAACCTGCTGTTATCCTAAGAAACAAATGAGAAAAAGAAATGACTTGTTATAACAAAAAAGTGTGTAATAAAAAGTTAATCAGGCCACAGATACAGCAGCTTTCTGCACTGCTTGGTTGTATTTGCAGAACTCTAATCTACTTAGAATATGCTGCTAAGTGCAGTCTCTGAAGACAAGCTGCTGATGCCTTCTGCATCTACAGGTGCAGTACTTTTAGACTGGGCTCCTCCCAACATTTTGAAATATTTTCATAGAACTTTTTCTGCTTAGTGCTGTATGGATTACAAGGGAACAAGGCCTTTGACCGAAAAGCAGCAAACAGCTGTACAGACATTACATTGTACCCAGTGTTATACTCAAAACCCAGTTTTTGCCTCAACAGAAAAAACCAACCACTTGGCTGATGATGTGTTTCTAATTCTTAAGGACTTGAGACAGTGTATGCAAAACTTGCTAGCTGCTTAAGGAGTCAGAAAGCAGCCCCTCATGCATTGCCATTCTGGTTTTTGCTGCCTGATTTCAGAGTCAGCTGGAGCCTTCTCAAAGTTAGTAATTTCCAGAGCCTGAAAGTTAACATAAGATCCTTAAAGCAAAACCTTCAGCTAGTGGAAATGGGCTAAACCATCCCAAAATTATCAGGACAGCAATACTGATTTATGCCAGTATCTGGGCCTCAGTTATGAGACCATGCTACACTCCTCTCCCACCCTCCCTCCAAGAGGGAGAAGTTAGCCTTTTAATGATTTATTTGAAATTTGGTGGATGCATTACAAAGTGGATTAAGAAACACTGCTGGTTTGTCCACCCGTGGAGAAAAACAGCAAAAAGGCATCATGATGTTATAGCGACAAGAAACTACAAATGTAACACTTGTTCTTACCAGTGTGAGTTCTAATGTGTCCTTGAAGTAGCCAGGGTCTAGAGAAAGCCTTGCCACAGATCTTGCAGACACAAGGTAGTGTGTGGGTCCTGATGTGCATCTTAAGCGCTCCCAGGCTGACATACTCCTTGTCACAGTACTTGCAGCTGAACGATTTCCTAGACTGGGCATCACAGTGCAGTTGCTTGTGTTTGGCCAAGCCAGAGAAAGTTGAATAGGTCTTGTTGCATAAACTGCACTGAAACTTTTCAGCTTCAATTGCATGAGGGTCTGAAAGCTTTGACTGGATTCTCTCTTCTTCATCGCTAATGGGACTTTCTGAACCGCTGTGATCTTTGGAGGAGGTGTCAGAAGGTGGAGGTGGGCTGACTCTTCCCAAAGATGAGGGGTATCCAGAAAGTGGAGACAGGTCATTGGGTAATGGAGACGGTAGCAGCCCAGTTGTAGTCCACACAGTAATGGGATTGTAAGCTACTGAGCTCAGGATCTCTGGCTGTGGTATGATAGGGACTGGATAGCTTTCGTATAGGTAGGGGGATATAATCACTGGAAAAAGAAGAACATTTTATGGTAAGAGAACTAAAAAGTACTTAAAATGGCAGCAAAAATAACATTTGGGGGATTAAAAGCTGCATAAATTAAATAGTCAGTAGGATAAACTGAATATAACTATTAAGAAAATACTGTTTCATACCCATATTCTGAAGGGTAGAGACAGTGCCTTTGAACAGGCAAATTGCAGTTGCAGAGTCTCTTCAAGGCAGCATGCTGCTTCTAAATCCATGCAGCCTGACACAATGAAACAGTGAAACTTCCTGAAGGATTTGTCTAAAATTTCAATTCCACCACCAGCAGATATAGAACAGGAAAACTCCAAATCCTCTCAAAGTAATTTGAGTTCAAGTGGATGAGCAAACTTTCGTGATTCATTCTGGTCAGCACTGACATATTTCTCAGAGATATTTCTCCTTGTAAGTGGGAGAAAATAGAGCAAGCAGCGAACTAACCCGTCCCCTGCAGCCTGCAAAGCAATCCCACCCCTCCTCGGAACTGCCACGCAACGACCGCAGCCTCAGAAGAGACGCAGTGGCACTAGATTTCGTTTTGTTACCTGTATGAGTGTCCAGCTCGCTGTAATTCGGCTTCTTGGATGAATTGAAATGTTTCTTGACCAGGAAGGAGCGTGGCATTTTGGATGTAGGGTTTCTGCTTCTTCCAGACTCTCTTTCCGAGCGGGTGGGTGTAGCGGTCCCGGATGGCGCCCAGCACACAGGCACACGCTGGATCACTGCGGGCGCATTGGTCCTGGTCCCGGTCCTGGTCCCTATGGCGCTGCCGGCCCCACGCAGCCCATCCACTCCCGGTTGTGCAGTGGCAGTGCCGAGGCGCCTTGAAAAGTGCTGTAAATACTCACGAGTCAGGTGCAGGGGGGAAGGGTTTTCCGCTCCTCCAATCGCTTCGGGATGTTCTCAAGCACTTTTCCAAAGAGGCTGTTTTTTTCTGGGAGGGCTCTGGGGCTGCTGGCTGAAGGATCCAATCCTACTTGGAGGGTTTGGTTCAGGTTTCAGCTCCTCCCGCTGGAGACAGCTGTGAACGAGGGAGCGAGCTCTAGCAGAGCGCGTTACCCTGCTCCGAACTGGGGGCATGTGGCTCTATAGAACTGGAGCCTAGAAAAATGTGTTGGTCAAAGTGCTTGAAAATAAAGGTCAGTTTACTGATTCAGCTGAATTCCTTTTTTTTCTGTCTGACGGAGACTTGGATAAGTCATAGGCACCGAAACTCCCCCCTCTGCCTTAGTTTTCCTTTTTTTCTTCTTCTTTCTTTTTTCTCTCCCCCCCTTTTTTCTTTTATTTTGAATTTCTTTCCCCCTCCCCTTTCCAGTCTTTTGCTTTCTTTCTGTCTTTCTTTCTTTCCCTTTTTTATTTTCCTTTTTCTTCTCTTTTTTTTTTTTTTCCCTTTAAACAAGTCTGGTTTCCAGATGTTTGATACAAAAATTACAATGGAACAAACTAATCATTAGGGGCAGAACGGACACACACACACGACACATTACAAGATAACAAGTTGGCTGGCAGAGCTAATGGAAGCCTTTGAACTGACTGGGTGCCTGCTCCATTTGCGAGCTTCCTTTGAATGGCTGCGTTTAGGAAAGGCTGGAGATGAGCAGCCAGCCTCCCTAACCTGCACCCTTCCAGAGAGAAGGACCAGAAGGATACTGTAAGTGACCAAAGAGAGGGAGAAGCGGCGTAATGGATTACATTTCGGAGCAGGGTGATAGGCTTTATACAATATGCATACTGCTTCAGACTATTCATATGAAGAATACTTTCTCTTTTACTTTAAAAATCTGCAGAATGCAAAATCTCGACCTTTCCTTCCTTGGGAGTAGTTATGTCACTCTTTTGCCTATCCTCTTAGGACACTGCCAAGGAAATTTTCCTAATTATCCAAAGCAGTTAAAAGATTAACAGATAAGCAAACCCCCTAAAATTATAGACTGGGTAATTTAATGTCTCTTAAATGTCCTTCTCCATTAGTATATTTAGGACCTCTTGATTTCCTATGAAGGTGTAATCTGTGTTGTGCATTTCATTTAGGATGAAAGCCTCTTAAATGTGCCACAGAGTTTTCTGGTTATCTAGATTGATTTAGAGGAGATATTTAGTCACAGATAGGTTTTTTAATTTTAAAATATTTGCATTTTGGAAATATGGACAGCTGAATGCTGGTAAATTTCTAATACAAATTACACTCTGATTGACTCTTGGTTTGCCTTCCCCAACCCTTTCCCCCCTCCTCGTGTATTAACTACACCTGCCTGGGCACATACTGGTATGCCGTGCTGGTGTGACGCTAGGGCTCTCTTCTGTTGAGAGGAGGCAAGGAGGGGTGTTTTACAGAGACCACCCCCGCCCATTTTTGCAGCAGGTGTTGGAATAGATGTGAAGAAAAAAAAAGCCCTGTGGGTCTGTTAAGACATGCAAGAGCAAAGTGCTTTGTCAAGCTGCATGACTTCTTAATCTTGGGGAATGCCAAAACAAGTGCAGAGAAAGTTAGCCATTTGCAAGAACTGATTAAAAAGATTAATCTGTTCAGCATCTAACTCTGGTGTCTGTTAATGAAAGGTGTCATATGGATTACTAAATGGTAGGGAACATACCCAGGCTATGGGAAGAAAGGGAGACTGGCAAGGAAAGGTCCTTCCCAGGTACCTGCTTTGCAGCTGGGGCAAAAGAAACAGAGGTTGCTTTTCTCAGAAGGGAGAGCAGTGCTTGCAGAGACACAAGCCATTATTTTCCTTAACTCCACAGAAATGAAGAAATCCACAAAGCATTTTTAGAAGGTTGCATTTGTGGTCCTTTTTCCCTCTCAGTTCTCTTCCATCTGAGAAGTCCCTGTCCTCTGCCAGCTCTGGGAAAGCACTGCATTTCAGGATGTGAGGCATTAGTCTGTATCTAAATAGTCTGTTACATGAGCTGTGATTCAGACCTTGAGCTGGTTTGTGTGTTGAAATGAATGGAGCCATGCAGATTTTTACTGGCTCTGGATCTGTTCTTTTGTATGTTTTTTAAAAGTAAAGATTTAAAAGTCTGATTCACCAGTGAGGTACTCCCTCTCGGGGTATTTTCACCAACATTACACTGGAGTCATGCAGTTTAAATTAATTGCACTTATATAAATCACAGGAGCGTAAGCAGTTAGCCCACTGGCTGAGCTGATTGAAAGATGTTAGGAATTGGATAGAAGGCATGTTATTACATGGTCCTGAAAGGATATTAGCAGCACATACTACCTGAGTGAGGTCTGCTGTCAAAAAAAGGGAGAGTCTGCGTGAGGAGTGGGTGAGTCAGAGTAAACAGGTGTTCTGGGTGTTTACAACAAATGTGGATGAGAGGGCACTTGGAGATGTGTGGCATCCATCCCCTTTCAGGGAAGGCAACACAAAGGTCGAATGCAGAAGACAGGAGGTTTCCCCTTCTTGGAGGAGCCCGGGAGGTGTAGAAGGTGGCAGGTGGCTCTGATAGTCATGCTGCCTGCAATCAAAGCCTTGCACCTACCTCCAAAAAATCAGATCTAGAGCTTCCCTCTCACATTCTACAAGTGGTTGGTCTTTTAGGGATTCTTTTTGATTTTACTTTGAAAGCTTGCGTAAAGCTGTCTTGTTAATGCCACTGCGCTGCTAATTGCCACTCTGCAAAGTGTGTAGGAAATGATACAAGCAATTCTGCTGCCTGAAACCTTGGCATGTGCTTTGCAGCAACTAAATGATTAGGACCAGAGTTTCAACTATGCAGCAGAAATGCCTTTTTTTTTTTTAAACATCAAGCCACTTGTTCATGTGCATAGATAACAAACTGTGAGCCCACTTTAATCTCCCTATTTCTGACAGCTCTACAAAGTCCCTTTCCTTGTCAGGCTTTCTGAGAAGGGCAGCAACTTCGTTACTTGGCCTTCTGGAAATGGAAGGGTGCCAAAACTATATTTATTATCGAAGAGGGAAGAAGAATGCAAGCTAAGCAATCAGCAGCTTAGTTCTTCTCATGACAGCATCTATGTCCTTACCAATCACCAATAGCAAGCAAGAGAGTGGATCAGAAAATGTTAAATACATGGATAAACCACAGCAGAATCAAGAAAAATAGTTTCAGTATAGTAAATGAGTTGTGTTGGATCACTGTTCCCATATTTCTCAGGCAGAACATTTAATCACATTTTGACTGCTATGGAGTCCACAGAAGGCAGCACAGCGAGGTTTGGAAGAACCCCCAGGAGGCACTAAGCCCAGAGGACCATACCAAAAATAGCATTGGAGGTTTATTGATGAAGATGACAACTGTATCCTCGAAGAGGTAAAAGCGCAAGTAACTCTCACCTACAGTGTAGCTCTTGCAATTCATAAGCCTCATCCATTTCAAAAGAAAGTGTGAAATGGTTAATATGAGAAAAAAAAAGGTGAGTTTTCAGTAGCCAGTTGAATGTAGAACATATCAACTAAGCTTCAATGTTACCACTATGCTTTCATATTTCCCTCTTAGTGCCACTGATATATCCTGGAAAGTAAAGACATGGTGTAACTTTCAGAAGCAGGGAAAGTTCAGTAAGTAACATTAGAAGCTGAGGAGTCCCTCCAATGTGATTAGATTGGATGTCAGAGAGAAATAAGCCCAAAATTAACAGAGTAGAAGGAAACAATTAGGCAATGGTATTAATTTCTATTGCCCCAGCATATATGCCGTAATTATTTTTGAAACACATTTCATGTTTTGCTCATCCTTCCACATTCTGACCTGAATTATATATATATACATAAATGGCAGCAAATTTAAAGAAGGATTGTTAAGAAATCATGTCAAGCTCCAGACTTGTAGGATCTAAGTTCAATGGGTCATGATAAATATATGCAGTTTGGAAAGATTTTCCTAGTCAAGTAAAAAATCTCCATATTTTGAATGCTTTGCACCAATAGATTTTTTTTCTAAAATCGGTAACTTTGCCAGAGTTTGGGCCTATTTAAGAGATGGTCTTTGAAAAGCAAAAGTCTGGTTCAGTCTGAACTTTCCAAGAAGTCAAGGCTCTTTGAAGTGGATCTCTTAGAGATCTAAGCCCATCTATATTTTATATATATCTGTATGAAAATAATTTTTCTTACAAATAAAGTTGCATTTATTAATAGATGCAAAATGTTTCCTTTTGGATCAAGCAGTTCAAATAGTCCTGGCTTCTGTGTGCTCTCTCTTTCACACCTGTCTAGCTTCACTGACTTAAGAGGGGTCAATTTAGAGTCAAATAAGCCCATAATAAAGGAACCTGGTCATAGTTCAATTTTCCTACATTGTTTCTACATTAAGATATTTTAACAATGGGCCAAATTCCCCTGTCATTCCCATCTGTAATATCTCCACTGGCTCCAGCTGAGCTCTTTCAGATTTACTCAAGCAGAACTGAGATGCAGTTCTAGTCCAATAAATACAACTCTGTTTATGTGTGTAGTGCTGTGACAAGTATTCGTTAAACAAAAGTGTGTTACATCCCAGCTCAAGCTATTGCACTCTGAAAAGCAATGCTGATCTTCCAGTGTGCCACTGCATTATTCATACGAGGAAGAAAAGATTTGAAAACGCTGACCTTGGGATCCAGGGAGCGAAGCGAGGGCTCGTACAGCGTTATGTGGTTGGAAAGAGCCACCTGCTGGGCACAGCCGCCGCCGAGAGCGGGATGCTCCGCGGAGCCAGCACCAGGCCGGCCGCCCCACCGTGTGGCCAGCCCGGGAAATGGGGGAATTGCCGGCACCGGGATGGACCGCCGCCCTGCTGATTGCTGGGGGCTCTGGGGAAGAGAAAGACAGGGGGCCAGCAACGGCAACGAAGCGGCTAAATCACTGTCTGAATTTTGTAATATGGCTGAGATCTATGACTTGTGCACATTTTCATCACTAGTTTTCGTTGCCTAGAGCAGTGGGACCTATTATGATAATATGATATTATTAGATATAATATATGATATTACTTATGAAAAGGTTCTTCACCTGGTGGGTAGTTGGGCACTGCAACAGGCTCCTCAGGGAGGAGCCAGAGTTCAAAAAGGGTTTGGACAATGCTCTCAGGCACGTGGTGTGATTTCTGGGGCTGTCCAGAACAACAAGAGTCAGTATTTCTGTTTCAGTATAAAGTTGTCATTTTGCTGTGTCAAGAGAAGGTGAGAGCTGCTGGATTTTCTTCAGTGTCACTCCTCTGTTTAATCCTAAGGCCTGAGGACCTTCTCTAATCCCTGGTACTCAAAATGATATTAGTGCCACAACACTGGTTCACCATCTTTATTGTCTGTTCTTCATTCCCTCATTTAATTTTATGTATTACATGTGCACTGGATCCCAAGTGAATGCTGTACTTGATTTTCTTATAACTTCTTAGATTGACTTCAAGAACTGGGTTTTTCTTAAGGTCCATTTGGAAGTTCCCAGGACCCCAGAGATTTCTGATAGTGAAGATTTTTCTTCTGAGAACCAGCTTCTTTGCATTCAGACTAGTTCTCTGCTGGCTCTGTTAAGCTTGATAAAGACATTCTGCTGTATCTTCTGCTGTTGCTTTAGACAATAACTGTTGCCAGCTGCAGGCTCGATGTCTGAAAGTCATGTTTTGTCTTTATCTGTTATCGCTGGAATAGCTTTGAGGGCAGGCTGATGTCTGGAGCCTTTTATTTTTCCTTCAGCAATACCTGGCAAAAGGCACAGTGCAGACTGTAAGGGATTGGGTGGTTCAGCATGCCAGAACCTATTTTTGGCATTGCAACCAGAGACCTTTTTCGTCCCAGACAAATCAAGCAGTATATCTTCAGGATTACCACACAGTGACTCCTTTGCGGGGCTCTGTTCCCTGATGGGAGGTTTCCCAAACATCCAAGACATTTTTGAGGGCTTTTCACTACTGTAAAAATGCTAAAGACTGCAAAAATGAAGAGACACAAATGCCAACTCTGGTTTCCATGAGTTTGAGGGTGTCTGGGCTTTCTGCTTTCCCCACTTCCTTCCTCAGCAACTCCACCAGACCTGAGGGATGTCTGCACTTTAAGTTTCTTACTAACTCTTGTGGGAGCTTTCATCTGACTACAGCATGTGCTGGAGGAGTTGATCTCCTTATAGTACATCTCTGTTAGGCTGCTAGAGAGGGCACCGAGTGACCATAATCTTTTCCTTTCATGGTGTGGACAGTCAGACATAGCATTTCAACAAAACTGCTGGTTTGCTTTGGTAATGGTCTTTGGCAGTTATATGGTGTTTGCACCAACCATTGTACGTTTCAAATAATAGTAACTTTGTTTAATTTCTGTGTTAACAGCTGTCTTCAAAACTGTTTTACTGCATACTGCCAGCACTTGACCACACTTCTTCCCCCTCATGTTGTGCTGTCTCTCGGTACTGGTGGGAATGCACTGCACCTGTCTCTGCACGTTGACTAGAACTGGATACATCATTCATCTCAAAGTCCATTTGTAGCTCTGTTGGTATGGCTGCTTTTTGTATCAGGTGAATTTTTGCTGATCTATCTCTCCAGCATTCTTGGTCCTGAATATTTCCTCTGTGATAGGTTGGTGCTCACTTACTTTTCCTGTTCTTCCTTTTTACAAATACTTATGCAGGATCAGTGTTTCCTCAGCAGTTGGCTCTGCAAGGTCATATGAAGTGCACAGTCTCTAGGCAGATCACTTGTATGCCTCCAATACTACATGAAGGTGTCAACAATCTTAATTTTGTGATACAAGAATCTCATTTTTTCCCTTTTTGGGGACATGAAACCTGTGTTTCTCTGCAGTCCTGTTCTGTTTAATACTGCTCATTCTTCCAAGGAACTGTGACCTGGAGGTGTGGTCTCACCAGCATCTCAGCAGCCTTTCCCACAGAGGCTGCCCAGGATTTACCCTCATCGCTGCTCCAATCGCATTTTAACTTGTGGAGTGTCTGTGCTTATAGACAGCTTATACTAAGAAGCCTGGTTTCATGTTGTACTGCCTTTTCCTCTAGTTCTTACTCATGCTTTAGTTCTTAGTGAATTATATCTTTTAACTTCACTGCTATAAGAAACAGAGAGACAGACCTTTCCCGGACTCACCAGTGTCAGTAGGGTTTATGAATAAGATGAATAAGAAGACTGAGAAACTGCATTGCCACAGATAAACTGTATATATATGAATAGATATTAATATATATTCTACATGGAAGAGGTTAGAGACTGCCTTGAGGCTTAGCATCATAGCTGACTCACGTCTTCATGTGTGAACTGGTCTTTTTTCCCCAAAACTGGGTGGTTACAGCTAAACTGTCTATTAGAAACAGTCTTGTAAAATGCTGAATGATGTTTAGCCCTCAGCTGGGAGGATGCTAATGCTTACTGTCCAAAGCCATGATAGTAAAACACTAAAAATGAAGTAGTGTAGACATTTGTAATCCTGTGCCTTGCCTCTCTTTCATATGCTAATCCAGACATACTTCATATTCCTGAAATCAGATTGATTCTTCATGGCAGGAAATATTTCCAAGATGTTGAATACAGTTACTAAAACAGGACAAATCTTCTCTCTAGTGCCTCATCGACACATTTCTTTATTAACTTCTTGTCTTCCTAACAAGTTATATGTATTGTACTATTTATTATGTCCTGACACATATCTGTCCAGGGGGAAAAAAAGAAAAGAAGAAAAAATTAGTGTATTTTACTCAAATTATGCTGTAATTTTCTTACGTGTAATTTCAAAACTTCTATATCAGCCAGTGAATTTCCAAAATTCAGGTTATAGATTTTTCCACCACTACCCCTGTTTTTCAAAACTTTGTGTCAGCTTCACCCACTCATTATGAAGCATCTATTTCTGTTTATTTTGTATCAGTTTTGTCATAGTCTCTTATCCATTGTTATCCTCCTATCCTCTTATCCACACAGCTCTTGAAAAACCTCTAGGTACTTGGTAAGATATGTATATCAAGAAGATATAGATATTCATGACGTCTGGAGAACAACTACCATTGATCCTGAATATCTCACTGTTCCTCATGGCAGATGTGATAGAGGCAGGTGATAAGATGAAAATGCTGAGTCCCATATTATAAGCATTATCAGGAAGAAGAAGGAGTAACCAGTATGGTCAGCTGACATCTTTTGAAGTGGAAGTAATAAAAACTTGCAAGAGGAGGTGGCCTGTTGCAAAATCACAATTAACAAGCATTCTGTGGCTGGAACTATTTCAATAAAGAAAGCAAACACTTTGTGGGGACACTATATATGTGATAGCCTGTATTTCAAGTGCAGAGATATTTGAACCTTGAAAGAGTAATATCCTTAAAACTTTAAAGATTACTCTACATCCTTTTCATTTGTGATAGCACAACAGTCCAAACAGCAGGTTTTCAAGGTGAAAGGTAACTCCATATTTAAGGCTTAATTCACTTCATCCTGAGAAAAGTTTCATGTTTCATCATCCCAAAAAACAGTTCTGCAGCAGATTACTACTGTTTGTATTTCCGTTGCTGTTTCTCGTTTCAAAAATGGGGTGTAAGACATTTCCCTATGTTCTAAGAAGTTCTCAGGACTATTGCTTTAAAGCACAGACAATATTAATGAGGAAATTAGTGGTGCCTTGGAGTGGATTAAAGCCTGGAAGAAAATTCAGATGTGGAAGAGGCATACAGCAAGGGATCTGAGGGAGGAGGAGACAGATGCAGCTGGAATGTGCACCCTGGAATTCCTTCAAGGTTGTATCATTTCCCATCACAGAAACAAGCGGTGGTGCCATATTATTTTATTTTGTTTTAAGCTGTCTTAAGTGTGCTTGTCCTTCCTTCTCCCTTCAGCCACTCTGCTCCTGTACCTTTTGTTCCCGCATTCTTATTCCTTGGCAGAGTAAGCGTCTGAGGTACCATTTTAAGAGATTGTGTACCGGACAAAAAAAGTATCAAGCTGGAGCTGAGGCTTGCCTCCTGGTGAAGCAGAGATATGAATGAATTTCTCCTGTAATGTGTTCTTGCATAATTCATGAGTTGAAATAACTAAGAAATGCTTTGCTTAAATTTTACAGATCAGCCAAGAAAATGTGCATTGCAAAATTCAGTTTAGAGCATTGATAAACACAGAATATAAAAAAGAGAAGCCTTCAGGACCTTTATAAGGATTATTTTTCATGTTTTTTTCTTTATTGCAGTTTTGTTTTCTCATTAATTACTCTTAATACATGAGCCAATATTTATGTGGGTGATAACATTGGCTTTAACAGCTGCTAGAAATTGCTCATTTCAGGCATTTACCTGTTTTGAAATTGCTTAATCCCCAGTTTATTTATCCCCATGCAGAAAAAATTGCTTTGAAGTGAAGTTTAAGCTTTTTTTAGTGACTTGAGCAGATTGCAGAGACTGATCCTTGAGGAGGTAAAAGGCAAATTTAACTTAAGTTTTGTCTTGATCTCTGCCCCTATCAGCAGTGGCTGCCAAATTACCTATATTCCTCATGGTGATTTTTCTCACTTGATCACTTTTTCCTTATGGAATTAAATGACGTACCCAAAAATAGCCTTGTGGTATAAGGAAGTTTAAAAAACTCCAAACCCAAGCAAAACCCTAATAAAATGAGCTAATACTGGGACATCTTTAAAGCCCACCGAAAGTCAGACTGAGTGGTATAGCATGTAGAAGCAAATAACTGCTGTTCTATGCAGCTCCTAGCTACCACATGAGTTTGATGTACAGATCAGTTATTGCTTTACAGTTCATTGTTTGTGAACTGCTTAGTTGCTCTTGCAGCTTTTTTATTGGAGGTTCTTTGTGAAACGTCTAATGATAAAGTTTCATGTAGGAGAGTCAGATAAAAAGAGAGAAGCGTACCCATGAGAAGAAAGAATGAGCAACCCAAATAAATGTCAGGTATTGATCTCTCAGATCATGCAAAGCCTTTGAAAAATATGGAGTCTCTTTCAGGTGGCAGAGAAGTCCTTTCAATTCTACTTTACCTGTAAGTGTCAGCATAATGCTGTGGTAGCTGACAGGACTTTTGCCACCTGAATTACTTTAGGAGCAGTATTTCGGTTCCTTCGGATTCCCCCTGCACATCACACTTTTTAAAAAATTCCTTTTTCTTTAAGCATCACTGTTAAGAATTTTCCACAGCTTCTCTATCCTAAATTGTCATATAACTTCTTTATACATTTCCTTGGTTCTTTACATTTTGTTCTTCCAGGAACAGTTACAAATTTTCACATATGAAAAAGATGACAAACGAAAATGTAGTGCTGTGTAAACTACTAAAACCGGCCTTAACTTAGGTGACCTTCCTTTGCCAGAGTAGCCAGGTATATCTGCAATATGATGGGAGAGGGGTGCAGCAGGACAGCTTAGGGCTGTTTTGAATATGCCTGGCAATAATGTCAAACACGCAGTAAATTACTAAATCTGACCTTCTGAGAAGTGTCGTGTATTACCATGCCAGCACAGTGGATCTGATCTGCATGTGAACTGCAGAAATACCCAGGACTGGCAGCTGTATTGAGCAATTTGTCCTTCACCAGCCTGGAGGTCACTAATAAATGTAGTCTTCACATTTCATGTAGACAGAGCTTCCTTTTGAGAAAATGGGTTGTATCTGAGAGGAGCCCATGACATCTGGTAGGCAGGGATGGGAAGTCAGTTACCTTCATTCTAGTGTTGGAGTGGAGTCACGAGGCACATTTAAAAAAACTGCAAGAAAAGCCATAAAAAAACCCCCAACGATGTAGGAGTGGAACAGGTCTAATGAAAACAAGACTAACTATGGAAACATATTTCCTTTCCTCAGCATTACTTTTAAGCCATCACTGAAAGAAGGCGATTCCATCAGCAGGGCTTTGGGCTGCATGCACTCGAGGAAGTCCCCAAGTGCAAAGACAGCTGCGATGGGCAGTGACTGAATAGCACATTTTGCTATGATCCATGTAATCAAGTTATTTCTCCAGTTACATGCAATGTCTACTAATGTGATACCTCATGTCTCGTTAAAATCTAGAGAATTAAGCTACCTGGAGAATCTGAGTAACATTTGAGAAGACATAACAGCACAAAAGATCAAGGGGATTCACTCTTAAGCACTGTCAGGGATGTTAACAAAATTACCGGTGAAGAAAAAATGAATCAATGATGAATAATCATGTACTATATCAGGTAAGTCAAGCCTTTGTCTCTGCGGTAATTAACTGTTCCAATGATATGGGCTGGTAATGTAATGAGGAAGCATCAGTGAACACGCACTAATTACATTTGCTTTCAAATTCAACAGAAACTGAACAGCTGTTTGGTGCAGTAGGTAAATTAAGTGCACTAGTCAGATCCAATTTTGAAGTGAATCCTTGATGTCACTCAATGATTAATGTGTAGGCTGAATGTTTAAGGGCATGATTCAGCTAAAAAATACTTTCACTTTGTGTCTTATCACTTCTTGCTGTCTTGATCACATACAATGGAGCGTATACGTCTGAAAAGAAGCAGCTGAGGAAAATGATTTCTGTTGTTCTTCTTGCTGAATTTTCTTGTGAATTATTTGTGGGGAGCTTGTCATCTGAAACTCAGGTCTTGATCTTTCTCCATGCCTTGATCAGCAAGTGCATTTTCTTTATCAGTTTACTTCAGCCAGTGCCCTGTTGAGTCTGTCATAGTGATAGACTCCTTTTGATCACTTAAATATTATTTTTAAAAGGAAAGAAGACTCTTTCTGATGGGTCAATGCTGGTTTTGAAAATGAATTAATCATGTTCAGGATTTTTGTCTCAGGGCAGCACAGAGAATATATAAAGAACTACATTCAACATTCTTGTCAGAGATCACCAGCAGTCCTGCGCTGAAGCATGACTTTGATTTAGGTGCATTTGTTAGCTGCATATAGATGAGAATTATTTTTAGGATTATTAATGAGTCTACAAAGATGGAATCATGGCAGTGAAAGACAGAAAACAACCTGTCATCCTCCTTTCAATGAAAGTTTGTACGGTTTCCAGAAATGAAGCAACTTGGATGAGTCATATAATCAGTACTCACAGGGTCAGATTCAAATTTATGGTCCCTAAGTCCTCCTTAAATGCAAATACTCTGACTAAAATCAGTCCTTTGCTAAAGAATCAGGTATTGGTGATTTCAGCATGTATTTGGTTAAAAGAGTTTTAGTGTAATCAAGCTACATCTTTAAAACTGATCTCCTTGTCATAAAATTTTAGTTTCTCTGTCTAATGTCACAGAATCACAGAAAGCCAGAAACAAAGAAGTCACTACACTCAAAACGTCCTAGTCATCCATCTTCTGGAAGCACTATAAGGGTACAGAAAAAGAAAAGGTTATACAGACTTGCTCAATAAACCCCATGTTGTAATCAAGATATGAAAATGTGGTCTGCAAGGCAACACTGAACCAGATCACTTCCATCTCAGAAAATAAATTGCAGATGCTTTGCAGAGCTCCTTGAAGGTTAAACTGAAGATCTGCAGAATTGGTCACCAAGTATAATCAGGAACAGCGAAAGCCAACAGCCACCACCTCTGTGCTTAAACACAAATATATTGTGGCAAACTGCCTCTAAGAAGCATTCATGTGTAGATATATGTGGGACTGGGTGATCAGGGAGAACTGACTTTGAAATAAGGAGGCTCTCTCTACTTATAAGTCATAATCTTGAGGTTGGGATTTCCCTCTGAAAGGCAATCCTTCAGTGATTTCAGTGATCCTCCAGGAGGAGGAAAGCATCTTCAGATGCCTCTGGCTTGACCAAATTACACCATTTCTGTCACTTGTAATCTGTGACATAGACACACTAGGGACAGTGTTGGCAAAATAGAGAGCCTAAAGCCAAGAAGAGTGCATGTTGAGAGTGTGGAGGGAGACCATAAGGGAAAAGCATCTTTTTAAAATTCCTTTGCATTTAGATAATTTACTCCATCCTTTTTTTTTTTTTTTAATTGAATCATCTTTGGAATTGTTACCTTTCAAGTCTTCCTTAAAAATATTTGTGTTATGTGGCTTCTCATTCTTCATCTATTAGTATGTCTCCAAGTGTAATGAGGAAGGAATTCTTTTAAAATGGTATACAGCACATGTATTATATCATACATTACTTATCATGCCATTCAATAGTGAGAAAGAATAACATCTCTATGCCAAAAGAAAAGGCTTTACTGACATTGCAAAAATCCTTCCTATAATCTTGCCATATCAACATTATTTTAAAAGAGGAAACAATTTAATGGAGATTAGGACATAGCACATACAGACTTGCATTGATGCTCACAGAAAAGATGTACACCAAGAACAGCCAAGTGGAATTCAAGGAGAAGTACATAGCATCTCTAAGTCAGCAGAAATCCCTATGCTTAAATTCCTTCTCGAGGGCTGGTCTTTTCTAAGGGATGCTAATACACAGTTTATTTTGTGAAGTGAAATGATTCTATCATAGTGTCAAATGAACACCTATACAATAAGTGCTCTTCACATATACATACATACACTCTCCATCTTTCTCCTGTTAAAAAGTAGTGACTTGTTTTCATCCATGTGTATATGTTTACCTTTTGAAATTTACTACTAAACCCAGCAATTTCTAAGGTGCATTGTAGATTCTATTAGGGTTGAAATTTACATGAAATTCTTGATATTTGTCTCCAAATCCAAGGAAAAGATTAGCTTAATGGCAAAACCCACTTTTTGAAACAGGTAGAATATTCTCCCTCCTCACCAAAAGGGTTAGATAATGAAATTGAAAAAATGAGAATCTGAAAGGAAATGAAAACAGACTCTGAAAAAGATTGAGTAACACAGAACATAACAACACAAATGAATGTGGTGGGTATAATCACATTCGACAGAATAGAAACGAAATTAAAGGAAAATAGAGTTTAACAAGATAGGGGACATGATGTCAAGTGAAAAATATAGACAAAATCATAAAGGAGACAGGGTGGAATAATAAGATAATGACTGAAAAGATAATGATTGAAAATAGAGTAATGTAGAAGAATGTAAAAGGGCAATGACAAAGTGTAAATGAAAGGGAAGGAGTAGGTAAAGAAATTCAAAGAGTCCCAAGGCACTAAAATGAATAATTTCAATCATAATGTTAAAAAAATCCATATACGTACACTACTGAAGAAAAGTAGGAAATGAACATTGCAAAAAAATAACTGTGTTCAGAAAATGGACCTTCTAAGTTTTGTCTTCGAAAAGAGGCAGAAAGGCAAATTTAAAGAAATTAAACACATCTGTGAGTTTGCCTTCTGACGCAGCCCATGGGAGAGGGAGGCAGGTCCACTCCGGGTAGCCGGCAGGTTGCAACGCTATCAGGCCCAGAGCACTGTGACACAGGGTGAGAGCGATCACACAAGCACACAGCACTGAGGGTTGAGGAGGAGTGAACTTTATTAACGTAGAACAATCTGGAAAGGAGGAGGGGTTTATCCAAAGAAGGTAACAGGAGGTGGAACTTGGGGCATATAAGGTAAGTGTGGGAGGAAACAAGGGAGGGGTTTTGTGAACAGGGGCAGAGTTAACACCAAATATAGGGAAAGGGAGGGATCTCATCCTTATAAGGGAGAACAATTATTAGGGGCACTAACTTGATGTGTATACAACATTAATTAACATTTGATTTCTATTAAAGATTTTCCAGGTTATTTTTGAACATGTCATACAATTCCCTTTCTCTGTCTTCGCAACGGGCCTCCACACCTTTCCATGAATATAGCTAAGTTGTGATAAGCTAAGATTGACAATAAGACTCTTCTTAGTAGCCATGATATGTTAAAGTTTGGAAGAAAAGAAAAAGGTATAGCAAATCACATTGTTAAGACTTTGATTTCAGATAAATTGTGTCTCTCCGCTTCTACATTACATGAAATGAATTTTGCAGTCCCAAGGTACTCATGCATGGATAAATACCAAATCATGCAATGTCTGTGATATAAATCCATCCTTTTTCAACCCTAAGAGTGTAACAAAAGAAGGGAAAGAGACTATATATGATATACTCATATTGGATAAATCTTGTAAAATACAGCCACTCTGTCTGTGACTTGCATTTTTTTTTGTGATTTCCTTACTGTAAGCTCAGAGAATAAGCAAAATTGCTACCAAATAACTCCAACAAAGACCTACAGGTGTCTATCAGTTATGAATTAGAAGAAAAAAAGACTTTTTTTGGTGAAAATGGCATCTCATTATCAATAAGACCATGAAACAAAGAGTTATACTGTTGCAACTGATCATTTTCCTGTTTGGAACCCTGCATTTAATGTTAGGAAAGTGAGATATGACTGTATCTCCCAACATATGACTATCTTGTGATTCTGATATCCAACAACCTCTACCTAGACTTTGGAAAATCACTTAATCTTTAGTATGACTTGATATGTCTGAAGAGACTTATGACTCATAAAATACTTAATCCATTAACATTGATATACAGAAGTGATCCATTTTGCTTTTTCATTGACATTGTTATACTTCCCATGTATTCTGTATAGAAAAGTAACTTTCTGTTTGGATGCCTTTCGTTCTACAGCAAAGCCTTCAAGAGATCCAAAAAAAAGTGCAGATTTTTAAGAGAGAGTGTAGTATTTTCATATCTGCTTGTCACATTGACCACCTTGAATTTATTGTACTTTTGCATTTCAAGATTCAGTGGCTGGAGCGCAACAGATCAATTTAAGCTGCCTTCCAAAAAGAGAGACAAATCAATCGCATTAACCAGTTACATATTTATATATAAAATTGAGGACAAATGTTCTTCTATAAAACTAGAAAAAGAATGATGAAGAAATAAAGCCTTTTGAGCTATTCAACAATATCTATATGATTGAAATCCATAATAATCCATAATTCACTCATAAAGTTTTGCCATTATTTACAATATAGAGTGATGACTAAAACTTAGATTTGCTCACTATCTGCCTGCTTGACTTTCTGCTTTGAGAGAAACAGGTGTGTATTTTACTAATGTAAAGAAATCCCAACAGATATAAAAAGGAAATGTTCATCAGTTTATATTATTGCTGCAACATCATCCAAAATTCAGAAGGAAAAAAAGTTATATAATGCACATAGGTATACTATAGCTGTGGTGTAGGGTAGCTGTAGCTTCTCTACTTTAACTTGCCAGAAACAGCAATTTAAATCTCAATATCTTTACTTAGCTATTATGTCATACTCCTCCAATTATTTTTTTTGTAAGCTTCCATCGTGATATACTGAAATTTGTTTTTGCTGCCAACCTTTAGGGAGGTCTATCACTATACCTCTAGTTAAGACTTAGGAAATGCCATATCATGTTCAAATGTTTTTTCTGTTTTAAGAGTGATTCTCTTCTTCCATAAGCTAGAAGGATGTATGCCTCACAGGAAAAGGCCTTGCCCATTTGTTATTTTGAGCGTAGATGCAATTTGTTCTTTGAGACTCCAATTTCATGGTAACAGTGGAAGCGAAATGGCACTTGCTGTCTGTTCCTGCTCATGCTTGCTCTCAGGAGCTCTAGAAAGGCTATTATCAGTGGGTGAGTTAGATGGGTTTAAAGGATATATTGCGGTCACATAATGTGGAGCCTCCTTCCGTGTTCATTAGAATATTCTAATTAGAGTATTTTATGAATTTTGCAATATTTTATACAGTTTTTCCAGTTAAGTCTCCAGGTTGCATGTAGTGGCATCACAGATGTACACTACTCTGTCAGCATAGCAGTGTACACATTTAACACAGAAGACTGCATTGACCCTCTGGCTGTGATTCTTCAGGATTTCCTGCATTGCAATTCAACGTATTTCGTTCTGGTTGCCTTGTTTTTAAAACAAACAAAAAAAAATCTCCCATAGATTTTATTGGTCTTCAAGTCCAGAGAGCCAAACTGCGTATTTCTGAAATTTTCTTGTTTGAAAAGCTAAGGAGCCTCACACAGCTATCTCATATTGACAACAGTGTTGATATGTTCCTGCCTTTCATAAAATGTTCTTCGAAAGCCATCTCACCAATTTTGCTTTTAACAAAGAGCTATATGAACACCAAAGAATGAAACCAAGAAGAACTGCAACAAGTGCAGAAATGTGGGTGCATTTTTTTAAGTCAGCCAGGTCTAAAAGAAACTTGAACAAGCCCTCTGGAAGGTTAGTGGCAAAGAGATAATTCCCTGTGTTAAAGCTCACAACTGCTTCAGCAGGTGACAGGAGCAGCTGGTCATCCACACCAAAAGGCTACGCAACACAGCACTGTACTAAAAGACTTGAGGTAAAGTGTTAGTCTTTGCTGTAGCTCATTTAATGTGATATTGACATTTCAATATGCTTATACAGTAAAATAATTTTTTGGTAAGGCTTTTTTGAAAAATACACCACAGTCTTAATTAATTCACCTCTCTGATCCAAAATTTGGCATGTGAATGGCCACAGATATGGCAGAACCAAACACATATTCATGCAAATTAAAGATATGTAATGCCAGTTTTATTTTAAGGGAATCTGACACTTTTCATGCTGAAGTTTATATATGACACCTAAACCCATAGTGACATTGGAAACCTACTAGCATATATAAAATGATCACATTTTTGTTTGGTTTTTTTGTTAATTTTTCAGCAGTTTTTCCTCTTTGGAAATGATAAAATAACACACTGAGGTTATTTTAATTTTATTTTTATCTATAATTTAAAATGTATTTAAAAAGTAAATGGAATCAAAATAAAGGAAACTGTAAAGTAACAGGTATTTCAATGTCATTAATGGTTTGCCACTATAATGCCTTCTTGCAAAAATGAGCAGCATCATGGAAAGCAGAAATGGTGAAGTCTGGTTTTAAGAATTGCTTCCTTTGCTTCTTTTGCTGCTGTCCAATAAGCAGTGAGTTCCAACTACAGCATTTCCATGGCTGGATATTTCATAATATTCCTCTTGGTAACGGATTTCTGAATGGTTTTTTGAGAGATCAAACTACATGATCTCAGTGAAGGTACTAAGAAAGCCGTCCTCATCCAAGTGACTGCCTTTTTTTTTCTTTAAATTTTAGAATTTCAGCACATTAGGAATTGTTCTATCTGTCAAATTTAATGGTGTACATTATAAGCAAAAATTACAGGACCTACAAACTCACATATGCTATGTATACATAAAAGATGACTACGTAAGTCTTGTTTCTTTTTGGATGAAAATGAATTATGGCTTGCCAGAAGCTTGAAAAATAATTTAAGGAGATTAAGAGGAAAAAAAATAATTTAAACTGCTTCATCCATCCACTTTCTGGTGTTTATATGCATAGTTTCCTATACAGAACTAAGAATTATATCTTCAAATTTCAAGATGTTCAAAATGATCTAATGCATGTGAGGATATTTAGCATACAACATAACATAAAATAATTGTAATGATGCTATAAACTGTTAATGGAAAAATTATTAAACAAAATATTTTTGTGTTCTTCACTTAACACTCCTAAAACTTCACTAAAACTTCACTTAACACTGCAATGCTGCAGTATCCTTTTGAACAGAAAAACCTATCATGCAAGCTGGTAAAAGGTTACAGTGTCTTTGAAACAAATATATCTGCTCTTTAAAAGCAGATGTTTGGTATTGAAAAGACATAATGATTGCAAGGAAGAATTTTAAGTCTTATCTTCTGGTTTACATTCAGTAATTTGACTAGTGTCTGTAAAAATGAAAATCTCACACAAGAGGTTAGTTTTCTGTTTATTTTTCAAGGCAATTATTCACCAACTGTTCAACAGTCATGCTAAAATTACCTATGCAGTAAGAGAGAGGAAGAATGTCAAGGTTATATAAAAACTCTGAAATATTTGAAGGGCAATCCAAATTTAGCAGGAAGAGAAAAACATCAGGAAGAAAAAAAACGGTTCTTGTCCTTGAATTTTCTCTTTGGAATTTGTATATGAAACAGGGTTAAATATTGCACTTCATGTACTTCATTTTATGTTTCTTTTAAGCTGCTATTTTTACTCCATTAGTAAAACCAGTGAAATAAAATTAGAATTTTTTTTAAAACAAAATGCCTGAATAAGTGAGAGTTGCTAATTAACAATAACTAAGTGCTCAGCTCACTCGAGTTTTTCTCTTCTTGATTCTGGGTTTCCTACATTTCTTCCTTCCTTACCTCTATTTTTTACTAACTTCTTATGGATGAGGTTGAATCTGGTAAACACAAAATTGTTGTAGCCTAATGGAGAGATTCTTCTTAAGTTATGCCTTTGAAGTTAGAAGATTTACTGATCAAATGAATAATTGAACATCATCAACAATATTTTGTCTCTTTACATGAATGCCTGTGAGTCAATGAATTTGGAAGATTTTGAAAACTTGAGGCATCATCACAGAATATGCTGAATTGGAATGGACCCACAAGGATCATTGAGTCCAACTCTTAGCCCTGCACAGGACCATCCCCAAGAGGCACGCCATGTGCCTCAGAATATTGTCCGAACATTCTTGAACTCTCTCAGACTTGGTGCTGTGGTCACTTCCCTGGGGAGCCTGTTCCAGTGCCCGACCACCCTCTGGGTGAAGAACTTTTTTCTAACATCCAACCTAAAACTCTCCTGACACAACTTCAGGCCATTCCCTTGAATCTTGTCAGTGGTCACCACAGAGAAGAGTTCAGTGTCTGCACCTCCTCTTCCCCTCAGGAGGAAGCTGTATTATATACACATGAAAGATTTTATGGTTTATGCTTAATTAGACAGAAGTGACAATATCACGCTCCTGCAGACTTCACCATTTTCTTCCTAAATTTATTACCCCAACACAGAGTAACAGAGAAGGTATTTCCCACCAAGTCATTTGATGCTGGTATGTTCTTGAGCTCAATGGCACTTTATTGCCCAGCTCTCTCTGCCTCTGAGATTAATGAGACAGTTAATTGGGTAGCTTCCACTTGGTAGAGCGGGAGAAAGGGGAGCACTGTGAAGAGCTCCATGGGGCTGTGAAGGGGATGAGAGCAGACTCTGCAGCAGGATGGACCCCTCTGCTGTGCCTTGTCATGAGTACATGGGTGTCACCAGAGTGTGGTTCTGTGGCCCTACAGCCTTGCCATGCCTTCTTCACATGCGCTCTTGTATCCCACCTTACTGCACGAGAAAATGCAGGTCTAGAAACTTTGCTCAGTAAACATTTGAAATGGAGGAGCACAGAGGTAGATCTGGGCAGTGCACTCACTGGCAGGATGAATAATTTTCCTCAATTCTATGTATATTTATTTTTTAACACTGAACTTGTGGTTTTCAAGAAGACTTTTTGATATATCTGAAAACTGATAGTCCAGGTGGTATAACCTGGTGTTCAGGAAAGCAGACTTTAGCCTCTTCGGGGATCTGCTTGATAGAGTACCATGGGATAAAGCCCTGGAGGGAAGAAGAGTCCAAGAAAGCTGGTTGATAGTCAAAAATCACCTCCTCTAAGCTCAGCAGTGATGCATCCCAACGAAAAGGAAGTCAGGCA
Organism: Cephalopterus ornatus; assembly: GCA_013396775.1. Lineage (NCBI taxonomy): Eukaryota > Metazoa > Chordata > Aves > Passeriformes > Cotingidae > Cephalopterus > Cephalopterus ornatus. Next base: position 601,352 of record VZRE01004651.1, read on the forward strand.
AAACTGCCAAGAGTCCTGTGTGGATGACAGGGAGCTCCTGGACAAACTCAAACACAATAAGGAAGCCTACAAAGGGTGGAATCAAGGACAGCTAGCCTGTGAGAAATGCAAAGGAACTGTCCTAGCAGCCACAGATTAGGTTAGGAAAGCTAAAGATCTCATAGAATTAAATCTGGCCAGTGATGTCATGGGCAACAAGAAAAGCTTCTATAGGTATGTTGGTGAAAAAAAGGAAGACTGGGAAAAACGTGGTTCCTCTCTGAAAGGAAATGGGAGGCCTGGCTAGCTGGAATATGGAGAAGGCTGAGGTACTCAATGACTTTTTGCCTCGGTCTTCACCAGCATATGCTCCAGCCACACTGCCCAAGTCACAGAAGGTGAACACAGGGACTGGGGGAATGAAGAACCACCTACTGTAGGAAAAGATCGTGTTTGAGACCGTCTAAGAAGCCTGATGGTGCGCAAGCCCGTGGGACCTGATGAGATGCATCCATGGATCCTGAGAGAACTGCTAGAGGGTGTGGTTAACCCACTACGCATGATATCTCGGAGGTTGTGGAACTTCACTCCAGTGAAGTTCCCACTGACTGGAAAAGGAGAAGCATAACTGCCATTTTTAAAAAGAGAAATAAGGAAGATCCAGGGAACTACAGGCCAGTCAGTCTCACCTTAGTGCCTGGCAAGAACATGAAGCAAATCCCCTGGAAACTATGCTAAGGCACATGGAAAATAAGAAGGTGATTGGTGGCAGCCAATGTGGCTTCACTGAGGGCAAATTGTGCTTGAAATATCTGGTGGCCTTCTCTGACAGGGATGCAGCATTGATGGACAAGGGAAGAGCAACTGACATCATCTACCTGGACTTGTGGAAAGTATTTGACACCATCCTGCATGATGCCCTTGTCTCTAAACTGGAGAGACATGGAGTTGACAGATGGACAACTTGGTGCATAAGGAATTGGCTGGATGGTTGCACTCAAAGGATTGCGGTCGATGGCTCTGTGTCTGAGTGGAGACCAGTGACAGTGGTTTTCCTTAGGGGCTGATATTGTAGCTGACACTGTTTAACACCTACCCAGCAATATGGACAGTGAAATTGAGAACACCTCAGCAAGTTTGCCAACGACACCAATCTGTGTGGTGCGGTTGACATGCTGGAGGGAAGGGGTGCCCTTGATAGGCTTGAGAGGTGGGCCTATGTGAACCTCATGATGTTCAACAAAGCCAAGCACAAATTTCTGCACCTGGGGTGGGGCAATCCCAAGCACAAATACAAGCTGGATTGAGAGCAGCCCTGAGGAGAAGGACTTGGGTGTGCTGGTAGATGAGAAGCTGGACATGACCTGTCAATGTGTCCTTACAGCCCACAAAGCCAACAATATCCTGGGCTGCATCAAAAGAAATGTGACCAGCAGGTCAAGGGAGGTGGTTCTGCCTCTCTACTCTGCTTTTTTGAGACCCCACCTAGAGCTCTGCATCAAGTTCTGGGGTCCCCAAAATAAGAGGGATATGGACCTTCTGGACCAAATCCAGAGGAGAGCCATGGAGATGATAGAGGACTGGAATACCTCTCCTATGAAGACAGACTGTTCAGCCTGGAGAAGAAAAGATTCCAGGGAGACCTTATAGCATCTTTCCAGTACCTAAAACAGGCCTACAAGAAAGATAGCAATGGACTTTATACAAGGACATGTAGTGACAGGACACAGGATAATGGCTTTAAACTGAAAAAGAGTAGGTTTAGACTTGATACAGGGAAGTAATTCTTTACTGTGAGGGTGGTGAGACACTTGAACAAGTTTCCCAGATCAGCTGTGGATGCCCCATCCCTGGAAGTGGTTAAGGCTAAGTTGGATGGGGCTTTAAGGAATCAATCCAAACCATTCTGTGATACTGTGAAAACCTATGAATAATAGGCTTAAAAAATACACACTAAAAATTATTATTTTTTAAAGATCATATTAAATTATTCTTTCAATGGCAGGAACAAACTTTTTCTTTTCTCCACACAGTTTTCAAATAGTTAAGTATTTGGAGAATGCTTTTGCTAAACGGACAACTTGGGCAACTTGCCTCGGGGGTGGGGTGGGGTGGGGAGGGGTTTGAAAGCACACTTCTCTAAAACATCTGTTTTGGCAGATTTTGAAATTTTTAGTATTTTGTGACAATTTGAGAATGACCACAACAGCCAAAAAGACTAAGGGTATTCTTAGGGGAGCAGACTGTTGTCTTGTAGATGCCTGATCTAGCCACAAGAGAGCATTGTAAATCCAAAGAAGGCCAGTTTTCGCAAATTAAATTCATGAGACCCAAATGTGTTGTTTTCCCCCACTTCTGTCAGAAAGCTCAAGAAATGATGACTATGTTTATTGACGTTTGCACCAGTCAGATAATCAATTATTTAGGGTTTTCCTGAGAAGTGAAAAGGTCACCTTCATTACACATAAGTTTGAAAAATATTGTGCATGATACTGCAGATCATGAAACATTAAAATGCAAACAGTGATTGAGAATTTCAGCTCTCATATATTTGCTTTACTTGTCCTTTCAGGTTTGAAATGCTCACATTTATACATTAGTGAATGGTGTGTATTAAGAAAAATATGATAATAAACCCTAAGTTGGAAAAGCAAAGGCTGAGTTATTTTCTACTGTGTCTGTAAGGAAGATGAGAATTGCTGAAAAGAAAGACTGAGAGAGATTGTACAGTATTACTTTTAAGATTCAAGAAAGAATAGAGGCCTAGTAAGCAAAGGGTCCAGAGAAGACCAGACAAGCAGGAAAAATGAAAATCAGGAAAGAAAAAGGAGAAATTAAGCTCTAGGCATGAAATATTTAAAGGGTAGGTTAGAAGGCAACATAAAAACTTGATTTCCAGTTGTACATCCTGCCCGCCTCTGGGCATGAACATGACTGCTCACTGCACATCTCTTTTTCTCTGAGCTTTTTCAGTAAACAATTCCTGTATTCCAACTCTGTTGTTAGCTGCTGTGATGGTGCATCCCCTCCACCTGCATCCTTGGGCCTGATCTCAGAAGCTCCTGATAAGCCTTGACCAAACTGTCTGAGTGGTGAACCATCTCTTGACCTCACCAGTTGAGCTGTGAGGCATGCCCTGATTGTACTAGGAGGTCTTACATGGTAGAGGTGAGAAAAATCAGAAGCATCAGCTGCCCAGTCATGGTGGGAAGCAAAGGATAAGCTCCTCTGTAGCCTCGGCAAACCACAATCATACCTGATTCATACCCTAAGTGCAGAGGTACCACTGTGAATTTTAGCCCTAGTGGAATGGTACCATTNTGTTCAACAAAGCCAAGCACAAATTTCTGCACCTGGGGTGGGGCAATCCCAAGCACAAATACAAGCTGGATTGAGAGCAGCCCTGAGGAGAAGGACTTGGGTGTGCTGGTAGATGAGAAGCTGGACATGACCTGTCAATGTGTCCTTACAGCCCACAAAGCCAACAATATCCTGGGCTGCATCAAAAGAAATGTGACCAGCAGGTCAAGGGAGGTGGTTCTGCCTCTCTACTCTGCTTTTTTGAGACCCCACCTAGAGCTCTGCATCAAGTTCTGGGGTCCCCAAAATAAGAGGGANCCCAAAATAAGAGGGATATGTACCTTCTGAAACAAATCCAGAGGAGAGCCATGGAGATGATAGAGGACTGGAATACCTCTCCTATGAAGACAGACTGTTCAGCCTGGAGAAGAAAAGATTCCAGGGAGACCTTATAGCATCTTTCCAGTACCTAAAACAGGCCTACAAGAAAGATAGCAATGGACTTTATACAAGGACATGTAGTGACAGGACACAGGATAATGGCTTTAAACTGAAAAAGAGTAGGTTTAGACTTGATACAGGGAAGTAATTCTTTACTGTGAGGGTGGTGAGACACTTGAACAAGTTTCCCAGATCAGCTGTGGATGCCCCATCCCTGGAAGTGGTTAAGGCTAAGTTGGATGGGGCTTTAAGGAATCAATCCAAACCATTCTGTGATACTGTGAAAACCTATGAATAATAGGCTTAAAAAATACACACTAAAAATTATTATTTTTTAAAGATCATATTAAATTATTCTTTCAATGGCAGGAACAAACTTTTTCTTTTCTCCACACAGTTTTCAAATAGTTAAGTATTTGGAGAATGCTTTTGCTAAACGGACAACTTGGGCAACTTGCCTCGGGGGTGGGGTGGGGTGGGGAGGGGTTTGAAAGCACACTTCTCTAAAACATCTGTTTTGGCAGATTTTGAAATTTTTAGTATTTTGTGACAATTTGAGAATGACCACAACAGCCAAAAAGACTAAGGGTATTCTTAGGGGAGCAGACTGTTGTCTTGTAGATGCCTGATCTAGCCACAAGAGAGCATTGTAAATCCAAAGAAGGCCAGTTTTCGCAAATTAAATTCATGAGACCCAAATGTGTTGTTTTCCCCCACTTCTGTCAGAAAGCTCAAGAAATGATGACTATGTTTATTGACGTTTGCACCAGTCAGATAATCAATTATTTAGGGTTTTCCTGAGAAGTGAAAAGGTCACCTTCATTACACATAAGTTTGAAAAATATTGTGCATGATACTGCAGATCATGAAACATTAAAATGCAAACAGTGATTGAGAATTTCAGCTCTCATATATTTGCTTTACTTGTCCTTTCAGGTTTGAAATGCTCACATTTATACATTAGTGAATGGTGTGTATTAAGAAAAATATGATAATAAACCCTAAGTTGGAAAAGCAAAGGCTGAGTTATTTTCTACTGTGTCTGTAAGGAAGATGAGAATTGCTGAAAAGAAAGACTGAGAGAGATTGTACAGTATTACTTTTAAGATTCAAGAAAGAATAGAGGCCTAGTAAGCAAAGGGTCCAGAGAAGACCAGACAAGCAGGAAAAATGAAAATCAGGAAAGAAAAAGGAGAAATTAAGCTCTAGGCATGAAATATTTAAAGGGTAGGTTAGAAGGCAACATAAAAACTTGATTTCCAGTTGTACATCCTGCCCGCCTCTGGGCATGAACATGACTGCTCACTGCACATCTCTTTTTCTCTGAGCTTTTTCAGTAAACAATTCCTGTATTCCAACTCTGTTGTTAGCTGCTGTGATGGTGCATCCCCTCCACCTGCATCCTTGGGCCTGATCTCAGAAGCTCCTGATAAGCCTTGACCAAACTGTCTGAGTGGTGAACCATCTCTTGACCTCACCAGTTGAGCTGTGAGGCATGCCCTGATTGTACTAGGAGGTCTTACATGGTAGAGGTGAGAAAAATCAGAAGCATCAGCTGCCCAGTCATGGTGGGAAGCAAAGGATAAGCTCCTCTGTAGCCTCGGCAAACCACAATCATACCTGATTCATACCCTAAGTGCAGAGGTACCACTGTGAATTTTAGCCCTAGTGGAATGGTACCATTTTTACTGCACTCGGGGAAAGAAGCCTAGTATTTACTGACATGGGTTATGGCAAGGATGGAAACCAAAGTCAGTCATCTTGTGACACTATAAACAGGAGTCCTAAGTGAGACCCTCTGAGCTCTCCTGGACTGTAGCAAAGCTGTGTCAGCACCTCCCTCTGAGTGAGATGCCCCTCAGAGCTTGCAAACTCTCAAACTTGTGATAGGTGAAGAACTGCCACTGACAATGAGGCCCAGACTTATAACTCCCACACACACATCTCCACACTCCTCAAGGTGCAACCCTTGCCTTTTGGGAAACACAAATTTTGTGTGTTTCACGGAGACCAAGGGGAATTTTTGATAGGTACCTTTACACACAGAAATAGGTGTACACATCATTTTACCTCTGTGCTTGTGACTTGATTAATGTATGAATGTTACTATCTCAAATCTATAGAAATAGTTATAATTGCAGTAAACCCTATAGGACCACTTTGTAAATGTTAAAGTACTTGATGGTTAAGTGCTGCTAAACCCTTTTGCACTCTTATCTACATCTATATCCTTTGCACCCTTACCCCCGTTTGCATTACCAGCTTCATGTAAACAATTCCAAATTGCTTTTAATTTGATCTTCCTTTGTATGCTTTACTCTGTGTAGTAAGTAATAGAGTGAACCTCGCCATCAAACTCGGTCAAGTTGCATTTTCACAAATTCATATTAAACCCTGCTCTTGTTAAGATCTTTCGTGATGTTTCTTTAAGCAACCAAACCACTCACTTGCAACAGCTGCCAGACCAGTTCTAACAGCTCTCTTTCGTTTAGCCTTGGGAAGTTCTGTATCCTTCTTCCCATGTTCTTGCTCATGCTGTGTGGTGAGGCTGCTGAGAGAGTCTCACCTTATTTACTCAGCTTCCTTGGGTGTCATTTTCCGATATGGAGTTATTTCTTGTGCAAGACTGAAGAAAGAGCAACGCCCTTTCTCCACATTGCCTTGAAATCTCCTTCTCTACTCCCATGACATCGCACTGTCATAGAGACCTGTGACCATCCACAGGGTGGGGTTGATTTCTGGGAGACATAATGTCCTGCCTGGGGACATGCAACTGTGAAAATGGAAGAATAGCACAGTAGGACAAGTACCCCTGATCAGAATTTATGCCAGAGATGTTTCAGTAGGGATAAGGTGGCATAAAGAGTGGGTTGAAATAATAATGAAAAAGATTTAAAAAATATAAAATTTTATGTATTACATCTCCAAGGCTAATAAAGTCTCTTTAGAGGGGTTAACAGAGAGAAATTTCAATAAATGCATGCCAAACATGCCAGCTGCAGGGTCTTTCAGCAGTGGTTCTTCTAACATTTGAGCATACAAGCAGCTTGAGAGTTTTATCCAGATACACAGACTACAAACTTCTGAAACTCACTTAAAATAAACAGTCAGTGAAAGATCAGTGTGAATAAAAGGATGGTTCTATGATATAAACAAATTATGTAAATTCTGTAGAAATCATAAATTAGCCGTTAGAGACACCAGATTAAAATAGTCTGTAATTTACTTCATACTTTATATCTCTTCTCTGCTAGATGGCTCTAGCCCTTTGGATGAACCTTAATAAGGAAAAATAGAAGGTATAGGATTGTAGGACTGGAGATGAAACTGAGAGAAACCACTTTAATGATATGACAAAGACAAGGTTCTGCAATAAATTTCTTGATTATCTTTGTGTCTGAACTTATAAGAAACTTGAAATGAAACTACTAATGAAATTAAATTTGCCTTTCAGGGTTGTTTACAGTGGAACTCAATGATGTGCAGTGGGTGCTGAAAAGGGAATTTCTTCTACTGAAGCTGCAATATTCTTGCTAAGGTGAGTGTCTGACCCACTCTGCATGCGAAGCTACATTTTTATGACCATAATTGCAAGATTTTGTGGTGTAATCCTGGTGCCAGTAGCAGTTTGGAAGAGGCACGTGGTCACTTATTTGAAGGATTACATCCGGTGACTGGACGTATTGTGTATTATTCTAATTCAACTTCTTCCATAAAATGTAAGGACAAACAAAGCTTCCATGTTTTGGTTACATCTAAAAACCAGTGGAGGCAAAGGGTACATTTTACAGCTAAAAACTGAGCAGGAGGGCACATGTGGTAGTTAAGACTGCTGGCACTTCTGTTTTAGTGCTGGTATATTTTCCCTTCTACATTAGGTTGGAGGCTGACTAGAATTAAGTGGCTTTGGGAGGGGACTTCATAATGGAAGACGGAAGGAATTCATGTCTCAGGAGGGTGGTACCAGAAAAGAATGCCTAATATTTTCAGTATTTACAGAAAAGAAGAAAAACAAATACAATGTGCATTTAAAAGTGATGTGAGAAGGACTTGAATGGTTTGTCATCTGGTAGGATAAATGCTTTGAAGTATTCTGACAGAGTGTTGAAAAGCAGGCTTAGTTGCTCGTTTCATTGGTCCAGAGCAGAGGAAACCCTATAGATTTGCAGTGTAAGATGTGAAAATAATATTTTTTTATACCTCAAATATACATCTTTTCTCAGATGCTCTCAAAATCTTGCCTTGGTTATAAACTCAGCAAAATACAGACAGTTATCCCACTTTCTTTGCTCTTGATCTTAATATAGCTGCAGGTGTGTTATTTACAAATCCTTTATTAAAGAGTTATGTTTATTTGGTTGGTTGTTTTTTTCCTTGTGAATTTTTTCAAATATTACTTGCTAACTGTCTTGTAAGGGAGAACAAAAAACTGGTAGTTCTCTAGGCAAAGTAAAGAATAAAGTGGGGAAGAGAACTTGAGAAGACTATCTAGGGCACCTCTGAATCTTTGGCTGTGGGTTTTTGTTACTGACCCTGCACTGCTAAGAAGAGAAGCCCCAAAGCAGAGTGTAAACCTGGTCTCTATGTTCTGCTGAGGACAGGATGGGTACTTGCTGTTCTGACGTGAGGTTTGGCTCAGACAGTGAGAACCTGGCATGGATCACTGGCATTAGTACTTTGATGATGGAAGACTTAAGACAGTCTCATCATGGAAGACCATGCCAAGGGACATGTGAAAACACATTTTTGTGACAACAAGACACACCAGCTCCTCCCTACTAGTCAGGGAAGTGGCTAGCTCGCCACTGTGGTAAGTGAAACTGCTGGATAGTCCTAGCTACAACATCTTCTCGGATGAAAACGGGGAGCACACAGCACACTTGGCTTCTTGGCATTAATCCAGGAGGGAAGCTCAGGATTATTTGACTTCCATCTTTTTGCTATTGAATCCCAAATCTCAAGCAGTGATTCAGCTCCCAGAACACCACTCTAATTTGATACTAATCCATGAAAGGTCATTGCTAGCATAACAATATTCTGTAATAGTAGAACAAGAATATTCAGTGGCATTTTACATGTGCTTGCTGCTGTTAAACTAGCATTCAGTGACACTATAGATCTTATGCAATGGTGAATGTTAAATTCCCCCCCCCCTTAATTCTACCCCCTGGTGCAAATACAAATATGGGCTAAGATAAAACACATTGAGAACACTGAGAAGGCGATAGATGCATTGTGAATGTAACGTTAGTCTGAATGTGATCTTTGACAAGATGCTATCTGATGAGACAAAACAGAAGCTCTGGGTCTTGATAACTGAGCCAGGAGGATCTGTCACAGATGAAAGACTGTGAAAGTTGGGATGTCCCCAGAGCCTTAAGAATCTGGAGAAACTACTCAGAGTAGAACTGACAGGGATGTTGATTTCAGTGAGGCATTGATTTTGCTATAGGCCAAAGGAGTTCCAGTTTTATGAGAAATGTCAAAAAATGTTGAGTTTAGCCTCATTCAGACCTAGCGCTTCTGCATTTTCATCTTCACCTTCTCACTAGATGACTGTGTGTTCCCTGACTAGCACATCTTCTAATAGACAGCCAGAAGAAATTGTGAGCAGGACTAAAAACAGTTGCTGTTCTCAAGTTCATTACATGCCCAGCATGAAATGCTTTACATGTAACTTATTTTCATAATGCTTGGACCATTATTTGAATAAAAGAGTAAGCCTTTCTTGTATTCATATTGAAAAAGTGACACTTATTAAAATGAACAAGGGCCTGTTACCTACGAAGTAAGCCTTGGAGCAACTTTTTGATCCAAATATCCAAATGAAGAAGGAGATGAGAAGGGGAATTGTAATGAGAAACTGGATGGAATTTAAAAAGCAGTAGCCTTTGGCACATTTTTATTAATTTTTGGTTGATATGGGGAAAAGGGTTGGTGTGTTTAGTGAAGTTTTTTTGCTTCACAAAATTATGACGAAAATAGCAGTTCCAGTAAATAATTGTTGAAGTAAAAATTGCTCAGGCAATATTTATAATGAAGAGTGAAAAATCAGGCAGCAAATATTTTTTAAAACCAGGTGCTTTATGTAGTTATTCCTATCAAAGTAACAATTAAAATCCAAGTAACACACAGCAGCACTTTGTGCTGTTGTGTGACAAAAATGTTTTCTGACTGTTCAGTAAAGCTATCAAGTGAGAGAAAAAGCCAGGTTGTTGTTCTTTTCCTAACTTTGTGCAGTTGAATGAGAGGAAAAGCCAGCTTTGCCCTCTGCAAGTCACCTTGCCCCAGGCTGTGATTATATTTGTTTTAAACTTTCTTCCAAAATCTTACTTCCAAGAGTTAAACCAAAGGAAAACATTTTGATATTGCAAAGGTAGGGGGGCATTTTTTTAAAAAGATAAACTTTTTTTTTCAAGTAAACTTAGTGTGTTTTCACTTTTACCAGTTTTATATTCACAGGTTACAGGTCTCTGTTGTTGCATAGAAGGAAACACATTAATTTTTTTTGCTTTAGGAACCTCCTTGGAAACATCCACTGGAAGTTGATTTTGTACTACCTGTTGCAATACCACAAGACCGGAGCTCCTTCAGTTCTCTCAGTTTCTAAAACTCTCAGTGAGAATTTCATCAGCAGTAACCTGGTAGTCTGAGCACAAACGCACTTGTGCAACTGGCTACAGAAGGCCTTTCCATTGCATTTTTTTCTTTTTCAGATAATCAGTTCTGTTGAGCCAGAGCTCCTTTTTCTATTCTCTGTGTGTCACTCGTATGTCTTTTGCTAGTGCTTGGAAACTCTTTTTAAAGGAGTTGCCCACTGCAGTTCTGGCAAAAGTTTTTTCCAAATAAAAGGACATTGCCTTGGTCTGTATAATTATGTGCTCTGACTCTGCCAGTGGCTTTGTAGTTAAGGTATCCTTTTGGTAGTGTTGTAGATTCTCTTCTGTGTTCACAGGCAGACATTCACTGACGGAGATGAATGATCTGAAAAAAATGGAAAGCAAAAACAAAAAGCCAATTGCATACTCAATAAGCCCACAGTTCTCCCAATAGAATAAATTACTTCTTTCGGGAATGTGGAATTTCTTTAGAGTCATAAATGCTTTTACATCTTTTTGTGCTTATCTGAGTTTTGGATCTGTAATCTGTATAAACCACATCTGCTGCAGAGATGAGATGGACTTGAATTGCGACAAAGAACTTTTTTCGCATCACAGGAGAAAAGGAGTACACAGACTCCTAATTTAAATATGCATTGACATTGTATATTATGAGTAGATTTGGTTCATGTTTTGAAGATTTTACAAAGGTAAATTTTACAAAGGAAAGGACCTCAAAAAAGGGACTTCAAAATGAAGAGAATCTTTTCAGCCACAAAATAATGAGCAGCATAAAGAAATTGTGCATTACATATCACTTTCATCATGGAAACAGTCTGGCAATATTTTCCCTGCCCTTATTTTTTTCCTGTAAATTTGGGTGTCTGAAGCTTTGTCTTCCTGTGTGAACTTTTATACAATGAGTAGTTAGGCTGAATTTATTAGACACATTAGACTTCAGCTGGGCATCTGTGCAATATGAGAGTTCAGTATGGATGTTTTTGGCCAGCTGGATGCTCTGTGCAATTTCACATTCGCACAAAAAAGATTTATTAACCTGTTATCATATTAACTTAATTTAATCTCAATTTTGTAGGAAAAGTTACTTGAGAGAAATATGTTTAAAGGCACTACACATTTCCTAATCAAATGATTATCAGATTAGGTCTTCAATAATTTCAGACTCCCGAGGACAAGTGCTATTACATTTCAATACCACAAAAATTTTGAATACTCTCAAGAAATAGTAAATGAAATAAGTGAATAGTTATGATAAAATTATTATTTATTTTCTTTGAGATTACCAGGAATACGTTGGCATGGTTTATGTTAATGATGAGAGGTTTAAAACCTTTCAGTCAAATGCATCCATATAGAATCATAGAATCATTTAGGATTGAAAAGACCCGTCAGATTGAGTCCAACTGTAAACCTAACACTACCAAGTCTGCCACTAAACCATGTCCCTAAGCCCCTTGTCCACGGGTCTTTTAAATTCTTGCAGGGATTGTAACTCAACCACTTCCTCGGGCAGCCTGTTCCAATGCTTGAAACCACATTTGGTGAAGAAATTTTTCCTACTATCCAAACTAAACCTTGCTTGACACAACAATTAGGGGTGACTTAATTGTGGCCTTCCAGTTACTGAAGGGAGCCTACAAGAATAATGTGGAGAGGGTATTTACAAGAGCATGTAGAGATAGGACAAGAGGTTATGGCTTCAGACTGAAAGAGAGCAGGTTTAGTTAGGATATTAGGAAGAAACTCTTTACTGTGAAGGTGGCGAGACACTGGAACAGGTTGCCCAGAGATGTGGATGCCCCATCCTTGGAAGTGTCCAAGGCCAGGCTGATTGTTGCTCTGAGCAACCTGGTCTACTGAAAGGTGTCTCTGCTCACGGAAGGGGTGTTGGCACTAGATGATCTTTAAGGTCCCTTCCAAGCCAGGACATTCCATGGCTCTGTGACTCTTCTGATGAAGTATATAGCTTCTACCAGCACAGAGTAAAGCTGTTGGAGATTACAAGGGCTATGTTACCCACAAAAGCTATAGAATTTTTAATGCCTGCTACAATAAGTAGATGAGACAGATTTCTTGCTTGATAATGATATCTGTTGGAAAGGGATATCCCTATCTGATTCTCTCTGAAACAGCAGATTAGGGAGATAATTCTGGGATAGAGTAAGATGACAGGCAATATAAGCTACACCAAAAAGAATAATTTTTTTTTAATTTAGGCACAAATTAGAGATTTTTTTTTTCCTCCAACAAAAGAAACATTGTTGAACAATGGAATTTTGATTGCATATTCTTATCCCCACAGATAAGTGAGAGTCAAGTCAGCTTTTGCTTCAATGACGTGAACCATGCTAGGGATCCGAAGAGTCAAGACACAGAGTTTTTCAGGAAAACAAGTTTTTCTGTGCCTTACTTTGGTTCTGAAGAAAGTCCTTATCTCATAATCCTTCAAAAAAGTGAGATCTTGCCAGAGTCCTAACTGAAGTTTAACATTTTGACTGTTAATTGAAACCTGTAAATTATAGCCAATGAAAAAATTATGCTCTTGGTTATGCTGTATAGCCAAGCAGTGACTCTGGGCTGTTATATTTCTCACAGCTGGAGTACACAGTAGTTTTCAATCTAAACTCAATTTAAGGAAAAATAGCCAAACTGAGAACAAACCTGAAACTTTTATGACAATATAACATGAATTTTCTGTAACGTAGTATAAAATTCTCCTTCAAAAATGGCCTTTGCCCCTGCACAAATGGATTTGTGAGGATTTATAGGTATAGCACCAAAGCAATCTTTACAAATATGTAGCTACATACACTGTGGTTACACTGTGGTAATTTAGACCTCACAGGCATGTTTGTACATGGTTCTTTTTTTCCTAAAGTCTTGTAAAAAGGTTCAAAAGTTTTGGTGGCTTGGCAGTATGTTACTTTGATGCGGAGTTCTCTTTCTTCCCTTTTGAGTACACAGCCTCAGGTCTGACTATGAGGTCAATCTTCGTAGATAAAGCTATAATACCCTGAAAATAGGACAAACCCCCTCAACTCTTTCCTGTTTTGTTATGATTTTTTTTCTTGGCCTTTAGATCCCAGGTCTTGTGACAATTAGCATACAAAATATAGTGAATATCATGGCAGTGCATCAGGTCTGTTATCCTTTCTTAATTGAAAACCAGCTCTATATTCTGTTTAGGTGCTGAGGAAAATGCCATTGATGGTTCCTCCTAGTTACTATGTGTGTGTGACTGCTTGTGGCATCTCAGGAGAAATGGCAAGAGTGAGATGAACAGGAACAAACACAACAGGATGGATGCACATGAGCAGGAATGGGAAGAAATATTTGAACTCTAAATTTCCCACATTATCTAGTGGTGTCTGTGGGTCTGTTCCATATTTGCACGAGTCCCTCAAGCACTCCAAGCAGTCTACAAGACTCCCCTCAGAGAGATGCTTTGTGATACCTGTTGTATGAATAAATATATCTGACATGAAAATATACAATTTAAGAAGATGAGCAATGTACAAAATGTGAAGGAGAAAAAATGTAATTCATTAAAATATCAGTGGTGCAATAGGGCTGCTACTAGTTTCAATTTTTAAAAATAAAGTCATTTTTACAAAGGTACAATATGGTCTTTCTTTAAGCTAGTTTTCTGCTGACTTCAGTGCAATACCATGGGGGATAAATCTGGTTGCAATCCTCAAGCAACAAACAACCTCTCTTCATCAAAAATGAAACATCTCACTTAATAGAAGACATCAATTATTCTATGCTTTGTTTTGAGGGTAAATCAGGGGTAACATAATGAAATCAACAGAGTTAAACTAATTGGAGATTTCATTTTTCCAAATTAGATTCTTTCCAGAATTTCTCATTATCAACAGATTTTTATGATTTTTCAGTTGAAATTAATCTTACACAGAAACTGAGTAGAGTGTATCATGTCCTTTAGTCTCTATGTAAACAAAGAAAAGGGTATATGGTGTTTCCTAGGTGTCATCCCTCTTGTTTATTTGACTGAGGAGGTTATAACTTCCTTTCTACCTTCATTTCAGTAAAGCTGTTTTTGCGTGTTTGTGCAACATTTTGCCATGTAAGAGAAGCACTCTGAATTCTTGACAAATCCATAAATATTGCACATAATTAGAACCACGAAAGTATTTCCTGATCTGGAAACATGATGCAAAATGCTGCCATCTCAATGAGACATCTTATTTCAGCATAGTTCTTAAGGATGTGGACTTGCCAGAGTTTACATGGCCACTTGACTTCTTGGTGTCAAAGGCTATGACTCAACACTAATGCACAGAGTTATTTTTGCCTTTACTGCTACCTAATGGTAACATGAATATTAGTGCAGAACTTGAAAATAATTCTGCATTTTATCAAAATTAAAGTGCTATTCAAAGGCTCCAAATTGTTCCTCTCCAGAGCCAGGGGCTTAACAGATCTAACAAATCTGAGGTGCAAGAAAGGATATGCAGGTGAACAGCTTACCTGGTCTGTACTTATGAGGGAAGATTTTCATACACAAATGACTTAATCCAGATATAATTTGGTTATATGTTTAGGATCATTTTATAGAAGAAACCAGAACAGGACAGATAAGGTTCCTTACATTCCTGTAGCATCATACTCAGTGATACATTTTCTCCATCAGGTTGAAATGATACGTTTTTCAGGCTTCATCTCTGGTGCCCTGATTGTTCATCCTAAATAAATGCTATTTTTTCATTTGGGAGACTGGAAAAACCAGGTGTGCTTCAGAAGTATGGATATATAATATGTGAAGGTAAAATCTGTCAGCATTTTCCAAGCATGTCTTTTGTGCAGGGAAAGATGTGCACAAATATGGCTTGTGTGAACCACCACACTAACATCAAGTCTCACTTTTCCCAAAGCAGCTGTTTTAGGACTTGCTCATTCTCTTTATTTTGTGTTTGGCTATTTTCCTTCAGTAACAGCAGAGACTTTTACCTAAGACACCCCAAAAAAAAAAATCAGAAAAAACCAGTAGAGTGTTCCCTAAAAGCCTAGTGCTAAAGGTGGGTGAGCATCTTGCTGCTTCTCAACATAAAAGGTATATAGGGCAGTGTAGGTTCAGCACCAAGAGAAAGCAGGTGATCTGCATGAAAATCCATAACAAGAGGAAGCGCTTATGACCGCAACGACACCTTGGTATCACTGACTGTCCTAAGCTTTCTGAGCATGAGGCCAGCTGTGGTCGGCTGACGATCTCTTTATGCCCTATATATATGCCCTATATCCATCATACGCATTTGTTTCAAAGTTGTTTAATAGTGGTGTTATAAACTTTTGTACTTTGCTCATATAGGAGGGTTTGATTAGGTTTCCTAGATGATAATGAGTACAATAAATATATGCCTTGCTGTTGCCATGTGTATTCGAAAGCAGTAAACTGCTCATCATTATTCTATTACAGAAATGATATTAGAAGACTCTGCCATTAGCCAAATGATGATGGCTATCACTTTTTAATCAAAACTTATAATTTTATGGCTTATGAGTTAACTAATGGTTTTGGAGCCTGATTTGAGGTTGATACACAACCATAACACAGATCTCAGGGGCAATCCTGGTTGGTGTGACAAAAAAAATGCAGCTTTTTTTTGGGTAGTGCCTTGTTTTGCATTAATAGTAATCTTTTACAATTTCTAGAGGCAAAGATGAAGACATGTATATCTAGATTTGTACTGTAATGCTTATTCTCCTTAATATAACCTTTTATGTCTGTAGCCCTCTTTTTAGTAGAGTGGGGGGAAGACTTCAGCTGTCAATGTTTCAAGAATCCACAGCCCACCTCTGATATGTCCTGGCTGCACAGCTTTGACCCAGGCTGCTGAGAAAGTTGCTAAGTTGAGACAAAGTTGTGCCAAAGTCTGTCAAGTCTTTAAGAATTTTTGAGACATGGCTAATGAGCTGCTCAGTAATTTGATGAGAAAAATATTGGCCCAACACAGTGCAAAATCTTAAAGGGAAGAAGGTGATAAGGAGTAGTCCAGCTGTCAGTGCTATTAGTGTGTCAGTATTGATGGAACCGGTGGATGAGAGCATCTCAGCTGCAGTCAGCAGTTCTCTTCCAGCTCCCTGGAAGAAAGCCGCCGACTCTCTTCCCCTGCAGCTGATCCTCTCCTCACCAACAAAGTCTCTTTAAGTATCTTACTGGGGTGGAGAATGTGTAAATGCCTAGCCTAGCAGCCTGTGAAATCCTAGCCAGCTTCCGTGTGAGTTGTCTAATAAATCATTGCTTTGTACTTTTAAGTATACTGCTTAGAGATCACCTTTGCACAGCCCAGGATACCTAAACAAACTGGCCCTCAAACATTTAAATTTTTTTTTTTGTAACATAGGTCTGTGCACCCCTTATCAGGAACAAAACACTGCATTTACCTAGAAGAATACATAAGAAAACATATGGTTTCATGCCATTCCCTCGGGTCCTGTCACTGGTCACCAGGGAGATCAGTAGCTGTCCCTCCTCTTCCTCTCACGAGAAAGTTGTAGACTGCCATGAGGTCTCCACTCAGTCTCCTCTTCTCCAGGCTGGGCAAACTAAGTGACCTCAGCTGCTCCTCATACGGCTTCTCCTCTAGACCCTTAACCACCTTTGTGGCCCTTCTTTGGATGCTTGGATGCTTTCAAATTGCTTTATATCTTTCTTATATATCTTACCTAAACTTGGGTAAGGAAAAAATAATGAAAATCTACTTCCTATTTTGGAGGTCCAGATATTGATTAAATAAATGAGACCAGACAAAGTTTCATTTCCTTCACTTGAAAATCAGAAAGAGAACATAAAGCTGAGAAAATGGAAGAATGACCTTAGTATTCAGAAGTGGAAGCAGGAGTCAGCAGGTTGATCTAGACTTTTAAATCAATCTTTTGTTTGTTCTCAAGTTTGGATTATATTTTCTGATTTGGAGTGATTTTTAACTTGTTTGCAAGTTGAGTAACGGTGTAAAAAGGATGAATTGCCTATAATACAGGATCAATACAGATATTGAATTGAAATAATGGAGAAGATTTTATGTTTTTCAAATGTCAGAGGAGCTCAAAGAGAGCTTGACCGTAAATACCCGGGACAGGATTTTACCTTGTTTATAGAGGTGTCTGTAGCATAAGCAGTTTAACTGTTCAATGTGATGAATGGAGAAATGGTTTCTACTTTTTTCTACTATCTTTGTTCTTTATTTTCAGAACCTAAAAAGTCTTAAATCTGTATATGTATTTTCAAGCAAGTTCTACTGTTGCAGGGGTGTACAGTCTCTTCTTTTAAAATCTGTTATTAAAATAGTGTTGTAGCAGTGTTATCTAATGAGAGTACTGCTTGCTTCTCTCGAGACTTGTTGGAGGGTGAGAGCTTCAGGGCAGTTGTGCTCTGGAGGACAATGAGCGGCTGTCAGGTTGGCTGGAAACCCGAATTTTCACTAGGGGGGAAATTCTGACACTCTGTAATGAATTCATCCTAAATAATAAAACTCAAATTTTCTCTCAGGAGATAAATTTTCCAGAGAATTTTGATTTGGAAAGACCAAAATCATCATGCTAAAATGCTTTCTTCTCCCTAGTTATGCCCAAATGCTTAATTTTGACAATGTCTGCTGTAAAATCACTAGCTCCTAATTCCCATCTATGGAATACAATTTAAGATTTCAGATGGAACTGTAGAGAGAAATCAATACTAAACACTGTGTTTTGAGTTTGAAGAAATCTAATAATTTCCCACCAGAAACATATTTGAACATTTTGGTTTTTGACCAAACACCATTTTTTGTAATAGACAGCTGTGCTCTGTAAAAATAAACATTTGAACAGTTCTTTTTGTTATTTCTTAATTTCAGCCTCATATTGCTCAAGTCAGCGTTATGAAAAGCTCTAGCATTTCAGCATGCAGGGGTTGGTGCTAGCTGCTCTCTTTGCTTGTTATTGAGCTTTGTTTTTTTTTTGAAGATAGAACTCCACCCTAAATATAATCAAAACTCAGTGTCCTTAAAATATTAGATGGATCGCAAACTATTACATCATATAAGTGATACATACAAACAGAATTACTCCAGGATAAACCTCACTGTAGCTTAAATCTGCCATCAAACTTAATATCTGTATCATGGTTCTTTTCTGCTCCCAAGGCTCACTTGGGTTGTAATATTTTTTTACATTGATGTCTGTTCATCATAAAAAGAACAACTGGTCTTTGTAACCCTTAATCTTTTCAAGGTGATTTAGATTGTTGTGGGTTTTTTTAAAAACACATAAGAGACAAATAACTGTCTCATGTACCCAGGGACCTGAGATTTTTTTTCCTGTCCCTTCTGTTCCTTAACGGATATTCTCCAAGCAACCCTGACAAGTAATTTCTGCCCTTTCAGAACTGAGCAGGTAAATCAGCCAATTCCCAAAGCTCTGCTAGTGCTTATAACATGGATTGTAACTGCAGAAAATGAAATAAAAACACAGAAGCACACAAAAGCATAAGTACAAGCTTTATCATCTTGAAGATAAGGGAGTTGGTGATGGGCTAATAAGAATGCAATTGCATTGCCATGTGTTGTGTCTATGCTCTGAAGATTAATAATCTTAATTTCAAAATTGATGAGTACAATAGAAGTCTCAAATTGAAATAACAAAAAATTATTTCATTGGTTAAATTATTTTCTTGCTGGAATTATTATTGTTTTTGTAAAAAGTTTTCATAGAAATTGAAAGGGAAAACACTTTTGAGAGCCAAAATGATTAGATGAAGGGGGAATGTAGTTCAGTTTTTTCCTTAATGGAAGGGGAATGTAGTTCGGTCTTTTTCTTACGTGTTGAAGTGTGAATCTTAACGTTACTGGCAATATGCAAATAATATCAAACGCAAACTCTTGGCAAATTTCAGCTGCAATTTCTCATGAGAAACAACTGTAAGCTCATAACCAGTAGTACAATACAAATTGCAAAGATTATTATTATTTTTAAATTTTACTAAGCGGTGCAAATATGGAGAGCAAATTCTGAAGTATTACGGAGTGACTTCAAGCATTTGTGCCTTGTGTAGAAACTGACTCAATAGCACAGGACAAGGAAACTAGCTCAAGAATCATCACATAATTACAGCATGTTGTTGAATCAAATAAAAATAAAAAAAATAATTGTTAGTGTGCTTCCTGGCATGGCTTCAGTTCAGGGCAAATAATCTTTCCCACACAATTCCTGAGTGTGGTTTTGGGACTGCCACAGATCAGGGTTTCTGTTACTTGTCAGTGTAAGTGAGGCAACCTGCTCTGGAAAGCTGAAAGTATACCCACGTGGTTAGAAAGCATGCCATGACCTTTCCCAGAAACCAGACCCTGTTCCATCTGTTTATAAGTATGCAGCCAGTGACCTCACTATATTGCCAGCTGACCTTAAATGACACTCCCTCTTTAATGAGTCATGCATATAAAATAGGCTCTCTCTTTTCTCCCACTTGACATCAAGTATTATGAGCCTTTGAGAAGAGGTACTAAGGGCCTGATACAATCTTGGGCAGGAGAAGGAGCAAGAACAAGCACTAATAAACATGTTCGGGCTCTAATTTTTTTCAGTCTGCTGTAGGGGAGAGGTGGTAGGTAGGGGAAGATTGTTTCTGACCTCAGAAGCTCCCCCATATATCAAGGACCAGAAAATGAAAAGGTCTCATTAAAATCAGATGAGATAATGGGGAAAAAGGTAAAGCACTAGTATTTTGGTATTGACTAAAGTTAAAAACTCAGCTAGTGCTATGAGTCATTACACATCAATCAGTTCAACTTTGCTCCCTTTCCTGTTATTTTCAACAAGAAGAGCAGAATAAAAGACTTTTTTAAATTCTAAGCATACATATGCACATGCATATATGCCTATTTTAATTATAAATAAAGTGGAGAGATACACTAGATATTTCATGAACAGTACATAAGTTCTCTTAACATAATATTCTTAGCATGTTCTTCTATGAAATAGCTCGCAGATCATCTGCATGCTTTAAAAGAAAACAGCTGGGGCTGGTTTATGGTGAAGAGTAGCTTACTTGGTTATGTCTCTTAATAGAAAGTATGTAAAGATAATTTATGTGTATGGCAGTGATGAGATTTTGAGCAGAAAACAATGTATTATAGTGTCATCAATTAATTTGTCAACATATTAGAACTATTTCAATGGCACAGAAGAATCTGCCAGGACATCCTGTTTATAAAATAGCACCTGAATAGCAAGCAAAATCTGATTCTTACTGATTTTGAAAAAGATGTTTTGAGACTATAACTGTATAACATAAAGGAGAGTGTATTAAATGTCTAACACAATCTACTTTGTGAACAACAGAGAAAAGCTGAGACAGGATTATTAAACAGTCAACAGAAACTGATAATTACAATTAAAAAATCCTGAATGCCTTTGAAGAAGGTAATGAGCTGAATGTGTTGCCTATGGCACTATGCATTAATACAGAATTTATTTTTCCTTTCAAGTTACCTTTGACACCATTAGAAATTACTAGGTTGAAACAGTCTTCCTTTGCCTATCTTAGTGTGCGGTCAAGACAAACAATTTAAGATGGCCTACTGAATCACTCGGCTTAGTCCTACACTGTTGTGGATGAGAAAAACAGGGTCATCGCCGAAGATGCTGCAGTCCATCATGTGGCAGTGTTCATCCAGTCACTACAAAATGCTGCTTGTGGATTGCTTTATGCTCATTTGGCTGCACCACAGTTTCTTCTTATATTTCAGCTCGGCTTTAATTGCGACCTTCAAATAACAACATGTAAATAATAATCTCAGTAGATGATCAGCTCTATCCTTCACCTTTACAGTTTTGACAGATTTGGGCAGAGTCCTAGTCCTGGACTCTGGCAGAGCTTTGAACTTCAGATTAAAAGAAAACCTGAGGGTGTCTATGTTCCAGTAGTGTAGAGTTACAGATGAATGATACTGCTATATACATAGGATGAAGAAATGTGCATTAAACTGTCATTACACTTAATGAAGTGGAATTAGTTTCAAGAAAAAGATAAATTACAAGAGTTAAGGGGTTTTCCATCTGAATACAAAAGAAATACAGTATGTAAAAGCATACTTCATAACTACAGAATCATTTTAGCATGGAGAATCACAGAAAACTGATCTGGAAGGGATCCAAAAAGGTTGGTTATTCTATCCCCTGTTCCAAGGCAGCATAAGTTATATATAAATCATCCCTGACAGATGGCTGTGTTATGACCTCCTAAAAAAACCCCCAGTGAGGCAGACACTACAGCTTCCTGGGTGGTCTACTCCATTACTCAGTGATCTTGCCATTAGAGAGTTTATCTCTGGCTGCAGTGTAAGACCCTGCTTCTTTTATTCTTGTTGCTCGATAGAGGTTAAAAAAAGAAAAAAAAAATGTTTATTCCCTTTCTCTTTGCAACAAGTATGTGCTACAGAAGAGCAGAACACTCTCAGGGGAGTACTCTACATATGGAGACTGTTATATGGGCCATATTGCTTTCCCAATTTTAGCAAACTCAGGGACCTATTCAGCAACTGAACTCACGAAGTGAGCTACCTATCTTTACAAGTTCCTAAACAGGAAGCTAAAGTGTTCATTTAAATCTTGCTGACAACTCCTCACCACCGTTCCCTGTGGGTACTTTTAGCTATGACCACACGACAGGTGCACACATGTACTCTGTACTCACGCTGCCCTGGCCTCAGACCAGGCGTTTGCGAGCCATGTGTGATGGATCATGTTAGCAGGGCACGGTTATTGAGCCTACTAGTTTGTGTGTCAGGTCATATAGCAACCAGAGCACACTCACACCCTTCTAGAGCTATCTTTTTTAGTACTAAAGGACTAAAGGGAGATTAGAGTGAGTCAAGTCAAGCCAGACCAAGGCATGGCAGGTTATGAGCTGATCCATAAGAAATGTCTGTGTTGGAGGCACGCACAGAACATCAAGTACAAAGGAGTGGCAGGTTGACTAGTTAAAATACTTCTCCCTGTTTTCCTGACCCAATTATGAAGCTCTGAGTGTTGGGTAGAAGTCAGACTACCATGTGTCTTGGGTCATCTGGCAAGAGCTCAGCTGCAATGTGACATGGAAGAGGCATAGCACCAGCACAAGGATGTGCATGGAGGCAACCTGGGGCCTAGAGGAGCCTGTTAACTTCAGAGCCTTGCACAGGGGTAAAGCTGATGGCCTTGGCTCCTGAGAATCTCTAGATCTTGTATATGAGGTGCTGTTGGTTGGTGAGTCAATGCATGAGTGAGTTCATGGGTGAACAGGGCCACCAGGAGCAGGATGTATGGGGGTCTCAGTGCAGTAAAGGCAATGTCCTCTGATTTCACACACTCCCTTACTGCTCAGAAATGAAATGTCGCTCCCATATGTTAGCCCTAGAAGTACTTTTGTGTGATGCAGCTGACTTAACATTCAGTATGGGGCAAATTATACCTGACTTAATGTACATTAAGGAGTAACTGGAACACGATATGACCTAGCACACTGATGTCCCCATGTAAATGTGCCCACAGAGGTAAAAGTAGAATTTAGTTCAAGTATATTTGTCTTTCACCTGACATTTTATCTTTCCTCTTTTTTTTTTTTTCACTGTTTCTAGCTGACCTTAGTTTTCTCAAAGGAGGGTAATAGTTTAATATCTTTCACACGTGATTGAAATTAGAGTTCACCCTTCTTTAATGTTAAAGATAAACTAGAAAATTAGAAAAGCACACAAATTTAGGTTTAGTACCTTCTCTAATCTAAGATTAATCTAAATCCTCATCCTTTATAGCATATGAGTCATAAAACTATGTACTGATATAATTTTAAGAACAAGAAATACTGCTAAGTGTTTGTGTCAGCAGTTTTTGTCCCAACAATGAATTTTCTAGCTTTTATGCTTGTGTCCATGTTAAAACAGTGAACACATTATTCTGCCAAAGAATTCCCATCCCCACCAACTGAACAAAATAAAAATCATGTAATGAGCTAGGTAAAACTTTGAGACGTGCACAGCTATACACTTTTTTCTTTCAGAACCCTTACAGTATTTCCTTTACTTCTATGCATACATTAATACTGTGAGCACATGACATGATAATGAAATAAGACTAATGGTTTGCAGTAGGATTCTAAAGCTTCTTAATGAAACTGAAGAAATTGGAGATAACACTTTATTGTATAGTGTGTTTGAACTATGTATTCTGTTCTTGAAAAAGTCTGAAAACAACTCTATATTTCTGGACATGTAACAGATATCAGAAAGATTCCTCCTGCCTGCAGAAGCAGTCCACCTCAGTGCTTTAAACATAACCAGTTGAACCTTTGCCAATTATACTCTTCTATCAGTCAAAGAGTTGATATTTTTTTCCCTCAGAACATGTATATTTTATGAATGTAGAAGATTGGCATGTCTATACCTAAGAAAAACTTTCCTGATGAAAGCTTCCCTGAAATCCATGTTTCTTTGACATCTGAGCACAAGGCTGAGGAAGAAAAGTGTTGTTTTTTTTTTTTTTTCCCCCACTTTCTGCAGAGTATTTTCTTTTCCTCTGGCAAATTGCTGATTTCAGTCTTAGGATAAATTTTTTAGATGTCACTTGCATTTATGGATAATTAAATTATATATATGTGTGACATTTCAGCATTTTGTTTTAAGGTGGAGTGTATGTGTTAGAATACATAAATAGAGAGTACATTAAGAGAAAGTGTTGTTTCTACAACACTGTATTTAACAAAGAATTAAATGTGCACATAGGGAGAGATTTTGTACAACAGAAAATAAGTTGAGGACAGAATATCCCCAGTGGTTCTGGCTGCAGAGATGAGTTCTTTCTCCGCTTTAAATCCAATATCAACAGACTTGGTTAAGCCATTAAAATCCACAGAGATTTTGTATTGTTCATGTTGCTAGGAATCCCAGAACATACACATTATTAAAACAATATGTTTTTGAGAATATCCCACCTTGGTTTTCTATGAAAAATACATTGAAATCTAAAATAGAGAAAAAAGCCTAAAATATGGCTTCAAGCCACAAGGAGCCTTGCATGAGGCACAATGGAATTAGGAATTTGCAATACAATGGTGTTTAATGCCTTCCCAATCTGCAGGCTAATCAGAATGGTGCAGATCATTTATTCTGTGGCCTCATGAAGCCTATAACTGTTACCTTTGCAACCTTGTCCAGTCTGTAATGCTGCTTTTCTTACTATTCTTTCCAGACATGGCTGTTAAATCAGGGAATAGTCCTGAATCCTGAAATTGTGACTGTGACCTTGACTGTCTGTTTGAGGGTAAATACTCCTTTTAGTCAAGACTACAATGACATATTGCATTCTGGGTTTTAATATTTATAAAACCCTTAGACAAAAGGTGCTGCATATTCCAAATTACAGTTATAGGACTATGCCCTGAAGTCTTTTTTTTTTTCAGTTAACCTGATCAGCGGGATTTTAGCTGAATTTGTCTGTTTTCAGGAGGATTTAAGCTGTTCTAAGCTGCATTAAAGAAGGCAAAATCAGAATCGTTCATTTTTCTCATAGTTAGGGTGATGTCCTGAAGCATGTTAGCTTGATACACAATTCCTTGCTTATACATTAAACCAAATATAGTGAGTTTATAGGGAATAAAGAAGAGATGGATGAATGAAAGAAAATGCTTTAGCTGTGACTTCTGATCTTGAGTGTTGAGCTCAGAAATTTGAACTTGGGTTTGCCTAACTGTCAGAGGATGTTGCTTGTACGTAGGTTTAAACTTTCAATGTTTTCCTCTTGCTGTTTTTGCTGTATTCCATTGGCTTACCTTTGCCCTACAAAAGGCCGTTTATTACTACATAATAAGTAGAGTACGTGAACAGCAAATTAAAAGCAGAGAAACACATCTACAGCACAACAGTCTATTTTAGTACTCAGTGAAACTAGGGTAAAGGTTACAGCTGGTTAGCAAATATTTTGGCAGCACATATAAAGGAGCGAAAAAGGAAATCCAGAGTGCTGAGCTTTGCACTATCAAAGGCTTTTCAATCCATATTAATTTTTAAACACCATAAATTGCTTGGCTTGAGCATACAGGCATAAAATAGCACTCATAATGTTTTTTAATACGAAGGCTTGAAACAAGGAGCTGCTGATACAGATCTTTTGAGTATGACTCCACCATTACATATCAATGAAGAAAATTTACTTTTGAGCTATTTCATATCACAGCTGTGATATGAAAGTTGAATACCTTGGCTGGAAATATAAAATAGGATCAACCATTTAATTCCTGTTGCTGTGCTCCTCCCAGGTATGGTTCAGTAGAAACAGGATAATCTTTTAGGGCTTGACTTTACTGCACTGGTTAGCTTCAATTACAATACTTGAATAATACCCACAGGGTTTAATTCAAAGGAATGTAAATAAAGAGAGCAGAAAGATGGGCAGAAATGGTTTGAAGTGCAGAATGTGGTAGTTTTTATAGAGGGGCCATATGATTGCTCCCACTCCACATGAACATCAACAGATCTGAGTCGAAAACTGTCCCCTAGTCTGACAGCACAAATACCCCCTCATGTACGACTCAGTTTGAACTGGAAGGCTTTACTGCTATGGATGGGTATTCAAACAGGCACTGAGCTGGCCTTGTACTCTGGGCTGACACTCATGGCAAGACAGGCCATTAGTCCTGAGCGTGTCTCACAGCATGGGAAGACCTTTGCTCCTGCCCATCTTGCCAAGCCAGGCTTGAAGCAGCTCTGAGCCCAGCAGCCCATCTCATGCTCAGTCTGTGGGGTGGGGTAATTCACTGCAGGTGAATAATATAAGAATTTACAATAGCTTATGAAGGTGTACTCATTATTACTTATTTACTTATTACTTTACTTATATGTTTGAGTCAAGTCAACTTTTCCTTGAAGAGTACTATGTAGAGATTACTCGCAGCAGGCTGGGCAGATACTAAAACTTTGCTTACACCTGAAAAACAGAGAGTTTCAGGGTAAAGTTATTTTGTTTTCTGTTTCTAAGAATAACAGTGGACTTTGACCAGCATAGTATGTAACTTGGCATGCTGTGCTTCCAAGTGCTCTAATGCATATTTGCTCTGGTTCTTCCAGAAATCCTCTGTATCTCACTCTCCTGATGCTGGGAAGAGAGACAGGAGATGTTACATCAGAAAAGTACATGATGTTGTTTTGAACACATTTTTGGAAGATGGATTAATATTCTGAACTTACTCAAAAGTTCAGTCTCTCTCCACCTGAATTAACACCAGGGACTAAAATCAGCATTCCTTGATGCAACTGAACCAGTATTTGGGGTTTTGCTTCAAATAAAATAGAAGTATTTTCCAAAAGAAGCTATAAGCAATTTAAAATGTAATATTCAGCCTACCATATATGAAGCAGCTTTATAGGAACATGATATAATATGTTAGCAGGGGGAACCTTTTGAGATATCCAGTTAGATGAATAGTCAGTCCACTTTCCAAACAGATTTTCTCGTAATTACATCGTGTGAGTTTCAGCCACCCTATAAAATATAAGGCAGTGGCAGAAGAGACTGCAGTGAGACTGAGTAAATAGAATCTATAGGCCGAACTACACAACAGATGTATGCTATTACAAGACTTCCACAACATACTTTTACATGCACACTGTAGGTATTTTATATTAAATATATTTTTGAAAGTTACTTCCGTAAAGAGGCTCGGAACAGAGTCTGTACTTAGATTTTATCATCACCATTTTTTTTACCTTGCTTTCCTGACTTGTAAGCATGAGCAGTGAAAAAAACTTCCCAATAGTACCCCATCATGGTTTCAAAGCAGGGCATGGCCAAAAACGTTTTTTCTCTGAAGACCTATCTGCTTGTGGCAGCAGGTCATACTAATTGTTTATTTTCATCCTTTATGTAGTTTTAAATGAATTTAGCAAATCTAGAAGTTCATGGTTTTTGAGACGTGACACTGTGTTCCAGGATTTTCTTCAGAATGAAGTGCATAAAGAATAACTAAAACAACCCAAACAGTGGCACAAAGACATATTTTCCCTCAAATGCACTGGAAAATGCTAGAATTTACCACTGCATCTGTAACAAAAATAAATATGTTTATCAGAAAAATGATGCATAAGTAGTTGAACAGAAAACTATGTAAAGCATCAGATACTATAGGGTGGACCTAGCAAGGGATTTTGACTTTCCAAGACTACAACGAAGTCTTGCTTTTCAACTCGTAGTACTAAAAATGGTACCAGATAGGTACCAAGATCAAAGCATCTTAGTCTTGAAGACTCAAAACCTTTGTAAGGACTGTATAAGTTTTAAACTTCCCATAAAAAGATTAACCTGGAGTTCCATACAGAGGGATTGTCACACAGAAGTGCTGAGTAAGTTCACAGAGATCCTTCCTGGGATGAATCAATTGGCACAAGAGATGCCCTGCTGTGCTGACCATTAGAGTTAGGGAAAAAACATACAACCCAAACTCTTTCCTGTCCCTGTGGAATTCTACGTGTCCCAGCAGAGAAGTGGATGTTGCAGCCCTTTTTTCCCCAGAGCGTAAAGCCTGCAGTGATACTGTGCCTACTTACCAAGGAGTGAAGAGCGCTCTGGTGTGGTTTCTTTGAAAATAGCAAAGGATTCTGGGCCTTTGAAAGTTTTTTCATGAGAGCTGACCATGCTTATTCTACCATATCAGAACTCAGCCAGAAAATTTTGCTTTTTCAAAGTAAGTAAATTCTGTTGAAATCAGCTGCTGCTCTAGTTGATGGGATTGCTATAAGAAAGGCTCCTTTCTTGTGCATCACCTTTACTAGAGCTCTACATGTGTTTAACAATTAACAGTGGCCAAAAGTAAGGAAAGATATCATCCGGGATGACATTGTCTATAAAATGGAAAACTGAGATTACAGGAAAATGCAGACAGGTTGGAAAAGGAAATGCCAGTCTCCCTCTTTTGCTGCCTTCAACCATATCTTCCTGGAAGATATGATTCAGATAGATATAAGACTTTGGGTTCAGCAGAGGCCAAAATCCTGCAGCTGCGGTTGTACAAGTGCTTGGATGAGTTTATTTACTATTCCTTAAATTCAATGAATCTATGAAACACAAGAGAAAGGGCTCCAGCCCAATCGCTGTGGGCTTTATGAGCTGAAAGAAAGTCAGCAATGAGGAGAGAGGAAAGAGATAGAACCTTTCCAGCCTTATAAATCAGAAGTGAATCACTTGTCACCAATACTCTTCCTGATGTAACAGCAAAACAAGGTGTATATGCAGCTATGTTAAAAAGACTTGCAAGGAAGGGAAAGCATAGTGTTTCTCAAACCTGGAGGTCTTCAGAGGCTTTGAGAGGAAAAAAAAAAAAGTAAAAAAGATAAAATAAGTAGCCATAAAGGATTTTTTAACTTTAGTTTAGTTTATAAACCAACTTAGTATATTTTTGGATGTGTACAGGTAACAGTTGCTGCATTTCCCCAGTATCACATGATCAGTGAGTAAATTTTTCCCTGCTGCTAGCTTATAAAACATTGATAGTAAGATACGAGAGTAGTGCTGTAAATACTAGAAAAAGGATTGGAGTGCATATTGCAGAGAACCAATAAGCAGCCAACAACGTATGGGTAAATGTGAAATGACTGGCTGCTCTTCAGCAGTGCTCTAGGAAAATTGTGTTTTTCAGTTACGATCTGTTCAGTCAAATTAAAGTCTGATGACTGCCTCAAGATGTTCATTTATCACCCAAAATAAATCAAACTGAGAGAACAGGCAACACTACGTGATTGCATTCAAAGACAACACATCAGCACCTATGGGTAAAATTTCTAGCAGTAGCCAGATAAATGGGGCTAGAAATAAGAGTACAACAATAGATCACATCAGGACAGGATATTATAGAATCTCGTCTTGGTTCATAAATATAAAATAATAAACTACACTTTCATGGTCTTATCTGCCAAACTGTATTAAAAAATTGAAAAAATGTTATTGTCACCTGTTAAAGCTGAAGATTTGGTCAAAAAAATTAAATGGATTGTACTGAAATGGGTAGACCTGCTTTTTCTATACATGCAGACCTGAAAACAAGATGGAGAAAAAAATAGAGTATGTAATGCTCATTTTTAAATTATGATTTCCTCCTTGATTTTTGTTTTTGAATTCAGATTAAAATCTTATGAAAACTTTTGGTGATCTTCAAATTTGAAAGCTGTACTAGCGAAGTTGAAAGATTCCCCAGAGCTATGGTCAGTTACCATGCAAAAGATCAGGAAAAAAAATCTGAAAAATTAGATGAAAATCTGTGTGGACTTACAATTCTTCCTCCAAGCATTAGTTGGAGAGCATAAAAAGTGTTTGAGCAGAAAGTCTACTGACCAGATGGAAGATCAAGGTAATTGGAGATAACACAGATGAACAGATAGTAGCCTAACAGCTGAAACCAAAACTTTAAGAAAGTAATTTTTTGTACCAAGCTCTTTTGATTTTTCTTTCTCTTGCAAAATGTGCAAGTTGCAAAGCAAATATGCGCCCAAAGTCGACATGGTAAGTGCTAGCTGAGTATTAGAAATGTGAAAAGCACTTTCCCACATGTCAAACAGTCTCTCTGTAAGCTGGGACAGACCTGTGGGCTGTGCCCTACCACAGTAAGATGTGTGCTTCTCAAGCACTGATATGAAGGACTTCTACCTCATTCTGTTTGAATCAGCACTGAGCTTCACAACAGGAGAAGGTCTACACCACTGGTCAGACACCTGTTTATACGTACACAATCTCATTCTTTGCAGGACTCTAGAGTACAAAGCCTAATTTTCCATACTGTTCACTCTGTGAAATGTTCGGGAGGGTGGACTGAAAGCAAACACTGGAAGAAAAACTGGAAGCACTCGCACATAAAATCTGAGTAGCTCGCCAACTGGACCTTCCCTACTTAGACTAGGACCCCTGGATGAGAAATATTTTTGAAGACAAGAAGTTTGAAGACAACTTAGTTAGACATGAATGAGAACCTGCTTCCAGGTAAGGCTGAACAATGAAGTAGGATGAGCCTGTGTATGTGCTGAGGATGTACAAAAGAACTAGCTAAATATTTCTACTTCCGCAGACCCGTAGGCTAGAAAAGAGCTCCCTGCCCTAATTGCATAGTCCCTGAAATACTCATTACATTTCAGAGAATGCAATAGCATTTTCACAGACATGACATTGTCTAGGAAGGGCATGTCTTGCTCCCTAGCACCTCAATCACTATTCAGATTTTGCTACGTGTCTGGAGTCCCCACGGACACAGGAGTCAGCTTTCTGAAGAGGACATGACGATCTTCACCGTGTGTGTGGGCACCTACACATCACAAATACCAATTTCACTGGGATTGAGTGTGTTCCCTCTTTTGGAAAAGAAAGTGCAGTAATTCTGAAACCTATAGTAGATGTGTGCATGGCTCAGTCCTGAGTGCATGAATTGCCTGTGGCTTCTCAGCTCATGAGGTCGTATTAAGCACAGGCCTTGCGCAGGGAAAAATGTAGTGTAAAATGTCACCATGATACCATGTCACCATGTCCTACCCAGAACAGATGAGTGTGCTATCCCATCTAAGTACAGCAGAGACATGTCCAGGGCAGCATAGACTTTCACCAGACAGGAAAGTAGCAGCTGGTGTGGCCTGCAGGCTTTCATTACATCCACAGCCTCAACAGATTTACTAACACCAGATTGCTGTGCCATGGATCTATAGGAATCTGGCAGAAACAGATTTCAAGAAGAAACGCCCATACATTTCTAGAAAGGGGAAACAGAAAGAGGTGTGATACCTCTCCAGCAATGAGCAATTTTTGAGATAGCCCCACGAAGGTAATCTTTAGTGTCCAGAAATTAGCGACACATGAATGTAAATCATCAGGAGAGGCTCATGATGCATATCCAGAACTATTAAGACTTGGAAAAACTGAGTTTGATGGTGACATCTGCCATGCTTTTAGTGCCTCAGAAAAACCACAGAGTTTCACTTGGTGCTGGCACAACTTTTGAAGAGCACAGTCTAGGAGATCCAGTAGCCAAATGGCCTCCAGAAACCATACAGGGGGATAGGTTTTACTGTCCTTGAATCTGAAGATACCTGGAGCTTTTTGCCATCTCTGTTGTCCTTTGTCAGTCTCACAAGGTGTAACTGACTGTAATACAATGATCACAGTGCAGATGCTGTAAGACAGTAGCAGGCAGTGGTCCTACAGGCCTTGTAGTCTGTGCAAGAGCAAAACACATCTTTCAAGGGAGATATAAGAGCCTGCATGATTGCAATCATGGCCTTGAGGACTTCATCCTTGCCAAAGCAGGAACATACCTGTGGCAAACTAAGGGAATAACTGCAGACACAGACAAGGCACTGCAGCCTAGGGCCTCCTTACTGTAATCATGGGAATGGTGCCAACAGGGGTTAATTCTGCCTGCTTGCCTTGCAGCACTACAGGTCTGTGAGAGTAACAGCTGAACAGCTAAATTTCTATGTGTCAGATTTCCACGTAGCTCAGATATGTATGTGTATATATATATATATATA